>JAPDOI010000452.1:0-537614 GCA_029168955.1 Aplectana chamaeleonis
GCGCAGGACGCCGTAGAAAATGTGTGGGACCCAAATAACAGTGCGTCGGACGCCGTAGAAAGTGTGCGGGACCCAAATGGGTGTGCGCAGTACGCCGTAGAAAATGTGTGGGACCCAAATAACAGTGCGTCGGACGCCGTAGAAAGTGTGCGGGACCCAAATGGGTGTGCGCAGTACGCCGTAGAAAATGTGTGGGACCCAAATAACAGTGCGTCGGACGCCGTAGAAAGTGTGTGGGACCCAAATAACAGTGCGTCGGACGCCGTAGAAAGTGTGCGGGACCCAAATGGGTGTGCGCAGTACGCCGTAGAAAATGTGTGGGACCCAAATAACAGTGCGTCGGACGCCGTAGAAAGTGTGTGGGACCCAAATGAGAGTGCGCAGGACGCCGTAGAAAATGTGTGGGACCCAAATAACAGTGCGTCGGACGCCGTAGAAAGTGTGCGGGACCCAAATGGGTGTGCGCAGTACGCCGTAGAAAATGTGTGGGACCCAAATAACAGTGCGTCGGACGCCGTAGAAAGTGTGCGGGACCCAAATGGGTGTGCGCAGTACGCCGTAGAAAATGTGTGGGACCCAAATAACAGTGCGTCGGACGCCGTAGAAAGTGTGCGGGACCCAAATGGGTGTGCGCAGTACGCCGTAGAAAATGTGTGGGACCCAAATAACAGTGCGTCGGACGCCGTAGAAAGTGTGTGGGACCCAAATGGGTGTGCGCAGTACGCCGTAGAAAATGTGTGGGACCCAAATAACAGTGCGTCGGACGCCGTAGAAAGTGTGCGGGACCCAAATGGGTGTGCGCAGTACGCCGTAGAAAATGTGTGGGACCCAAATAACAGTGCGTCGGACGCCGTAGAAAGTGTGCGGGACCCAAATGGGTGTGCGCAGTACGCCGTAGAAAATGTGTGGGACCCAAATAACAGTGCGTCGGACGACGTAGAAAGTGTGCGGGACCCAAATGGGTGTGCGCAGTACGCCGTAGAAAATGTGTGGGACCCAAATAACAGTGCGTCGGACGCCGTAGAAAGTGTGTGGGACCCAAATAACAGTGCGTCGGACGCCGTAGAAAGTGTGCGGGACCCAAATGGGTGTGCGCAGTACGCCGTAGAAAATGTGTGGGACCCAAATAACAGTGCGTCGGACGCCGTAGAAAGTGTGCGGGACCCAAATGGGTGTGCGCAGTACGAGGTAGAAAATGTGTGGGACCCAAATAACAGTGCGTCGGACGCCGTAGAAAGTGTGCGGGACCCAAATGGGTGTGCGCAGTACGAGGTAGAAAATGTGTGGGACCCAAATAACAGTGCGTCGGACGCCGTGGAAAGTGTGCGGGACCCAAATGGGTGTGCGCAGTATGCCGTAGAAATTGTGTGGGACCCAAATAACAGTGCGTCGGACGCCGTAGAAAGTGTGTGGGACCCAAATAACAGTGCGTCGGACGCCGTAGAAAATGTGTGGGACCCAAATAACAGTGCGTCGGACGCCGTAGAAAGTGTGCGGGACCCAAATGGGTGTGCGCAGTACGCCGTAGAAAATGTGTGGGACCCAAATAACAGTGCGTCGGACGCCGTAGAAAGTGTGCGGGACCCAAATGGGTGTGCGCAGTACGCCGTAGAAAATGTGTGGGACCCAAATAACAGTGCGTCGGACGCCGTAGAAAGTGTGCGGGACCCAAATGGGTGTGCGCAGTACGCCGTAGAAAATGTGTGGGACCCAAATAACAGTGCGTCGGACGCCGTAGGAAGGGTGCGGGACCCAAATGGGTGTGCGCAGTACGCCGTAGAAAATGTGTGGGACCCAAATAACAGTGCGTCGGACGCCGTAGAAAGTGTGCGGGACCCAAATGGGTGTGCGCAGTACGCCGTAGAAAATGTGTGGGACCCAAATAACAGTGCGTCGGACGCCGTAGAAAGTGTGCGGGACCCAAATGGGTGTGCGCAGTACGCCGTAGAAAATGTGTGGGACCCAAATAACAGTGCGTCGGACGCCGTAGAAAGTGTGTGGGACCCAAATGGGTGTGCGCAGTACGCCGTAGAAAATGTGTGGGACCCAAATAACAGTGCGTCGGACGCCGTAGAAAGTGTGTGGGACCCAAATGGGTGTGCGCAGTACGCCGTAGAAAATGTGTGGGACCCAAATAACAGTGCGTCGGACGCCGTAGAAAGTGTGCGGGACCCAAATGGGTGTGCGCAGTACGCCGTAGAAAATGTGTGGGACCCAAATAACAGTGCGTCGGACGCCGTAGAAAGTGTGTGGGACCCAAATGGGTGTGCGCAGTACGCCGTAGAAAATGTGTGGGACCCAAATAACAGTGCGTCGGACGCCATAGAAAGTGTGCGGGACCCAAATGGGTGTGCGCAGTACGCCGTAGAAAATGTGTGGGACCCAAATAACAGTGCGTCGGACGCCGTAGAAAGTGTGCGGGACCCAAATGGGTGTGCGCAGTACGCCGTAGAAAATGTGTGGGACCCAAATAACAGTGCGTCGGACGCCGTAGAAAGTGTGTGGGACCCAAATGGGTGTGCGCAGTACGCCGTAGAAAATGTGTGGGACCCAAATAACAGTGCGTCGGACGCCATAGAAAGTGTGCGGGACCCAAATGGGTGTGCGCAGTACGCCGTAGAAAATGTGTGGGACCCAAATAACAGTGCGTCGGACGCCGTAGAAAGTGTGCGGGACCCAAATGGGTGTGCGCAGTACGCCGTAGAAAATGTGTGGGACCCAAATAACAGTGCGTCGGACGCCGTAGAAAGTGTGCGGGACCCAAATGGGTGTGCGCAGTACGCCGTAGAAAATGTGTGGGACCCAAATAACGGTGCGTCGGACGCCGTAGAAAGTGTGTGGGACCCAAATAACAGTGCGTCGGACGCCGTGGAAAGTGTGCGGGACCCAAATGGGTGTGCGCAGTACGCCGTAGGAAATGTGTGGGACCCAAATAACAGTGCGTCGGACGCCGTAGAAAGTGTGTGGGACCCAAATGAGAGTGCGCAGGACGCCGTAGAAAATGTGTGGGACCCAAATAACAGTGCGTCGGACGCCGTAGAAAGTGTGCGGGACCCAAATGGGTGTGCGCAGTACGCCGTAGAAAATGTGTGGGACCCAAATAACAGTGCGTCGGACGCCGTAGAAAGTGTGCGGGACCCAAATGGGTGTGCGCAGTACGCCGTAGAAAATGTGTGGGACCCAAATAACAGTGCGTCGGACGCCGTAGAAAGTGTGCGGGACCCAAATGGGTGTGCGCAGTACGCCGTAGAAAATGTGTGGGACCCAAATAACAGTGCGTCGGACGCCGTAGAAAGTGTGCGGGACCCAAATGGGTGTGCGCAGTACGCCGTAGAAAATGTGTGGGACCCAAATAACAGTGCGTCGGACGCCGTAGAAAGTGTGCGGGACCCAAATGGGTGTGCGCAGTACGCCGTAGAAAATGTGTGGGACCCAAATAACAGTGCGTCGGACGCCGTAGAAAGTGTGCGGGACCCAAATGGGTGTGCGCAGTACGCCGTAGAAAATGTGTGGGACCCAAATAACAGTGCGTCGGACGCCGTAGAAAGTGTGCGGGACCCAAATGGGTGTGCGCAGTACGCCGTAGAAAATGTGTGGGACCCAAATAACAGTGCGTCGGACGCCGTAGAAAGTGTGCGGGACCCAAATGGGTGTGCGCAGTACGCCGTAGATAATGTGTGTGACCCAAATAACAGTGCGTCGGACGCCGTAGAAAGTGTGCGGGACCCAAATGGGTGTGCGCAGTACGCCGTAGAAAATGTGTGGGACCCAAATAACAGCGCGTCGGACGCCGTAGAAAGTGTGCGGGACCCAAATGGGTGTGCGCAGTACGCCGTAGAAAATGTGTGGGACCCAAATAACAGTGCGTCGGACGCCGTAGAAAGTGTGCGGGACCCAAATGGGTGTGCGCAGTACGCCGTAGAAAATGTGTGGGACCCAAATAACAGTGCGTCGGACGCCGTAGAAAGTGTGCGGGACCCAAATGGGTGTGCGCAGTACGCCGTAGAAAATGTGTGGGACCCAAATAACAGTGCGTCGGACGCCATAGAAAGTGTGCGGGACCCAAATGGGTGTGCGCAGTACGCCGTAGAAAATGTGTGGGACCCAAATAACAGTGCGTCGGACGCCGTAGAAAGTGTGCGGGACCCAAATGGGTGTGCGCAGTACGCCGTAGAAAATGTGTGGGACCCAAATAACAGTGCGTCGGACGCCGTAGAAAGTGTGTGGGACCCAAATGGGTGTGCGCAGTACGCCGTAGAAAATGTGTGGGACCCAAATAACAGTGCGTCGGACGCCATAGAAAGTGTGCGGGACCCAAATGGGTGTGCGCAGTACGCCGTAGAAAATGTGTGGGACCCAAATAACAGTGCGTCGGACGCCGTGGAAAGTGTGCGGGACAAAAATGGGTGTGCACAGTACGCCGTAGAAAATGTGTGGGACCCAAATAACAGTGCGTCGGACGCCGTAGAAAGTGTGCGGGACCCAAATGGGTGTGCGCAGTACGCCGTAGATAATGTGTGGGACCCAAATAACAGTGCGTCGGACGCCGTAGAAAGTGTGCGGGACCCAAATGGGTGTGCGCAGTACGCCGTAGAAAATGTGTGGGACCCAAATAACAGTGCGTCGGACGCCGTAGAAAGTGTGCGGGACCCAAATGGGTGTGCGCAGTACGCCGTAGAAAATGTGTGGGACCCAAATAACAGTGCGTCGGACGACGTAGAAAGTGTGCGGGACCCAAATGGGTGTGCGCAGTACGCCGTAGGAAATGTGTGGGACCCAAATAACAGTGCGTCGGACGCCGTAGAAAGTGTGCGGGACCCAAATGGGTGTGCGCAGTACGCCGTAGGAAATGTGTGGGACCCAAATAACAGTGCGTCGGACGCCGTAGAAAGTGTGCGGGACCCAAATGGGTGTGCGCAGTACGCCGTAGAAAATGTGTGGGACCCAAATAACAGTGCGTCGGACGCCGTAGAAAGTGTGCGGGACCCAAATGGGTGTGCGCAGTACGCCGTAGAAAATGTGTGGGACCCAAATAACAGTGCGTCGGACGCCGTGGAAAGTGTGCGGGACCCAAATGGGTGTGCGCAGTACGCCGTAGAAAATGTGTGGGACCCAAATAACAGTGCGTCGGACGCCGTAGAAAGTGTGCGGGACCCAAATGGGTGTGCGCAGTACGCCGTAGAAAATGTGTGGGACCCAAATAACAGTGCGTCGGACGCCGTAGAAAGTGTGCGGGACCCAAATGGGTGTGCGCAGTACGCCGTAGAAAATGTGTGGGACCCAAAGAACGGTGCGTCGGACGCCGTAGAAAGTGTGCGGGACCCAAATGGGTGTGCGCAGTACGCCGTAGAAAATGTGTAGGACCCAAATAACGGTGTGTCGGACGCCGTAGAAAGTGTGCGGGACCCAAATGGGTGTGCGCAGTACGCCGTAGAAAATGTGTGGGACCCAAATAACAGTGCGTCGCACGCCGTAGAAAGTGTGCGGGACCCAAATGGGTGTGCGCAGTACGCCGTAGAAAATGTGTGGGACCCAAATAACAGTGCGTCGGACGCCGTAGAAAGTGTGCGGGACCCAAATGGGTGTGCGCAGTACGCCGTAGAAAATGTGTGGGACCCAAATAACAGTGCGTCGGACGCCGTAGAAAGTGTGCGGGACAAAAATGGGTGTGCGCAGTACGCCGTAGAAAATGTGTGGGACCCAAATAACAGTGCGTCGGACGCCGTAGAAAGTGTGCGGGACCCAAATGGGTGTGCGCAGTACGCCGTAGAAAATGTGTGGGCCCAAATAACAGTGCGTCGGACGCCGTAGAAAGTGTGCGGGACCCAAATGGGTGTGCGCAGTACGCCGTAGAAAATGTGTGGGACCCAAATAACAGTGCGTCGGACGCCGTAGAAAGTGTGCGGGACCCAAATGGGTGTGCGCAGTACGCCGTAGAAAATGTGTGGGACCCAAATAACAGTGCGTCGGACGCCGTAGAAAGTGTGCGGGACCCAAATGGGTGTGCGCAGTACGCCATAGAAAATGTGTGGGACCCAAATAACAGTGCGTCGGACGCCGTAGAAAGTGTGCGGGACCCAAATGGGTGTGCGCAGTACGCCGTAGAAAATGTGTGGGACCCAAATAACAGGGCGTCGGACGCCGTAGAAAGTGTGCGGGACCCAAATGGGTGTGCGCAGTACGCCGTAGAAAATGTGTGGGACCCAAATAACAGTGCGTCGGACGCCGTAGAAAGTGTGCGGGACCCAAATGGGTGTGCGCAGTACGCCGTAGAAAATGTGTGGGACCCAAATAACAGTGCGTCGGACGCCGTAGAAAGTGTGCGGGACCCAAATGGGTGTGCGCAGTACGCCGTAGAAAATGTGTGGGACCCAAATAACAGTGCGTCGGACGCCGTAGAAAGTGTGCGGGACCCAAATGGGTGTGCGCAGTACGCCGTAGAAAATGTGTGGGACCCAAATAACAGTGCGTCGGACGCCGTAGAAAGTGTGCGGGACCCAAATGGGTGTGCGCAGTACGCCGTAGAAAATGTGTGGGACCCAAATAACAGTGCGTCGGACGCCGTAGAAAGTGTGCGGGACCCAAATGGGTGTGCGCAGGACGCCGTAGAAAATGTGTGGGACCCAAATAACAGTGCGTCGGACGCCGTAGGAAGTGTGCGGGACCCAAATGAGAGTGCTCAGGACGCCGTAAAAAATCTGTGGGACCCAAATAACAGTGGGACCCAAATAACAGTGCGTCGGACGCCGTGGAAAGTGTGCGGGACACAAATGGGTGTGCGCAGTATGCCGTAGAAATTGTGTGGGACCCAAATAACAGTGCGTCGGACGCCGTAGAAAGTGTGTGGGACCCAAATGAGAGTGCGCAGGACGCCGTAGAAAATGTGTGGGACCCAAATAACAGTGCGTCGGACGCCGTAGAAAGTGTGCGGGACCCAAATGGGTGTGCGCAGTACGCCGTAGAAAATGTGTGGGACCCAAATAACAGTGCGTCGGACGCCGTAGAAAGTGTGCGGGACCCAAATGGGTGTGCGCAGTACGCCGTAGGAAATGTCAAGGGACCCAAATAACAGTGCGTCGGACGCCGTAGAAAGTGTGCGGGACCCAAATGGGTGTGCGCAGTACGCCGTAGAAAATGTGTGGGACCCAAATAACAGTGCGTCGGACGCCGTAGAAAGTGTGCGGGACCCAAATGGGTGTGCGCAGTACGCCGTAGAAAATGTGTGGGACCCAAATAACAGTGCGTCGGACGCCGTAGAAAGTGTGCGGGACCCAAATGGGTGTGCGCAGTACGCCGTAGAAAATGTGTGGGACCCAAATAACAGTGCGTCGGACGCCGTAGAAAGTGTGCGGGACCCAAATGGGTGTGCGCAGTACGCCGTAGAAAATGTGTGGGACCCAAATAACAGTGCGTCGGACGCCGTAGAAAGTGTGTGGGACCCAAATGGGTGTGCGCAGTACGCCGTAGAAAATGTGTGGGACCCAAATAACAGTGCGTCGGACGCCATAGAAAGTGTGCGGGACCCAAATGGGTGTGCGCAGTACGCCGTAGAAAATGTGTGGGACCCAAATAACAGTGCGTCGGACGCCGTAGAAAGTGTGCGGGACCCAAATGGGTGTGCGCAGTACGCCGTAGAAAATGTGTGGGACCCAAATAACAGTGCGTCGGACGCCGTAGAAAGTGTGCGGGACCCAAATGGGTGTGCGCAGTACGCCGTAGAAAATGTGTGGGACCCAAATAACAGTGCGTCGGACGCCGTAGAAAGTGTGCGGGACCCAAATGGGTGTGCGCAGTACGCCGTAGAAAATGTGTGGGACCCAAATAACAGTGCGTCGGACGCCGTAGAAAGTGTGCGGGACCCAAATGGGTGTGCGCAGTACGCCGTAGAAAATGTGTGGGACCCAAATAACAGTGCGTCGGACGCCGTAGAAAGTGTGTGGGACCCAAATGGGTGTGCGCAGTACGCCGTAGAAAATGTGTGGGACCCAAATAACAGTGCGTCGGACGCCGTAGAAAGTGTGCGGGACCCAAATGGGTGTGCGCAGTACGCCGTAGAAAATGTGTGGGACCCAAATAACAGTGCGTCGGACGCCGTAGAAAGTGTGCGGGACCCAAATGGGTGTGCGCAGTACGCCGTAGAAAATGTGTGGGACCCAAATAACAGTGCGTCGGACGCCGTAGAAAGTGTGCGGGACCCAAATGGGTGTGCGCAGTACGCCGTAGAAAATGTGTGGGACCCAAATAACAGTGCGTCGGACGCCGTAGAAAGTGTGCGGGACCCAAATGGGTGTGCGCAGTACGCCGTAGAAAATGTGTGGGACCCAAATAACAGTGCGGCGGACGCCGGAGAGAGTGTGGAGGACCCAAATGGGTGTGCGCAGTACGCCGTAGAAAATGTGTGAGACCCAAATAACAGTGCGTCGGACGCCGTAGAAAGTGTGCGGGACCCAAATGGGTGTGCGCAGTACGCCGTAGAAAATGTGTGGGACCCAAATAACAGTGCGTCGGACGCCGTAGAAAGTGTGCGGGACCCAAATGGGTGTGCGCAGTACGCCGTAGGAAATGTGTGGGACCCAAATAACAGTGCGTCGGACGCAGTAGAAAGTGTGCGGGACCCAAATGGGTGTGCGCAGTACGCCGTAGAAAATGTGTGGGACCCAAATAACAGTGCGTCGGACGCCGTAGAAAGTGTGCGGGACCCAAATGGGTGTGCGCAGTACGCCGTAGAAAATGTGTGGGACCCAAATAACAGTGCGTCGGACGCCGTAGAAAGTGTGCGGGACCCAAATGGGTGTGCGCAGTACGCCGTAGAAAATGTGTGGGACCCAAATAACAGTGCGTCGGACGACGTAGAAAGTGTGCGGGACCCAAATGGGTGTGCGCAGTACGCCGTAGAAAATGTGTGGGACCCAAATAACAGTGCGTCGGACGCCGTAGAAAGTGTGCGGGACCCAAATGGGTGTGCGCAGTACGCCGTAGAAAATGTGTGGGACCCAAATAACAGTGCGTCGGACGCCGTAGAAAGTGTGTGGGACCCAAATGGGTGTGCGCAGTACGCCGTAGAAAATGTGTGGGACCCAAATAACAGTGCGTCGGACGCCATAGAAAGTGTGCGGGACCCAAATGGGTGTGCGCAGTACGCCGTAGAAAATGTGTGGGACCCAAATAACAGTGCGTCGGACGCCATAGAAAGTGTGCGGGACCCAAATGGGTGTGCGCAGTACGCCGTAGAAAATGTGTGGGACCCAAATAACAGTGCGTCGGACGCCGTAGAAAGTGTGCGGGACCCAAATGGGTGTGCGCAGTACGCCGTAGAAAATGTGTGGGACCCAAATAACAGTGCGTCGGACGCCGTAGAAAGTGTGCGGGACCCAAATGGGTGTGCGCAGTACGCCGTAGAAAATGTGTGGGACCCAAATAACAGTGCGTCGGACGCCGTAGAAAGTGTGCGGGACCCAAATGGGTGTGCGCAGTACGCCGTAGAAAATGTGTGGGACCCAAATAACAGTGCGTCGGACGCCGTAGAAAGTGTGCGGGACCCAAATGGGTGTGCGCAGTACGCCGTAGAAAATGTGTGGGACCCAAATAACAGTGCGTCGGACGCCGTAGAAAGTGTGCGGGACCCAAATGGGTGTGCGCAGTACGCCGTAGAAAATGTGTGGGACCCAAATAACAGTGCGTCGGACGCCGTAGAAAGTGTGTGGGACCCAAATAACAGTGCGTCGGACGCCGTAGAAAGTGTGCGGGACCCAAATGGGTGTGCGCAGTACGCCGTAGAAAATGTGTGGGACCCAAATAACAGTGCGTCGGACGCCGTAGAAAGTGTGCGGGACCCAAATGGGTGTGCGCAGTACGCCGTAGAAAATGTGTGGGACCCAAATAACAGTGCGTCGGACGCCGTAGAAAGTGTGCGGGACCCAAATGGGTGTGCGCAGTACGCCGTAGAAAATGTGTGGGACCCAAATAACAGTGCGTCGGACGCCGTAGAAAGTGTGCGGGACCCAAATGGGTGTGCGCAGTACGCCGTAGAAAATGTGTGGGACCCAAATAACAGTGCGTCGGACGCCGTAGAAAGTGTGCGGGACCCAAATGGGTGTGCGCAGTACGCCGTAGAAAATGTGTGGGACCCAAATAACAGTGCGTCGGACGCCGTAGAAAGTGTGCGGGACCCAAATGGGTGTGCGCAGTACGCCGTAGAAATTGTGTGGGACCCAAATAACAGTGCGTCGGACGCCGTAGAAAGTGTGCGGGACCCAAATGGGTGTGCGCAGTACGCCGTAGAAAATGTGTGGGACCCAAATAACAGTGCGTCGGACGCCATAGAAAGTGTGCGGGACCCAAATGGGTGTGCGCAGTACGCCGTAGAAAATGTGGGGGACCCAAATAACAGTGCGTCGGACGCCGTAGAAAGTGTGCGGGACCCAAATGGGTGTGCGCAGTACGCCGTAGAAAATGTGTGGGACCCAAATAACAGTGCGTCGGACGCCGGAGAAAGTGTGCTGGACCCAAATGGGTGTGCGCAGTACGCCGTAGAAAATGTGTGGGACCCAAATAACAGTGCGTCGGACGCCGTAGAAAGTGTGCGGGACCCAAATGGGTGTGCGCAGGACGCCGTAGAAAATGTGTGGGACCCAAATAACAGTGCGTCGGACGCCGTAGAAAGTGTGCGGGATCCAAATGGGTGTGCGCAGTACGCCGTAGAAAATGTGTGGGACCCAAATAACAGTGCGTCGGACGCCGTAGAAAGTGTGCGGGACCCAAATGGGTGTGCGCAGTACGCCGTAGAAAATGTGTGGGACCCAAATAACAGTGCGTCGGACGCCGTAGAAAGTGTGCGGGACCCAAATGGGTGTGCGCAGTACGCCGTAGAAAATGTGTGGGACCCAAATAACAGTGCGTCGGACGCCGTAGAAAGTGTGCGGGACCCAAATGGGTGTGCGCAGTACGCCGTAGGAAATGTGTGGGACCCAAATAACAGTGCGTCGGACGCCGTAGAAAATGTGTGGGACCCAAATAACAGTGCGTCGGACGCCGTAGAAAGTGTGCGGGACCCAAATGGGTGTGCGCAGTACGCCGTAGAAAATGTGTGGGACCCAAATAACAGTGCGTCGGACGCCGTAGAAAGTGTGCGGGACCCAAATGGGTGTGCGCAGTACGCCGTAGAAAATGTGTGGGACCCAAATGGGTGTGCGCAGTACGCCGTAGAAAATGTGTGGGACCCAAATAACAGTGCGTCGGACGCCGTAGAAAGTGTGCGGGACCCAAATGGGTGTGCGCAGTACGCCGTAGAAAATGTGTGGGACCCAAATAACAGTGCGTCGGACGCCGTAGAAAGTGTGCGGGACCCAAATGGGTGTGCGCAGTACGCCGTAGAAAATGTGTGGGACCCAAATAGCAGTGCGTCGGACGCCGTAGAAAGTGTGCGGGACCCAAATGGGTGTCCGCAGTACGCCGTAGAATATGTGTGGGACCCAAATAACAGTGCGTCGGACGCCGTTGAAAGTGTGCGGGACCCAAATGGGTGTGCGCAGTACGCCGTAGAAAATGTGTGGGACCCAAATAACAGTGCGTCGGACGCCGTAGAAAGTGTGCGGGACCCAAATGGGTCTGCGCAGTACGCCGTAGAAAATGTGTGGGAGCGAAATGTCAGTGCGTCGGACGCCGTAGAAAGTGTGCGGGACCCAAATGGGTGTGCGCAGTACGCCGTAGAAAATGTGTGGGACCCAAATAACAGTGCGTCGGACGCCGTAGAAAGTGTGCGGGACCCAAATGGGTGTGCGCAGTACGCCGTAGAAAATGTGTGGGACCCAAATAACAGTGCGTCGGACGCCGTAGAAAGTGTGCGGGACCCAAATGGGTGTGCGCAGTACGCCGTAGAAAATGTGTGGGACCCAAATAACAGTGCGTCGGACGCCGTAGAAAGTGTGCGGGACCCAAATGGGTGTGCGCAGTACGCCGTAGAAAATGTGTGGGACCCAAATAACAGTGCGTCGGACGCCGTAGAAAGTGTGCGGGACCCAAATGGGTGTGGGCAGTACGCCGTAGAAAATGTGTGGGACCCAAATAACAGTGCGTCGGACGCCGTAGAAAGTGTGCGGGACCCAAATGGGTGTGCGCAGTACGCCGTAGAAAATGTGTGGGACCCAAATAACAGTGCGTCGGACGCCGTAGAAAGTGTGCGGGACCCAAATGGGTGTGCGCAGTACGCCGTGGAAAATGTGTGGGACCCAAATAACAGTGCGTCGGACGCCGTAGAAAGTGTGCGGGACCCAAATGGGTGTGCGCAGTACGCCGTAGAAAATGTGTGGGACCCAAATAACAGTGCGTCGGACGCCTTAGAAAGTGTGCGGGACCCAAATGGGTGTGCGCAGTACGCCGTAGAAAATGTGTGGGACCCAAATAACAGTGCGTCGGACGCCGTAGAAAGTGTGCGGGACCCAAATGGGTGTGCGCAGTACGCCGTAGAAAATGTGTGGGACCCAAATAACAGTGCGTCGGACGCCGTAGAAAGTGTGCGGGACCCAAATGGGTGTGCGCAGTACGCCGTAGAAAATGTGTGGGACCCAAATAACAGTGCGTCGGACGCCATAGAAAGTGTGCGGGACCCAAATGGGTGTGCGCAGTACGCCGTAGAAAATGTGTGGGACCCAAATAACAGTGCGTCGGACGCCGTAGAAAGTGTGCGGGACCCAAATGGGTGTGCGCAGTACGCCGTAGAAAATGTGTGGGACCCAAATAACAGTGCGTCGGACGCCGTAGAAAGTGTGCGGGACCCAAATGGGTGTGCGCAGTACGCCGTAGAAAATGTGTGGGACCCAGATAGCAGTGCGTCGGACGCCGTAGAAAGTGTGCGGGACCCAAATGGGTGTGCGCAGTACGCCGTAGAAAATGTGTGGGACCCAAATAACAGTGCGTCGGACGCCGTAGAAAGTGTGCGGGACCCAAATGGGTGTGCGCAGTACGCCGTAGAAAATGTGTGGGACCCAAATAACAGTGCGTCGGACGCCGTAGAAAGTGTGCGGGACCCAAATGGGTGTGCGCAGTACGCCGTAGAAAATGTGTGGGACCCAAATAACAGTGCGTCGGACGCCGTAGAAAGTGTGCGGGACCCAAATGGGTGTGCGCAGTACGCCGTAGAAAATGTGTGGGACC
This sequence comes from Aplectana chamaeleonis, assembly GCA_029168955.1. Taxonomy (NCBI): domain Eukaryota; kingdom Metazoa; phylum Nematoda; class Chromadorea; order Rhabditida; family Cosmocercidae; genus Aplectana; species Aplectana chamaeleonis. The sequence goes on from JAPDOI010000452.1 coordinate 13,153, forward strand.
CAAATAACAGTGCGTCGGACGCCGTAGAAAGTGTGCGGGACCCAAATGGGTGTGCGCAGTACGCCGTAGAAAATGTGTGGGACCCAAATAACAGTGCGTCGGACGCCGTAGAAAGTGTGCGGGACCCAAATGGGTGTGCGCAGTACGCCGTAGAAAATGTGTGGGACCCAAATAACAGTGCGTCGGACGCCGTAGAAAGTGTGCGGGACCCAAATGGGTGTGCGCAGTACGCCGTAGAAATTGTGTGGGACCCAAATAACAGTGCGTCGGACGCCGTAGAAAGTGTGCTGGACCCAAATGGGTGTGCGCAGTACGGCGTAGAAAATGTGTGTGACCCAAATAACAGTGCGTCGGACGCCGTAGAAAGTGTGCGGGACCCAAATGGGTGTGCGCAGTACGCCGTAGAAAATGTGTGGGACCCAAATAACAGTGCGTCGGACGCCGTAGAAAGTGTGCGGGACCCAAATGGGTGTGCGCAGTACGCCGTAGAAAATGTGTGGGACCCAAATAACAGTGCGTCGGACGCCGTAGAAAGTGTGCGGGACCCAAATGGGTGTGCGCAGTACGCCGTAGAAAATGTGTGGGACCCAAATAACAGTGCGTCGGACGCCGTAGAAAGTGTGCGGGACCCAAATGGGTGTGCGCAGTACGCCGTAGAAAATGTGTGGGACCCAAATAACAGTGCGTCGGACGCCGTAGAAAGTGTGCGGGACCCAAATGGGTGTGCGCAGTACGCCGTAGAAAATGTGTGGGACCCAAATAACAGTGCGTCGGACGACGTAGAAAGTGTGCGGGACCCAAATGGGTGTGCGCAGTACGCCGTAGAAAATGTGTGGGACCCAAATAACAGTGCGTCGGACGCCGTAGAAAGTGTGCGGGACCCAAATGGGTGTGCGCAGTACGCCGTAGAAAATGTGTGGGACCCAAATAACAGTGCGTCGGACGCCGTAGAAAGTGTGCGGGACCCAAATGGGTGTGCGCAGTACGCCGTAGAAAATGTGTGGGACCCAAATAACAGTGCGTCGGACGCCGTAGAAAGTGTGCGGGACCCAAATGGGTGTGCGCAGTACGCCGTAGAAAATGTGTGGGACCCAAATAACAGTGCGTCGGACGCCGTAGAAAGTGTGCGGGACCCAAATGGGTGTGCGCAGGACGCCGTAGAAAATGTGTGGGACCCAAATAACAGTGCGTCGGACGCCGTAGAAAGTGTGCGGGACCCAAATGGGTGTGCGCAGTACGCCGTAGAAAATGTGTGGGACCCAAATAACAGTGCTTCGGACGACGTAGAAAGTGTGCGGGACACAAATGCGTGTGCGCAGTACGCCGTAGAAAATGTGTGGGACCCAAATAACAGTGCGTCGGACGCCGTAGAAAGTGTGCGGGACCCAAATGGGTGTGCGCAGTACGCCGTAGAAAATGTGTGGGACCCAAATAACAGTGCGTCGGACGCCGTAGAAAGTGTGCGGGACCCAAATGGGTGTGCGCAGTACGCCGTAGAAAATGTGTGGGACCCAAATAACAGTGCGTCGGACGCCGTAGAAAGTGTGCGGGACCCAAATGGGTGTGCGCAGTACGCCGTAGAAAATGTGTGGGACCCAAATAACAGTGCGGCGGCCGCCGTAGAAAGTGTGCGGGACCCAAATGGGTGTGCGCAGTACGCCGATGAAAATGTGTGTGACCCAAATAACAGTGCGTCGGACGCCGTAGAAAGTGTGCGGGACCCAAATGGGTGTGCGCAGTACGCCGATGAAAATGTGTGTGACCCAAATAACAGTGCGTCGGACGCCGTAGAAAGTGTGCGGGACCCAAATGGGTGAGCGCAGTACGCCGTAGAAAATGTGTGGGACCCAAATAACAGTGCGTCGGACGCCGTAGAAAGTGTGCGGGACCCAAATGGGTGTGCGCAGGACGCCGTAGAAAATGTGTGGGACCCAAATAACAGTGCGTCGGACGCCGTAGAAAGTGTGCGGGACCCAAATGGGTGTGCGCAGTACGCCGTAGAAAATGTGTGGGACCCAAATAACAGTGCGTCGGACGCCGTAGAAAGTGTGCGGGACCCAAATGGGTGTGCGCAGTACGCCGTAGAAAATGTGTGGGACCCAAATAACAGTGCGTCGGACGCCGTAGAAAGTGTGCGGGACCCAAATGGGTGTGCGCAGTACGCCGTAGAAAATGTGTGGGACCCAAATAACAGTGCGTCGGACGCCGTAGAAAGTGTGCGGGACCCAAATGGGTGTGCGCAGTACGCCGTAGAAAATGTGTGGGACCCAAATAACAGTGCGTCGGACGCCGTAGAAAGTGTGCGGGACCCAAATGGGTGTGCGCAGTACGCCGTAGAAAATGTGTGGGACCCAAATAACAGTGCGTCGGACGCCGTAGAAAGTGTGCGGGACCCAAATGGGTGTGCGCAGTACGCCGTAGAAAATGTGTGGGACCCAAATAACAGTGCGTCGGACGCCGTAGAAAGTGTGCGGGACCCAAATGGGTGTGCGCAGTACGCCGTAGAAAATGTGTGGGACCCAAATAACAGTGCGTCGGACGCCGTAGAAAGTTTGCGGGACCCAAATGGGTGTGCGCAGTACGCCGTAGAAAATGTGTGGGACCCAAATAACAGTGCGTCGGACGCCGTAGAAAGTGTGTGGGACCCGAGTGGGTGTGCGCAGTACGCCGTAGAAAATGTGTGGGACCCAAATAACAGTGCGTCGGACGCCGTAGAAAGTGTGCGGGACCCAAATGGGTGTGCGCAGTACGCCGTAGAAAATGTGTGGGACCCAAATAACAGTGCGTCGGACGCCGTAGAAAGTGTGCGGGACCCAAATGGGTGTGCGCAGTACGCCGTAGAAAATGTGTGGGACCCAAATAACAGTGCGTCGGACGCCGTAGAAAGGGTGCGGGACCCAAATGGGTGTGCGCAGTACGCCGTAGAAAATGTGTGGGACCCAAATAACAGTGCGTCGGACGACGTAGAAAGTGTGCGCGACCCAAATGGGTGTGCGCAGTACGCCGTAGAAAATGTGTGGGACCCAAATAACAGTGCGTCGGACGCCGTGGAAAGTGTGCGGGACCCAAATGGGTGTGCGCAGTACGCCGTAGGAAATGTGTGGGACCCAAATAACAGTGCGTCGGACGCCGTAGAAAGTGTGCGGGACCCAAATGGGTGTGCGCAGTACGCCGTAGAAAATGTGTGGGACCCAAATAACAGTGCGTCGGACGCCGTAGAAAGTGTGTGGGACCCAAATGGGTGTGCGCAGTACGCCGTAGAAAATGTGTGGGACCCAAATAACAGTGCGTCGGACGCCGTAGAAAGTGTGCGGGACCCAAATGGGTGTGCGCAGTACGCCGTAGAAAATGTGTGGGACCCAAATAACAGTGCGTCGGACGCCGTAGAAAGTGTGCGGGACCCAAATGGGTGTGCGCAGTACGCCGTAGAAAATGTGTGGGACCCAAATAACAGTGCGTCGGACGCCGTAGAAAGTGTGCGGGACCCAAATGGGTGTGCGCAGTACGCCGTAGAAAATGTGTGGGACCCAAATAACAGTGCGTCGGACGCCGTAGAAAGTGTGCGGGACCCAAATGGGTGTGCGCAGGACGCCGTAGAAAATGTGTGGGACCCAAATAACAGTGCGTCGGACGCCGTAGAAAGTGTGTGGGACCCAAATAACAGTGCGTCGGACGCCGTAGAAAGTGTGCGGGACCCAAATGGGTGTGCGCAGTACGCCGTAGAAAATGTGTGGGACCCAAATAACAGTGCGTCGGACGCCGTAGAAAGTGTGCGGGACCCAAATGGGTGTGCGCAGTACGCCGTAGAAAATGTGTGGGACCCAAATAACAGTGCGTCGGACGCCGTAGAAAGTGTGCGGGACCCAAATGGGTGTGCGCAGTACGCCGTAGAAAATGTGTGGGACCCAAATAACAGTGCGTCGGACGCCGTAGAAAGTGTGCGGGACCCAAATGGGTGTGCGCAGTACGCCGTAGAAAATGTGTGGGACCCAAATAACAGTGCGTCGGACGCCGTAGAAAGTGTGCGGGACCCAAATGGGTGTGCGCAGTACGCCGTAGAAAATGTGTGGGACCCAAATAACAGTGCGTCGGACGCCGTAGAAAGTGTGTGGGACCCAAATGGGTGTGCGCAGGACGCCGTAGAAAATGTGTGGGACCCAAATAACAGTGCGTCGGACGCCGTAGAAAGTGTGCGGGACCCAAATGGGTGTGCGCAGTACGCCGTAGAAAATGTGTGGGACCCAAATAACAGTGCGTCGGACGCCGTAGAAAGTGTGCGGGACCCGAATGGGTGTGCGCAGTACGCCGTAGAAAATGTGTGGGACCCAAATAACAGTGCGTCGGACGCCGTAGAAAGTGTGCGGGACCCAAATGGGTGTGCGCAGTACGCCGTAGAAAATGTGTGGGACCCAAATAACAGTGCGTCGGACGCCGTAGAAAGTGTGCGGGACCCAAATGGGTGTGCGCAGTACGCCGTAGAAAATGTGTGGGACCCAAATAACAGTGCGTCGGACGCCGTGGAAAGTGTGCGGGACCCAAATGGGTGTGCGCAGTACGCCGTAGAAAATGTGTGGGACCCAAATAACAGTGCGTCGGACGCCGTGGAAAGTGTGCGGGACCCAAATGGGTGTGCGCAGTACGCCGTAGAAAATGTGTGGGACCCAAATAACAGTGCGTCGGACGCCGTAGAAAGTGTGCGGGACCCAAATGGGTGTGCGCAGTACGCCGTAGAAAATGTGTGGGACCCAAATAACAGTGCGTCGGACGCCGTAGAAAGTGTGCGGGACCCAAATGGGTGTGCGCAGTACGCCGTAGAAAATGTGTGGGACCCAAATAACAGTGCGTCGGACGCCGTAGAAAGTGTGCGGGACCCAAATGGGTGTGCGCAGTACGCCGTAGAAAATGTGTGGGACCCAAATAACAGTGCGTCGGACGACGTAGAAAGTGTGCGGGACCCAAATGGGTGTGCGCAGTACGCCGTAGAAAATGTGTGGGACCCAAATAACAGTGCGTCGGACGCCGTAGAAAGTGTGCGGGACCCAAATGGGTGTGCGCAGTACGCCGTAGAAAATGTGTGGGACCCAAATAACAGTGCGTCGGTCCTCGTAGTCAGTGTGCGGGCCCCAAACGGGTGTGCGCAGTACGCCGTAGACAAAGTGTGGGACCCAAATAACAGTGCGTCGGACGCCGTAGAAAGTGTGCGGGACCCAAATGGGTGTGCGCAGTACGCCGTAGAAAATGTGTGGGACCCAAATAACAGTGCGTCGGACGCCGTAGAAAGTGTGCGGGACCCAAATGGTTGTGCGCAGAACGCCGTAGAAAATGTCTAGGACCCAAATAACAGTGCGTCGGACGCCGTAGGAAGGGTGCGGGACCCAAATGGCTGTGCGCAGTACGCCGTAGAAAATGTGTGGGACCCAAATAACAGTGCGTCGGACGCCGTAGAAAGTGTGCGGGACCCAAATGGGTGTGCGCAGTACGCCGTAGAAAATGTGTGGGACCCAAATAACAGTGCGTCGGACGCCGTAGAAAGTGTGCGGGACCCAAATGGGTGTGCGCAGTACGCCGTAGAAAATGTGTGGGACCCAAATAACAGTGCGTCGGACGCCGTAGAAAGTGTGCGGGACCCAAATGGGTGTGCGCAGTACGAGGTAGAAAATGTGTGGGACCCAAATAACAGTGCGTCGGACGCCGTAGAAAGTGTGCGGGACCCAAATGGGTGTGCGCAGTACGCCGTAGAAAATGTGTGGGACCCAAATAACAGTGCGTCGGACGCCGTAGAAAGTGTGCGGGACCCAAATGGGTGTGCGCAGTACGCCGTAGAAAATGTGTGGGACCCAAATAACAGTGCGTCGGACGCCGTAGAAAGTGTGCGGGACCCAAATGGGTGTGCGCAGTACGCCGTAGAAAATGTGTGGGACCCAAATAACAGTGCGTCGGACGCCGTAGAAAGTGTGCGGGACCCAAATGGGTGTGCTCAGTACGCCGTAGAAAATGTGTGGGACCCAAATAACAGTGCGTCGGACGGCGTAGAAAGTGTGCGGGACCCAAATGGGTGTGTGCAGTACGCCGTAGAAAATGTGTGGGACCCAAATAACAGTGCGTCGGACGCCGTAGAAAGTGTGCGGGACCCAAATGGGTGTGCGCAGTACGCCGTAGAAAATGTGTGGGACCCAAATAACAGTGCGTCGGACGCCGTAGAAAGTGTGCGGGACCCAAATGGGTGTGCGCAGTACGCCGTAGAAAATGTGTGGGACCCAAATAACAGTGCGTCGGACGCCGTAGAAAGTGTGCGGGACCCAAATGGGTGTGCGCAGTACGCCGTAGAAAATGTGTGGGACCCAAATAACAGTGCGTCGGACGCCGTAGAAAGTGTGCGGGACCCAAATGGGTGTGCGCAGTACGCCGTAGAAAATGTGTGGGACCCAAATAACAGTGCGTCGGACGCCGTAGAAGGTGTGCGGGACCCAAATGGGTGTGCGCAGTACGCCGTAGAAAATGTGTGGGACCCAAATAACAGTGCGTCGGACGCCGTAGAAAGTGTGCGGGACCCAAATGGGTGTGCGCAGTACGCCGTAGAAAATGTGTGGGACCCAAATAACAGTGCGTCGGACGCCGTAGAAAGTGTGCGGGACCCAAATGGGTGTGCGCAGTACGCCGTAGAAAATGTGTGGGACCCAAATAACAGTGGGTCGGACGCCGTAGAAAGTGTGCGGGACCCAAATGGGTGTGCGCAGTACGCCGTAGAAAATGTGTGGGACCCAAATAACAGTGCGTCGGACGCCGTAGAAAGTGTGCGGGACCCAAATGGGTGTGCGCAGTACGCCGTAGAAAATGTGTGGGACCCAAATAACAGTGCGTCGGACGCCGTAGAAAGTGTGCGGGACCCAAATGGGTGTGCGCAGTACGCCATAGAAAATGTGTGGGACCCAAATAACAGTGCGTCGGACGCCGTAGAAAGTGTGCGGGGCCCAAATGGGTGTGCGCAGTACGCCGTAGAAAATGTGTGGGACCCAAATAACAGTCTGTCGGACGCAGTAGAAAGTGTGCGGGTTCCAAATGGGAGTGCGCAGTACGCCGTAGAAAATGTGTGGGACCTAAATAACAGTGCGTCGGACGCCGTAGAAAGTGTGCGGGACCCAAATGGGTGTGCGCAGTACGCCGTAGAAAATGTGTGGGACCCAAATAACAGTGCGTCGGACGCCGTAGAAAGTGTGCGGGACCCAAATGGGTGTGCGCAGTACGCCGTAGAAAATGTGTGGGACCCAAATAACAGTGCGTCGGACGCCGTAGAAAGTGTGCGGGACCCAAATGGGTGTGCGCAGTACGCCGTAGAAAATGTGTGGGACCCAAATAACAGTGCGTCGGACGCCGTAGAAAGTGTGCGGGACCCAAATGGGTGTGCGCAGTACGCCGTAGAAAATGTGTGGGACCCAAATAACAGTGCGTCGGACGCCGTAGAAAGTGTGCGGGACCCAAATGGGTGTGCGCAGTACGCCGTAGAAAATGTGTGGGACCCAAATAACAGTGCGTCGGACGCCGTAGAAAGTGTGCGGGACCCAAATGGGTGTGCGCAGGACGCCGTAGAAAATGTGTGGGACCCAAATAACAGTGCGTCGGACGCCGTAGAAAATGTGTGGGACCCAAATAACAGTGCGTCGGACGCCGTAGAAAGTGTGCGGGACCCAAATGGGTGTGCGCAGTACGCCGTAGAAAATGTGTGGGACCCAAATAACAGTGCGTCGGACGCCGTAGAAAGTGTGCGGGACCCAAATGGGTGTGCGCAGTACGCCGTAGAAAATGTGTGGGACCCAAATAACAGTGCGTCGGACGCCGTAGAAAGTGTGCGGGACCCAAATGGGTGTGCGCAGTACGCCGTAGAAAATGTGTGGGACCCAAATAACAGTGCGTCGGACGCCGTAGAAAGTGTGCGGGACCCAAATGGGTGTGCGCAGTACGCCGTAGAAAATGTGTGGGACCCAAATAACAGTGCGTCGGACGCCGTGGAAAGTGTGCGGGACCCAAATGGGTGTGCGCAGTACGCCGTAGGAAATGTGTGGGACCCAAATAACAGTGCGTCGGACGCCGTAGAAAGTGTGTGGGACCCAAATAACAGTGCGTCGGACGCCGTAGAAAGTGTGCGGGACCCAAATGGGTGTGCGCAGTACGCCGTAGAAAATGTGTGGGACCCAAATAACAGTGCGTCGGACGCCGTAGAAAGTGTGCGGGACCCAAATGGGTGTGCGCAGTACGCCGTAGAAAATGTGTGGGACCCAAATAACAGTGCGTCGGACGACGTAGAAAGTGTGCGGGACCCAAATGGGTGTGCGCAGTACGCCGTAGAAAATGTGTGGGACCCAAATAACAGTGCGTCGGACGCCGTAGAAAGTGTGCGGGACCCAAATGGGTGTGCGCAGTACGCCGTAGAAAATGTGTGGGACCCAAATAACAGTGAGTCGGACGCCGTAGAAAGTGTGCGGGACCCAAATGGGTGTGCGCAGTACGCCGTAGAAAATGTGTGGGACCCAAATAACAGTGCGTCGGAAGCCGTAGAAAGTGTGCGGGACCCAAATGGGTGTGCGCAGTACGCCGTAGAAAATGTGTGGGACCCAAATAACAGTGCGTCGGACGCCGTAGAAAGTGTGCGGGACCCAAATGGGTGTGCGCAGTACGCCGTAGAAAATGTGTGCGACCCAAATAACAGTGCGTCGGACGCCCTAGAAAGTGTGGGGGACCCAAATGGGCGTGCGCATTACGCCGTAGAAAATGTGTGGGACCCAAATAACAGTGCGTCGGACGCCGTAGAAAGTGTGCGGGACCCAAATGGGTGTGCGCAGTACGCCGTAGAAAATGTGTGGGACCCAAATAACAGTGCGTCGGACGCCGTAGAAAGTGTGCGGGACCCAAATGGGTGTGCGCAGTACGCCGTAGAAAATGTGTGGGACCCAAATAACAGTGCGTCGGACGCCGTAGAAAGTGTGCGGGACCCAAATGGGTGTGCGCAGTACGCCGTAGAAAATGTGTGGGACCCAAATAACAGTGCGTCGGACGCCGTAGAAAGTGTGCGGGACCCAAATGGGTGTGCGCAGTACGCCGTAGATAATGTGTGGGACCCAAATAACAGTGCGTCGGACGACGTAGAAAGTGTGCGGGACCCGAATGGGTGTGCGCAGTACGCCGTAGAAAATGTGTGGGACCCAAATAACAGTGCGTCGGACGCCGTAGAAAGTGTGCGGGACCCAAATGGGTGTGCGCAGTACGCCGTAGAAAATGTGTAGGACCCAAATAACGGTGTGTCGGACGCCGTAGAAAGTGTGCGGGACCCAAATGGGTGTGCGCAGTACGCCGTAGAAAATGTGTGGGACCCAAATAACAGTGCGTCGGACGCCGTAGAAAGTGTGCGGGACCCAAATGGGTGTGCGCAGTACGCCGTAGAAAATGTGTGGGACCCAAATAACAGTGCGTCGGACGCCGTAGAAAGTGTGCGGGACCCAAATGGGTGTGCGCAGTACGCCGTAGAAAATGTGTGGGACCCAAATAACAGTGCGTCGGACGCCGTAGAAAGTGTGCGGGACCCAAATGGGTGTGCGCAGTACGGCGTAGAAAAAATGTGGGACCCGAATAACAGTGCGTCGGACGCCGTAGTAAATGTGTGGGACCCGTACGGGTGTGCGCAGGACGCCATCGAAAGTGTGTGGGACCCGAATAACAGTGCGTCAGACGCCGTAGTAAGTGTGTGGGACCCAAATGGGTGTGCGCAGTACGCCGTAGAAAATGTGTGGGACCCAAATAACAGTGCGTCGGACGCCGTAGAAAGTGTGCGGGACCCAAATGGGTGTGCGCAGTACGCCGTAGGAAATGTGTGGGACCCAAATAACAGTGCGTCGGACGCCGTAGAAAGTGTGCGGGACCCAAATGGGTGTGCGCAGTACGCCGTAGGAAATGTGTGGGACCCAAATAACACTCCGTCGGACGCCGTAGAAAGTGTGCCGACCCAAATGGGTGTGCGCAGTACGCCGTAGAAAATGTGTGGGACCCAAATAACAGTGCGTCGGACGACGTAGAAAGTGTGCGGGACCCAAATGGGTGTGCGCAGTACGCCGTAGAAAATGTGTGGGACCCAAATAACAGTGCGTCGGACGCCGTAGAAAGTGTGCGGGACCCAAATGGGTGTGCGCAGTACGCCGTAGAAAATGTGTGGGACCCAAATAACAGTGCGTCGGACGCCGTAGAAAGTGTGCGGGACCCAAATGGGTGTGCGCAGTACGCCGTAGAAAATGTGTGGGACCCAAATAACAGTGCGTCGGACGCCGTAGAAAGTGTGCGGGACCCAAATGGGTGTGCGCAGTACGCCGTAGAAAATGTGTGGGACCCAAATAACAGTGCGTCGGACGCCGTAGAAAGTGTGCGGGACCCAAATGGGTGTGCGCAGTACGCCGTAGAAAATGTGTGGGACCCAAATAACAGTGCGTCGGACGCCGTAGAAAGTGTGTGGGACCCAAATGGGTGTGCGCAGTACGCCGTAGAAAATGTGTGGGACCCAAATAACAGTGCGTCGGACGCCGTAGAAAGTGTGCGGGACCCAAATGGGTGTGCGCAGTACGCCGTAGAAAATGTGTGGGACCCAAATAACAGTGCGTCGGACGCCGTAGAAAGTGTGCGGGACCCAAATGGGTGTGCGCAGTACGCCGTAGATAATGTGTGGGACCCAAATAACAGTGCGTCGGACGACGTAGAAAGTGTGCGGGACACAAATGGGTGTGCGCAGTACGCCGTAGATAATGTGTGGGACCCAAATAACAGTGCGTCGGACGCCGTGGAAAGTGTGCGGGACCCAAATGAGTGTGCGCAGTACGCCGTAGGAAATGTGTGGGACCCAAATAACAGTGCGTCGGACGCCGTAGAAAGTGTGCGGGACCCAAATGGGTGTGCGCAGTACGCCGTAGAAAATGTGTGGGACCCAAATAACAGTGCGTCGGACGCCGTAGAAAGTGTGTGGGACCCAAATGAGAGTGCGCAGGACGCCGTAGAAAATGTGTGGGACCCAAATAACAGTGCGTCGGACGCCGTAGAAAGTGTGCGGGACCCAAATGGGTGTGCGCAGTACGCCGTAGAAAATGTGTGGGACCCAAATAACAGTGCGTCGGACGCCGTAGAAAGTGTGCGGGACCCAAATGGGTGTGCGCAGTACGCCGTAGAAAATGTGTGGGACCCAAATAACAGTGCGTCGGACGCCGTAGAAAGTGTGCGGGACCCAAATGGGTGTGCGCAGGACGCCGTAGAAAATGTGTGGGACCCAAATAACAGTGCGTCGGACGCCGTAGAAAGTGTGCGGGACCCAAATGGGTGTGCGCAGTACGCCGTAGAAAATGTGTGGGACCCAAATAACAGTGCGTCGGACGCCGTAGAAAGTGTGTGGGACCCAAATGAGTGTGCGCGGAACGCCGTAGAAAATGTGTGGGACCCAAATAACAGTGCGTCGGACGCCGTAGAAAGTGTGCGGGACCCAAATGGGTGTGCGCAGTACGCCGTAGAAAATGTGTGGGACCCAAATAACAGTGCGTCGGACGCCGTAGAAAGTGTGCGGGACCCAAATGGGTGTGCGCAGTACGCCGTAGAAAATGTGTGGGACCCAAATAACAGTGCGTCGGACGCCGTAGAAAGTGTGCGGGACCCAAATGGGTGTGCGCAGTACGCCGTAGAAAATGTGTGGGACCCAAATAACAGTGCGTCGGACGCCGTAGAAAATGTGTGGGACCCAAATAACAGTGCGTCGGACGCCGTAGAAAGTGTGCGGGACCCAAATGGGTGTGCGCAGTACGCCGTAGAAAATGTGTGGGACCCAAATAACAGTGCGTCGGACGCCGTAGAAAGTGTGCGGGACCCAAATGGGTGTGCGCAGGACGCCGTAGAAAATGTGTGGGACCCAAATAACAGTGCGTCGGACGCCGTAGAAAGTGTGCGGGACCCAAATGGGTGTGCGCAGTACGCCGTAGAAAATGTGTGGGACCCAAATAACAGTGCGTCGGACGCCGTAGAAAGTGTGCGGGACCCAAATGGGTGTGCGCAGTACGCCGTAGAAAATGTGTGGGACCCAAATAACAGTGCGTCGGACGCCGTAGAAAGTGTGTGGGACCCAAATGAGAGTGCGCAGGACGCCGTAGAAAATGTGTGGGACCCAAATAACAGTGCGTCGGACGCCGTAGAAAGTGTGTGGGACCCAAATAACAGTGCGTCGGACGCCGTAGAAAGTGTGCGGGACCCAAATGGGTGTGCGCAGTACGCCGTAGAAAATGTGTGGGACCCAAATAACAGTGCGTCGGACGCCGTAGAAAGTGTGCGGGACCCAAATGGGTGTGCGCAGTACGCCGTAGAAAATGTGTGGGACCCAAATAACAGTGCGTCGGACGCCGTAGAAAGTGTGCGGGACCCAAATGGGTGTGCGCAGTACGCCGTAGAAAATGTGTGGGACCCAAATAACAGTGCGTCGGACGCCGTAGAAAGTGTGCGGGACCCAAATGGGTGTGCGCAGTACGCCGTATAAAATGTGTGGGACCCAAATAACAGTGCGTCGGACGCCGTAGAAAGTGTGCGGGACCCAAATGGGTGTGCGCAGTACGCCGTAGAAAATGTGTGGGACCCAAATAACAGTGCGTCGGACGCCGTAGAAAGTGTGCGGGACGCAAAGGGGTGAGCGCAGTACGCCGTAGAAATTGTGTGGGCCCCAAATAACAGTGCGTCGGACGCCGTAGAAAGTGTGCGGGACCCAAATGGGTGTGCGCAGTACGCCGTAGAAAATGTGTGGGACCCAAATAACAGTGCGTCGGACGCCGTAGAAAGTGTGCGGGACCCAAATGGGTGTGCGCAGTACGCCGTAGAAAATGTGTGGGACCCAAATAACAGTGCGTCGGAAGCCGTAGAAAGTGTGCGGGACCCAAATGGGTGTGCGCAGTACGCCGTAGAAGAAATGTGGGACCCAAATGACAGTACGTCGGACGCCACGTAGAAAGTGTGCGGGACCCAAATGGGTGTGCTGGGACGCCGTAGAAAATGTGTGCGACCCAAATAACAGTGCGTCGGACGACGTAGAAAGGTGTGCGGGACCCAAATGGGTGTGCGCAGTACGCCGTAAGAAAATGTGTGGGACCCAAAATAACGGTGCGTCGGACGCCGTAGAGAGTGTGCAGGACCCAAATGGGTGTGCGCAGTACGCCGTAAGAAAATGTGTGGGACCCAAATAACAGTGCGTCGGACGACGTAGAAAGTAATGCGGGACCCAAATGGGTGTGCGCTGTACGCCGTAGAAAATGTCTTCAGGACCCAAATAACAGTGCGTCGGACGCCGTAGAAAGTGTGCGGGACCCAAATGGGTGTGCGCAGTACGCCGTAGAAAACGTCGGACCCAAATAACAGTGCGTCGGACGCCGTAGAAAGTGTGCAGGACCCAAATGGGTGTGCGCAGTACGCCGTAGAAAATGTGTGGGACCCAAACAACAGTGCGTCGGACGCCGTAGAAAGTGTACGGGACCCAAATGGGTTTGCGCAGTACGCGCCGTAAGAAAATGTGTGGGACCTAAATAACAGTGCATGGACGACGCCGTAGAAAGTGTGCAGGACCCAAATGGGTGTCCGCAGTACGCCATAGAAAATGTGTGGTTAAATAACAGTGCGTCGGACGCCGTAGAAAGTGTGCGGGACCCTAATGGGTGTGCTGGGACGCCGTAGAAAATGTGTGGGACCCAAATAACAGTGCGTCGGACGCCGCGGAAAGTGTGCGGGACCCAAATGGGTGTGCGAAGGACGGCGGAGAAAATGGGTGGGAGGCAAAAAACAGTGCGTCCGGACGCCGTAGAAGTGTGCCCAGGGGACCCAAATGGGTGTGCGCAGGACGCCGTAAGAAAATGTGTGGGACCCAAATAACAGGTGCGTCCGGACGCCGTAGAAAGTGTGCGGACCCAAATAGGTGTGCGCAGTACGCCGTAGATAATGTGTGTGACCCAAATAACAGTGCGTCGGACGCCGTAGGAAGGGTGCGGGACCCAAATAGGTGTGCGCAGTACGCCGTAGATAATGTGTGTGACCCAAATAACAGTGCGTCGGACGCCGTAGGAAGGGTGCGGGACCCAAATGGGTGTGCGCAGTACGCCGTAGAAAATGTGTGGGACCCAAATAACAGTGCGTCGGACGCCGTAGGAAGGGTGCGGGACCCAAATGGGTGTGCGCAGGACGCCGTAGAAAATGTGTGGGACCCAAATAACAGTGCGTCGGACGCCGTAGAAAAGGTGCGGGACCCAAATGGGTGTGCGCAGGACGCCGTAGAAAATGTGTGCGGACCCAAATAACAATTGCGTCGGACGCCCGTAGAAGAAATCGTGTGCGGGACCCAAATGGGTGTGCACGCAGGACGCCGTAGAAAATGTGTGGGACCCAAATAACAGTGCGTCCGGACGCCGTAGAAAGTGTGCGGGACCCAAATGGGTGTGCGCGAGTACGCCATAGAAAATGTGTGGGACCCAAATAACAGTGCGTCGGACGCCGTAGAAAGTGTGCCCGGGACCCAAATGGGTGTGCGCAGTACGCCGTAGAAAATGTGTGGGACCCAAATAACAGTGGGTCGGACGCCGTAGAAAGTGTGCAGGACCCAAATGGGTGTGCGCAGTACGCCGTAGAAAATGTGTGGGACCCAAATAACAGTGCGTCGGACGCCGTAGAAAGTATGCGGGACCCAAATGGGTGTGCGCAGTACGCCGTAGAAAAATGTGTGGGACCCAAATAACAGTGCACGTCGGACGCCGTAGAAAGTATGCAGGACCCAAATGGTGTGCGCAGTACGCCGTAGAAAATGTGTGGAACCCAAATAACAGTGCGTCGGACGCCGTAGAAAGTGTGCGGGACCCAAATGGGTGTGCGCAGTACGCCGTAGAAAATGTGTGGGACCCAAATAACAGTGCGTCGGACGCCGTAGAAAGTGTGCGGGACCCAAATGGGTGTGCGCAGGACGCCGTAGAAAATGTGTGGGACCCAAATAACAGTGCGTCGGACGACGTAGAAAGTGTGCGGGACCCAAATGGGTGTGCGCAGTACGCCGTAGAAAATGTGTGGGACCCAAATAACAGTGCGTCGGACGCCGTAGGAAGGGTGCGGGACCCAAATGGGTGTGCGCAGTACGCCGTAGAAAATGTGTGGGACCCAAATAACAGTGCGTCGGACGACGTAGAAAGTGTGCGGGACCCAAATGGGTGTGCGCAGTACGCCGTAGAAAATGTGTGGGACCCAAATAACAGTGCGTCGGACGCCGTAGGAAGGGTGCGGGACCCAAATGGGTGTGCGCAGTACGCCGTAGATAATGTGTGTGACCCAAATAACAGTGTGTCGGACGCCGTAGAAAGTGTGTGGGACCCAAATGAGTGTGCGCGGAACGCCGTAGAAAATGTGTGGGACCCAAATAACAGTGCGTCGGACGCCGTAGAAAGTGTGCGGGACCCAAATGGGTGTGCGCAGTACGCCGTAGAAAATGTGTGGGACCCAAATAACAGTGCGTCGGACGCCGTGGAAAGTGTGCGGGACCCAAATGGGTGTGCGAAGTACGCCGTAGAAAATGTGTGGGACCCAAATAACAGTGCGTCGGACGCCGTAGAAAGTGTGTGGGACCCAAATGGGTGTGCGCAGTACGCCGTAGAAAATGTGTGGGACCCAAATAACAGTGCGTCGGACGCCGTAGAAAGTGTGCGGGACCCAAATGGGTGTGCGCAGTACGCCGTAGAAAATGTGTGGGACCCAAATAACAGTGCGTCGGACGCCGTAGAAAGTGTGCGGGACCCAAATGGGTGTGCGCAGTACGCCGTAGATAATGTGTGGGACCCAAATAACAGTGCGTCGGACGACGTAGAAAGTGTGCGGGACACAAATGGGTGTGCGCAGTACGCCGTAGATAATGTGTGGGACCCAAATAACAGTGCGTCGGACGCCGTGGAAAGTGTGCGGGACAAAAATGGGTGTGCACAGTACGCCGTAGAAAATGTGTGGGACCCAAATAACAGTGCGTCGGACGCCGTAGAAAGTGTGCGGGACCCAAATGGGTGTGCGCAGTACGCCGTAGGAAATGTGTGGGACCCAAATAACAGTGCGTCGGACGCCGTAGAAAGTGTGCGGGACCCAAATGGGTGTGCGCAGTACGCCGTAGAAAATGTGTGGGACCCAAATAACAGTGCGTCGGACGACGTAGAAAGTGTGCAGGACCCAAATGGGTGTGCGCAGTACGCCATAGAAAAATGTGTGGGACCCAAATAACAGTGCGTCGGACGCCGTAGAAAGTGTGCGGGACCCAAATGGGTGTGCGCAGTACGCCGTAGAAAATGTGTGGGACCCAAATAACAGTGCGTCGGACGCCGTAGAAAGTGTGCGGGACCCAAATGGGTGTGCGCAGTACGCCGTAGATAATGTGTGGGACCCAAATAACAGTGCGTCGGACGACGTAGAAAGTGTGCGGGACACAAATGGGTGTGCGCAGTACGCCGTAGATAATGTGTGGGACCCAAATAACAGTGCGTCGGACGCCGTAGAAAGTGTGTGGGACCCAAATGAGAGTGCGCAGGACGCCGTAGAAAATGTGTGGGACCCAAATAACAGTGCGTCGGACGCCGTAGAAAGTGTGCGGGACCCAAATGGGTGTGCGCAGTACGCCGTAGGAAATGTGTGGGACCCAAATAACAGTGCGTCGGACGCCGTAGAAAGTGTGCGGGACCCAAATCAGAGTGCTCAGTACGCCGTAGAAAATGTGTGGGACCCAAATAACAGTGCGTCGGACGCCGTAGAAAGTGTGCGGGACCCAAATGGGTGTGCGCAGTACGCCGTAGATAATGTGTGTGACCCAAATAACAGTGTGTCGGACGCCGTAGAAAGTGTGTGGGACCCAAATGAGAGTGCGCAGTACGCCGTAGAAAATGTGTGGGACCCAAATAACAGTGCGTCGGACGCCGTAGAAAGTGTGCGGGACCCAAATGGGTGTGCGCAGTACGCCGTAGAAAATGTGTGGGACCCAAATAACAGTGCGTCGGACGACGTAGAAAGTGTGCGGGACCCAAATGGGTGTGCGCAGTACGCCGTAGAAAATGTGTGGGACCCAAATAACAGTGCGTCGGACGCCGTAGAAAGTGTGCGGGACCCAAATGGGTGTGCGCAGGACGCCGTAGAAAATGTGTGGGACCCAAATAACAGTGCGTCGGACGCCGTAGAAAGTGTGCGGGACCCAAATGGGTGTGCGCAGGACGCCGTAGAAAATGTGTGGGACCCAAATAACAGTGCGTCGGACGCCGTAGAAAGTGTGCGGGACCCAAATGGGTGTGCGCAGTACGCCGTAGAAAATGTGTGGGACCCAAATAACAGTGCGTCGGACGCCGTAGAAAGTGTGCGATACCCAAATGGGTGTGCGCAGGACGCCATAGAAAATGTGTGGGACCCAAATAACAGTGCGTCGGACGCCGTAGAAAGTGTGCGGGACCCAAATGAGTGTGCGCAGAACGCCGTAGAAAATGTGCGGGACCCAAATAACAGTACGTTGGACGCCATAGAAAATGTGCAGGACCCAAATGGGGGTGCGCAGTACGCCGTAGGAAACGTGTGGGACCCAAACAACAGTGCGTCGGACGCCGTAGAAAGTGTGCGGGACCCAAATGAGAGTGCGCAGTACGCCGTAGAAAATGTGTGGGACCCAAACAACAGTGCGTCGGACGCCGTAGAAAGTGTGCGGGACCCAAATGGGTGTGCGCAGTACGCCGTAGAAAATGTGTGGGACCCAAATAACAGTGGGTCGGACGCCGTAGAAAGTGTGCGGGACCCAAATGGGTGTGCGCAACACGCCGTAGAAAATGTGTGGGACCATAATAACAGTGCGTCGGACGCCGTAGAAAGTGTGCGGGACCCAAATGGGTGTGCGCAGTACGCCGTAGAAAATGTGTGGGACCCAAATAACAGTGCGTCGGACGCCGTAGAAAGTGTGCGGGACCCAAATGGGTGTGCGCAGTACGCCGTAGAAAATGTGTGGGACCCAAATAACAGTGGGTCGGACGCCGTAGAAAGTGTGCGGGACCCAAATGGGTGTGCGCAGTACGCCGTAGAAAATGTGTGGGACCCAAATAACAGTGCGTCGGACGCCGTAGAAAGTGTGCGGGACCCAAATGAGAGTGCTCAGGACGCCGTAGAAAATGTGTGGGACCCAAATAACAGTGCGTCGGACGCCGTAGAAAGTGTGCGGGACCCAAATGGGTGTGCGCAGTACGCCGTAGAAAATGTGTGGGACCCAAATAACAGTGCGTCGGACGCCGTAGAAAGTGTGCGGGACCCAAATGGGTGTGCGCAGTACGCCGTAGAAAATGTGTGGGACCCAAATAACAGTGCGTCGGACGCCGTAGAAAGTGTGCGGGACCCAAATCAGAGTGCTCAGGACGCCGTAGAAAATGTGTGGGACCCAAATAACAGTGTGTCGGACGCCGTAGAAAGTGTGTGGGACCCAAATGAGTGTGCGCGGAACGCCGTAGAAAGTGTGTGGGACCCAAATAACAGTGCGTCGGACGCCGTAGAAAGTGTGCGGGACCCAAATCAGAGTGCTCAGGACGCCGTAGAAAATGTGTGGGACCCAAATAACAGTGTGTCGGACGCCGTAGAAAGTGTGCGGGACCCAAGTGAGAGTGCTCAGGACGCCGTAGAAAATGTGTGTGACCCGAATAACGGTGCGTCGGACGCCGTAGAAAGTGTGTGGGACCCAAATGAGTGTGCGCAGGACGCCGTAGAAAATGTGTGTGACCCAAACAACAGTGCGTCGGACGCCGTAGAAAGTGTGCGGGACCCAAATCAGAGTGCTCAGGACGCCGTAGAAAATGTGTGGGACCCAAATAACAGTGTGTCGGACGCCGTAGAAAGTGTGCGGGACCCAAGTGAGAGTGCTCAGGACGCCGTAGAAAATGTGTGTGACCCGAATAACGGTGCGTCGGACGCCGTAAAAAGCGTGTGGGACCCAAATGAGAGTGCTCAGGACGCCGCAGAAAATGTGTGTGACCCAAATAACAGTGCGTCGGACGCCGTAGAAAGAGTGCGGGACCCAAATGAGTGTGCGCAGGACGCCGTAGAAAATGTGTGGGACCCAAATAACAGTGCGTCGGACGCCGTAGAAAGAGTGCGGGATCCAAATAACAGTGCGTCGGACGCCGTAGAAAGTGTTCGGGACCCAAATCAGAGTGCTCAGGACGCCGTAGAAAGTGTGTGGGACCCAAATGAAAGTACATTGGACGCCGTAGAAACTGTGAGGTGACCAAGTGGAAGTGCGCAAGACGCCGTAGAAAGTTTGCGGGACCCAAATACAAACATGCCCATGCCGATCATTTTTTCCGCAGGGCTACCGTAACCATTCTTGAACAAAACACGATAACGAACGATAACACATGCTCATAATATGCGGGGTATAAAAGGGCAGATGAGCGGTATGCATTCATTCCCACACCGCTCTCTTCGACAAGCCACTGGAAAGTGGCTAAGGAGGTCGAATTTGTGCAACCATGATTGTTGGCTATTACGATGTGCTCATATCCAGGCTGACACTTTTCGAAGGAGGGTTACGGTAGTCCTGCGGAAAAAATGATCGGCATGAGCGTGCTTGTGAACCAAATGGGTGTGCGCGGAACGCCGTATAAAGTGTGCAAGACATTAGTGGGAGTGTGCAGGATGCCACAGAATGTGCGCAGGACATTAGTGGGAGCGTGCAGGACTTCATAGAAAATGTGCAGGTCATCAGTTGGAGTGCGCAGGACGTCATAGAAGGGGGGGGGGACAGGGCCTCAGTGGGTTTACTTCGAATTGACACCACCAGGCATAAATCATGTTAGAAAGGAAACCTTTAGGAAAAATTAATGAAATTCCTGAAAGTTTAGGTTCCTGGCAAAAGTAAAGATTTGGCATGGCCATTTTATCGAAAAATTGGAAATATACTCCGTTAAAAAGGGAAGGTAAAGAAAAATGGAAAAACTTTTGAAATACTCCTGAGAACGATTTGGCGTAGAATAATTTGATTTAGGGAAATGCGGTGAAATAGTTGAAAGTATGATTTGGCTGTCGAGTTTGAACCAACTATTGACAAGAGAGTTGTGCAAAACGAGAGATCGCATTGTATGAGTTTATCCGCAGAACATATCGAAGCAAAATCACGCGTGATAAGGCAAGCAGTAAAAGCTCGTTCGGGAGCTGGAATGCCGCGGTCTTCACGTTTTAAAAGTGAAGTAAAATCAACTGTTTCTTCCATAACACGCGTGATTTTGCTTCGATATGTTCTACGGATAAGCTCATACAATGCGATCTCTCGTTTTGCACAACTCTTGTCAATAGTTGGTTCAAACTCGACAGCCAAATCATACTTTCAACTATTTCACCGCATTTCCCTAATTCAAATTATTCTACGCCAAATCGTTTTCAGGAGTATTTCAAAAGTTTTTCCATTTTTCTTTACCTTCCCTTTTTAACAGAGTATATTTCCAATTTTTCGATAAAATGGCCATGCCAAATCTTTACTTTTGCCAGGAACCTAAACTTTCAGGAATTTCATCATTATTATTTGGAGGAAGGAATAAATCCTTGAGTTGAGACTAATTCTAACAGGACTAACTGTACCTCCCTATGCTCTTCATTGCCCAACGGACAGAACAACACGAGCTTGCTTCTCTATCCAAAAAATGGAAACGGACCATATATCAAAGTTTGGCATAAATTTTGAGAGCCGAATATTTTAGTCCCGCCTAATACCTACAACTGTCACAACAAAGTTCTGAAAAAAACATCTAGTCGGGGAAAATCTAGAGTTAGTCACGGAAAGTGTTACAGACCTAGCTCTGCTACGACGGCCTCTCCAAATGTAGTGCGCAGAAACTCAACGGGATCATCGTACTGTGGCGTAGCATTTCCTAGAACAATAATCTCACTGGATTCAACTGCTAAACCGTAACACAAAACGCATACCTTGGTCCTTGTAGTCTTCGATCTGTTCCATCTGGTTTTCCGCGTCGTCGATTCGAGCCTTTCCATGCGGAATCTCTCAAAAATTTCTGGAAAATAGAACCTGTTCAAGTCGCAAACGTCGTGAGCCTATGTTGCAAACGCAGATTTATCAGTTGGCTGTGTTTAACAGCAGTGTTCACGATAATCTTCAATTTTGGGATTATTCGCAAAATCGATTAATTGACCCCCGGGTAGAACTAAAATGACGCTCTCACCGAGAAAAACGGACCAGAAGGGCACCAAATCCTTTACTCTCACCCCGCCACTTCACTCTCACAGGAACTGTTCGTTGCGACGATGAAATATTTTGTGGACCCGTATTTGACCATTTTCTGCTTTTCCTTCGGACCCTAACTAATACTGTTTTGCATAAAAAAAATTTCATTTTCGACTGACCCTATTTTTCACCGGTCCCAGCCATCGGGAACTTGTTCATCCAATCGGACAACTAGTCCAGGTTAGAAAATAATGTCACTGAAATACGACGTTTTAATGCGTTTCTCGCCGTTTCTTCGTAATTTTGGTTACACTTGGAGGCCAACGCATTGTTTTATGTGAAAAACTCGGAAATGAAAACCATCGTGAACACTGCCTTTAAACTGTAGCAACAAGTATGAGCGTAGCTTATTATTGAAAAAAGCTGTTTTGTGAATTCCCTGTCAAGTGTACACACTATGCACATTTTATGCATATATTAAGATGCAAAAGCTACTTCTCAACTTAAAGAGAGCAGACACGCTCGAAAACGTTGTTGGGATAACTACTGGGGTCGTATGGCCTCTAGTAGAACGCTCGCGCCGTTGGAAGCGTCAAAAACTAGTCTAAACTACTAAATTTGAGCAATGGAAGTTGAAAAATTTCGTCAACCCTGTCTCCAAATACGAACTCGTCAAGATTGATTCTTCGAATACAGTCACTGTGGCTGGTTTTTGATGCTTACAATAAGGTGAGCGTTCTAGTACAGGCTGCAGGAGTCTATCGGCTCCGCCATCTCAACCGCATCGTCGCTAACATTCACTGCTTCAATCGCGCGCAGTGTAAATCGTCCATTTTTACCTGATATCAAAAGCAACCATTATTCCTATAATCTCCATGAACGGCTTTCTTGAAACCTTGGCATTTTCAGTATATGTTTCTGTTACTTCTGTGCCAGCAAGGTTTTGTATGATGGTACGGATTTATTTGGCCGACGTTTCGAGCAAATCCTCGTTTTCAAGGCCTGAAATTGTGCGAAACCTTGACTCGAAACCATACCCGATCAAACGCCTCTCCCTCTTTCCGGCTAGTTTCGAGACCACCCACGAACTCCCAGTGAAGCGAACACCTTGACGACGAACCAACCTTATACCGTACCACCAGCGACTAGCTCCACACCCGTAGTCGTGACAAAGAAGGAGCAAGTGAGGCACAAGCACACGCGAGCACACGCACGCGCGAGCACACGCACGCGCGAGGCAGTAAACTAGCTCGCAATAGCGGCGTGTGATTTCCTCAAAGCTCACATAATGATACGAAGGGTAAGAACTCGCTGGTTATGGCAATGCACTCATTTCTGTTGTTTAGCCTAGTGTTTCTCGAACGTATCCAAAACGCTTCCAAAGCCTTTCGAGGGCCAATATCGTGTTCATGTGAAAGGATTTTGCATTTCACATTGAAGTCCTGGCCACCGTGGTCCACAACCTTGTGTTTCCCCAAAGGTGTGAGAAGGCTGCTTCGTCTCTTGCCCGCGAGGAGTTCCTTGATACGCACCGTGAGCACGCGTCCAGTTTCGCCGATGTAAGTGGCGTCACATGCTAAACAGGTGATTTCGTAAATCACTCCCTTTTGTGCGCAGTCACCCTCTTTGCCATTAGGACAAACTAAGCAGTTCTCCGTGACACATGAGCGATCGTAGAGTCTGTTTCGGATAAGCTGACGTTTGATATTCTCGAAACACCGCAAGAAGGGTGGCTCCCGTTTCTAAACGCGATGGTTAAGGTTGAAAATGGAGAGCACAGCGTAAAATGGTACCGGAAGAGCAGTTCTAAGAATGTATTGATCCATGCAAGGTCCGCCCACCCTCAAGCCGTGAAAAACGCTGTCATTCGTAACATGTTTAAAACAGCTGATGGAGTTTGCACAGGTAACGCAGAAAGGGAGGAGTCGCGACAACTAGCCAGCACTATCGCCAGGCAAAACGGATACATGACATTGCAGCATCACCGAAGTTATGGCAGACCTCGCCGAAACTCTTTCCAGAACAGGATTCCGTTGCTGCTATCCTTCATTTCAGACCGAGTGAGCGCTGCGTTGCGCCAATGCATCCTGAGAGCAGATCTAGCTGATGACGTCGTCCTCGTAAATATTCCAAGAGAGAATATCAAACGTCAGCTTATCCGAAACAGACTCTACGATCGCTCATGTGTCACGGAGAACTGCTTAGTTTGTCCTAATGGCAAAGAAGGTGACTGCGCACAAAAGGGAGTGATTTACGAAATCACCTGTTTAGCATGTGACGCCACTTACATCGGCGAAACTGGACGCATGCTCACGGTGCGTATCAAGGAACACCTCGCGGGCAAGAGACGAAGCAGCCTTCTCACACCTTTGGGGAAACACAAGGTTGTGGACCACGGTGGCCAGGACTTCAATGTGAAATGCAAAATCCTTTCACATGAACACGATATTGGCCCTCGAAAGGCTTTGGAAGCGTTTTGGATACGTTCGAGAAACCAGAAATGAGTGCATTGCCATAACCAGCGAGTTCTTACCCTTCGTATCATTATGTGAGCTTTGAGGAAATCATACGCCGCTATTGCGAGCTAGTTTACTGCCTCGCGCGTGCGTGTGCTCGCGCGTGCGTGTGCTCGCGTGTGCTTGTGCCTCACTTGCTCCTTCTTTGTCACGACTACGGGTGTGGAGCTAGTCGCTGGTGGTACGGTATAAGGTTGGTTCGTCGTCAAGGTGTTCGCTTCACTGGGAGTTCGTGGGTGGTCTCGAAACTAGCCGGAAAGAGGGAGAGGCGTTTGATCGGGTATGGTTTCGAGTCAAGGTTTCGCACAATTTCAGGCCTTGAAAACGAGGATTTGCTCGAAACGTCGGCCAAATAAAACCGTACCATCATACAAAACCTTGCTGGCACAGAAGTAACAGAAACATTATTCCTATATTTGCATACAGTTTTCGTTTTTTTTTTCGTTAGCTCCCATTACTACCTGCTGCAAACATTCAATTTATGTCATAAAATTGATACCATTTTCGAGCGCGTCTGCTGCCCTTAAAACACTTTTCTGGATACAGCGAAAAAATGACTAATGGTCCCTATTCGCTATCAGGTGAAGCTCGCGCACTAGTCGGAGATGCAGTCGAAACAATACAATTTTGATCATCAACTTGGCACAGGCAGTGCATTGCCTAGATCCTATTTAGTTCGATCTCGCAAGCTCTGCGCTCCTTTCTCTACACGGAACATTTCAAATCAGACCCAAAATTCTAAAAACTTCCCATATGCCTCTTCAAAATATTTTGCAACCTACGCACTCTTTGCATCTGTGCGAAATACTCCAGGAGTCAAGCCCATTTTGAGGAACATCGAAAATACGTATTCAAATTCAATTTCCCAAGCACTCATGTTGCCCTTGCGCGCACTCCTTCTAAAGCCCCGCCCACTTTTCGGAGCATCAACAACACGTCTTCGAAACTTTTGCACACGTACAACGTTGCTCCAATATTTTTCTCAAATCCCAAAGCACTTTTTTTGCTGTTGTGCGTACTCCTAGCTAAGCTCCTCCCACTTTTCGGAATATTGAAAACACTCCTTTGAAACCCTTATGTACATCCAACGACAATGCACACCTTATTTCAAACTTCTACGCACTTTTTGCCCTTGTGCGCACTTTCCCTGAAGCCCCGCCCACTTGCGGTAAATTGAAAACTTGCCTCCGAAGCCTTCACACTCCAGCCTGATTCCCCATACTTTTTTCGAATTTCAAAGCACTTTTTACCGCTGTGCGCACTCCTGTCTAAGCCCCGCCCACATTCCGGAACATTGATAACTTGCCCTCGAAGCCATCACAGACTTCCAGCCTGATTCCCCACATTTTTTTCGAATTTCAACGCACTTTTTACCGCTGTGCGCACTCCTCTATAAGCCCCGCCCACTTCCAATCCCTTTCCTTTCACGACTTTAAAGCTTCCTACTTGTTTCCCTCAAAGCTACCCCTACACACCTTCCACATTCTGCACATGCCTTCATCAACCGACGGTCAACACCCGTTTTCAATAGGTATTATTGGTATTCTTGCTAATAACCTAGCGTAAACAACGCAGGCAGTCATAAAAAGGGATGTACACACAGGAGACACGAGGGGAACACAGAACCATGCAGTGGAAAGTGAGAAGAATAAAGAAAATCATCAAAAGAGTGAGATGACACGGAAACTGCAGCAGAAATAGCCGACGATTCAGGCGTGAAGTTGAATGAATGAATGAATATCTAACTGTTTTGCTTCGCTACGAGATTCATGATTTGGCATAATAATATTTGTGAGAAACTCGTTAAAAGAAGTGAAACACTTGGTGAATTTGATTTGTCATGGGATTAAACACAGAAGAAACAAAAGCTCGATGAAATGATGTACCATTGATTTGGATGTGCGCTTTCTTACTAAAAATCGGAAAATTGAGTGTGGTTTTGAAAGGGCTAATCTCGCGCTCTCTGAGAACAATTATTGCTCACAGTAAAGTTTTCAAGTCTGACCTCCTCCAAATATTATTTTGTGGCTCCCACCCTATATTTCATTTTTGACGAATCTATGTACATATGTCAGGGCTCTGTAAAACGCGCGTGATTTGGCCTCTCAAAACCACACTCAATTTTCCGATTTTAGTAAGAAAGCGCACATCCAAATCAATGGTACATCATTTCATCGATCTTTTAGTGTTTCTTCTGTGTTAAATCCCATGACAAATCAAGTGCACCAAGTATTTCACTTCTTTTAACGAGTTTCTCAGAATTATTTTTTATGCCAAATCATGAACCTCTCGTGGCGAAGCAAAACAGTTAGATAATTTCATTTCATTTTAACGAAGGTTCCCTTCAGAGATAGGAAGAAGAAAACAGGGCACCTAGACGGGGAGGGCGCCACCCACGATTCAAGACAAACAACTCTACCAATTCGAGACCCCCCCCCGTCTAGGATAAACCCGAAGACAGACCGTTCATGGCCTTTCTGCCCATCGCACCTGCTCGGCACTGTAGGACACACGTTACTTTCTCCGGCGCTCTGCGGACTCCCAGTTGGGTCGCGCCCACAGTTCCCGGCGCTCTGCGGACTCCCAGTTGGGTCCCGCCCACTCTCACCGGCGCGTTGTGCACTCACACTTGGGTCCCTTCCACAGTTCCCGGCGCTCTGTGGACTCCCAGTTGGGTCCCGCCCACAGTTCCCGGCGCTCTGTGGACTCCCAGTTGGGTCCCGCCCACTTTTACCGGCGCGTTGTGCACTCACACTTGGGTCCCTTCCACAGTTCCCGGCGCTCTGTGGACTCCCACTTGGGTCCCGTCCACAGTTCCCGGCGCTCTGTGGACTCCCAGTTGGGTCGCGCCCACTTTTACCGGCGCGTTGTGCACTCACACTTGGGTCCCTTCCACAGTTCCCTGCGCTCTGTGGACTCCCAGTTGGGTCCCGCCCACTTTTTCCGGCGCATTAAGCACTCCCATTTGGGTCCCGACCACTCTTCGCGGCGCACTTTGCACTCCCTTCTGGGTCACGTCCACTTTTCCCCGCGCTCTACGCACACCCACTTTTGCCCCGTCCACTTTTTACGGCGCTCTACGCACTCCCAGTTGGGGACCGCCCACTTTATACAGAGCTTGGCGCACTTCAATTCGTGTTCCGCACACGGAGCATATGGTCCCTGATGGACTTGAGGCACAACGTCTCTTGAGCTTTATTAAGTCTTATCACGTTATCACTCTGCTTCTCTTGAAAGACCGACCAAACTTCTTATCACTAAATTCCTTCAAACACACACACACACATTTTAAAATTCGCAATTTTTTTAATATCTCGAGAACCACTGCGGGAATTTTTCTGAAATTTGGGCAGTGTTGAGAACCCTTACTGCTCTATCTTTTGTGAAAGTCCCTTGTTTCAAGGTTTCTCGCGAACCAAGATTCTGGAATGAGGGGTGTGCGCAGAAGCAATCCTTTTCCAAATCAGGTGCGCGCTTCGCGCGCACCACAATTATAATCCCTTAAAGGTGCGTTGTGTAGTTAACATCGATAACTATTACAAACAAGTATGATTAAAGTAATAAATCTGTGCGACGTTATAGAGACAGCAAGGCATCGTGAACTGCAGATCAACAAATGATAAAAAGTATCGCTATTGGTGTGACAATGCGAATACTTTCATCAAATGCAAACCAAACATCCACAGGTTTTTGAAATACCTCAAAATTTGCGTAAAAGAAAACAGCAGCAGGGAAGTTGTAGGTTAGAGTGGAATACAGCGAATAAAAATAGAATATTGTTGCCCTTGGGCGAGTCTACGCCAAGTTCTTGGCCTGCACCTCGGTCGTCTCAGAATGGGATCAATATTGGGCCACTTGGATGAGCGCTAGGAGTCTTGTGTACTCAGAACTTTCTGGGCAAGTTTACTGCGTCTAATTCGGCCAAAAGTAAGCTTAGCCCGTCTAATACACCGAAAATCGACGGTTTTAAGCTTCGCGCGAGCTTAAAACTCGTCGTAAGCATACATCGCCAATGTATGGTTACTGCGTGGATTTCTAAGCTCGCACTAAGCATTACCTGGGGTTGATTAGGTGTCGGAAGCCTACTAGGATACAGATTAGACGGAGAAAGCAAACAACGGGCACTACAGAGTCTATAAAGACGCGGTGAGCTTGCGGTAACGGCGTGAATAAGGAACATACGTATCGACATTTGACGACTCTGACGTGTCTCTGCGGCCACTCACAGGAGAGAGTACACGCATGGCGCTGAGCAGCAGAGAAAGAGACAAAGGAGGAGGCCCTTGATTGAAACCCGAAATTTGGCGTCTGATCATTTCATTTGCGTGCCCTCTTTGTATGCTATTTATTGTCATGTTTATATATTTTTTCATTTTCTTCGTTCTCTGTTCTTCGTCAGTCTGGACTTTGCCAAGTAATAGAGATGTACGCCGGTAAACCTGCGTTGGAGTCCAAATACTGCTCCGGTCAAACCCTTTATAGTCCCGCGGGACGCCAGCAGGCGATGGAGTGGTCGTTTGATGATCTACTCCATTTGAGCAGAATGCAAAAATGAGCTCTGTTTTTTGTTATTATTTGATGAACCGGTTTTTTTTTCTGCTACTTGAAGTACTCATTTTGCCCTTTGAATGTTGGACTTTGCATTCATTGATCATCTATAGGTCACTGTCTTGTGGTACCACATGTTCTGAGAGAGATCCGCCTCTCATCGCTAAATTACCATCATCCTGGTTTTGAATTTCCATTATCACGTGTACATGCTTCGTGTTATTTGTGGCTTTACTTGGACAGTGTACAAGGTAGAGTTTCGTAGAAGAGGTAAAATGAATTTGTTGTTTTTCTTAAACCTCTAATTGGTTAATGACCTTCCTTCACTCACAAGTAATCGAGTAAAGAAAGGTATGGCTTGCTGTGTAGTCTTGAGTCCCCTCCATATTTTACCGACCGACGTCAAGCGACTCGACTTGATAAGCTAAATCAGATGAGATGGATAGCAAAGGGTTTATGGATATTCCGCATTCGATAACAAATCGTCCCATGTCGGTCTTTAAACTGTGAAAGGGGCTTCAATCACCAGAATTGGTTTACTCATAGTTGAGTAAAAAAGCGGTCTGTTGATAGTTAATAAATAACCATCGATATGCAAGCAGCTCATCTCTACTCGGCCATTTGTTCTGAACCCTTGCTAGCGTCCTCCTGGCCTTGCATCTTCTATCCTTCTTCTTTCTTCTTTCCTCCGGTTGCCTTGACTGCTGCAGGTCGGTTTCTTGTCCTTCTTGCGTAGAGTTCGGACTGATCGCCAGTCCCTGTATCTGACCGCCCCCTGTATTTGCGTCCTCCTCCAAAGTAGGGGTGCTGGGCCGTTTCCACCGTCGTCGATGTGTGTGCTTCACATATTTTACCTATTCCACCAGCCACAAACGTCGCCCACGATGACAATTGACCAGCATCCGTGTTTTGGAAGAGGACGCAAATACAGAGGGCGGGGCCAACTTCTCACTCGTGTAGCGTTATTGTGGGTCGTTTTTGACGCTTCGACACTCCGTGGGCGTTGTATACTGTGCCATACCATTCTAATTCCGTAGTTATCTCAATTACGTTTACGAGCGTGTATGCTGCCTTTAAGTGAGGTGTAGAAGTATGGTGGGCGCCGTTTTAAAGTAGGCTTAAAGCACCTTCGAGATAGGATGAGTGCAACCTTGAGGTAAGGTTAATGCAGATTCCAAGTAAGCTTAGTGCGGCTTTGAAGTATCATCTGCGCAGCCTTGAAGTGGGGTGAATGCAGCCTTGAAGTAAGCTTATTGCGCGGTCGAGGAAAGGTTGTTGCGCCTTCAATGAAACTAGGTGGAAGCAATCAACCTAGATACTTTAAAGTCGTGGAAAGCTTTCCCAGAAAGTTCTGAGTAGGAGGTATGCTAGCGTCGTTATAGCGTCGGAGGTGCGAGCGCAGATAATTAGGTGCGAACAAAGGTGCGAGCAACGCTAATGACGAGCTCCCTAATAAAAATCGTACAAACATCCTGTATTCCCTCTTAAGTCTCCGCCCACAATCACGGTTCAAGGCTGGGCCCCTTGAGCGAAAATGAGCGAGGCTTGCCCCCCGCAAGTGTCTGAGTCACGAAAGTGATTAACCACTCAGAGAAGTCCAAGGACGATCCGCGGCGCTTTCGCAGGATCGTCCGCGGCCGACGACCGGACGATCCTTCACCGAAGCCGCGGATGCGCCGGCAATGCGCCGCGGACCATCCTGCCAGCGCCGCGGATCGTCCTGCAGGCACCGCGGATCGTCCTGCAGGCGCCGCGGATCGTCCTGACAGCCGCCGTGGACCGTCCTGAGAGCCGCCGCGGACCGTCCTTTTGAATAATGTTATCCAGCCCACCCCAATCGACTCATTGGCCGTGGGACAGATTTTGGCATTGGAGTACGCTTTTCGCGCTAGCATTCCATACTCCTCAGAAAGCCTCCATATCACAATTTTGCAGGATTTCTCCATCGTAAAAGCTAATTTCAAGAGTAGAACAGCTCGATTAACATGCATAACTGGTTTCGATATAGTTTAGCTGTACAACTGTGACATGTATCGCTGAAGAAGTATTGTGAAAATATTATATTTTATTGCAATCTTTTAGACATCGGTGATGTATAATTATGATTATGAACAAATGATTAATGTATGATCATGAGCGGCAAATTCTCGAAATCGAGAGCTCATATTTATGACTCTTAAGCAACAGCTTTGTAATATTAGTTTAGACTGAAGACCGGTAACACTTGTCGAAACCAGTTCTACATGTCAATTGAGCTGTTCTACCTCTGAAAATAAGTTGTACGGTACAGCAATCCTGCGAAATCGTGATACTGATGCTTTCTGAGGAGATAAGAAAGCTAGCTCGAAGAGCGTGCAACAATGCCGAAATCAGTCTCACGGCCAATGAGTCGATTGGGGGTGGGCGAACTGACTCTGTTTCCATCTAATTGGGAGTGGTGGCCGTCGTGTACCAACACCCCTGAGGAGGCGGGAGAAACGGGGGGAGGAGCGAGGTTCCTGATTGGACGCAACGCAGGGCTAGCCCGTGTTGCGTCCAATCGGGAAGCTCGCTCCTCCTTCGTTTCTCCCGCCTCTTCGGGGTGTTGATACACGATGGCCACCACCCTCTAATTGGCCATCCTAGAGGTCAGAGAACCCATACACCAGTCAGCGACAAGAGCGGCAGTTGCGGCGGCTATCAATTTGATTTTCTGGTTACTGTAAGCGGCACTGCGTGCATTTTAATTGCGTAAGCAAAACACACTGAGCGAGAGTATAGGGACTGCGCTCTACTAGAATATCCCACTCGATGGAAAAAGAGTTCATGTACTGTTCTTCTCTGCGTCAAATTCCACTCTGCGTCAAATTCCGCTCCGCAATTGCGTATTGAGACTCTTCGCGGCCTCACGCGCTCGAGCCGGACGAGATTCCTGCGCCGTAGCCGATCAGCTGATTGTAGGTGTTTTTTTCGGCTCTAATCTAGATCTCTTGCTGGGAGGGAGTTACCCGCCCACTTTCCCGCCGTTGACCTATCACAGGAGCAGCGAAGGCTGATGTGATTGGTCGGCGGCGAGAAAGTGGGTGGATAATTTACTCCCAGCAAGAGATCCAAATCAGTACCTTTTTTCATTTTCTTCAATTTTCTTGTCTTCTGTGACTAAACCCGTCCTTCTGTGTTTCTTCATACATATATTAAAGTGTTATATCTACATGCACACCAATTTTTTCCTTCCAGATGCCTCCGCAACAACTTCTAGGGGAGTAAAAATTCACGGTGGTATTTAATTTTTCATTTCACGTTCATTTTTGAAATTCTCTCTTTTTGTTTTTCTTCCTTACGTTCCAGTGATTTATATGATTGTTTGGTTTCCTAGGGTAGAGGGATGTTTTCATGCCGAAATCCATCGAACTCGGGATCAAACCGGAACTATTCTTGAAAAAAAAAACACATGAGAATTACGAAACCAAACAATCATAAAAATTATTTGAATGAAAAAGAAACCAAATCAGAGGTGAATCCCAAAAATGAACGAGAATATGAAAATTTACTTACCATCGGGAATTTTTTCTGCCCAAGAAGTTGTTGCGACGGCATCTGGAAAGAAAAAATAGCGTGCATGTAGATATAACGGTTTGGCGAAGTTATAAATACAAGAAAGTCGAAGTCAGCGGCTGGGAAATTGTCTTAAGACTGCGGGAAATGAGGTGGTGGAGTCGTTCAATCCAAAAAGAATTCAAAAATATATGTGGCTGCTTTTGGGCGATCGGTATCGAGATGGTGGACTGCTGGTGCGCCCCGAAACTACCCCATCTAAAACAGATAGCGCCTCGGATGAGCCGTTTGACTAACCCGCTATCCGTTGTGCCGCTGATCAGCCGTCAAGCGCCGCGGACCGTCCGGAAAGCTCATCTGCCGCCGCGGACGAGCCGTGAGTTTCTCTGAGCACCGGAGGCCGGCTGGCGTGACGCGCGCGAAGCAAATCTGCAGCGCGCGCGTTTGTACGATTGGAGCACGATTATAAACTCGATGAAAATCGTATACAGTTGAGAGCATGTGATATACAGGCGAAACGAAGCCTTGCTCTGCCTAATACCCTACAGACGAGCCTCGGGAAGTAACAACAACGCAATACGTGGTATAAACACTAAATTTCTCACTTCTCTTAGGTTATGAGGCGAAACTAGTCTAAGCTCTTCCTATTACAGAAGCAACATCAATAACAAGGGAGGGTTGCACATATAAGGTGGAGTTTCGAGATGCAACTTTGATATGTTCAGGGGTGAGGACAGTGCTCCAATATTCCATACTCAGAATCTGCTAAGTGCCTCAGATATTTACAGGAGATTTGCAAAAGTGGACATTTCCATAGCATAGCCAATAAAAAAGGGGTACACGAATCACAATTTTCAGGGCGTGCAAAAAAATTGTCTCGGATTGAGCCTAAAACTCGTTTCTGGGGGTTGTTTTGGGTGATAATTACGAATCTGAGGCCCATTTGTCAATATTTGAAAAATTCCATCTGACTCGGTCCGCAGATTCGAAGTGGGGGGGAATTTTGCAGCCCAAACGCGACTTTTGACGATTTCGAGAATGCTACGATCAAATCGCCTCGAAACTTGTACATAGGGGTTATTCGGGCTGTCTCGCACTCTAAGTCTGGCGAGGAATGGACCCCAGATTTTGGTTCAGCGCCCTAAATAACCCCAAAATGAAAGTTTTGCGCCAATTCCGGAATTTTTTTCTGAACGCTCCGAAAAATCCCTGATAGGGTGCCCTTACTTTTTTGTGACGCAATGTAAATGCCATTTTTGGAAACCCCGCAGTTAGTTAGCCAATCCCAAGCGCAGGTAATTTATTTACTGTCACAGACCTACAGCAACGACCACATGGTTTTCCAAATCGCCACCGGAAGATGGCAAGCCTCCTTTGTAACAGAACCCACGAGACCAATCTTAACAGCTGTTAAAAACTAGTCTATTGCTCCTCTGCTGCGCTCGATTTATCTTCTCGAGACGGTTCCCCACTGTCGAGTAACATTTATTACATGCGCGTCAGCAAATGTGAATAAAAAAACAAAAAAAGCGAATGGAAAAACATCTATTAAAACATAACCAACAGCAAACAAAAAGAAATCTAGGCCCTACTAGAGCCAATAAACGGTTCCTGTTGCAAATACCGGTCAACCTGTCTTTTAAAAATACTGGAAGAACTTCTTCTTCTTCTTCTTCTGCAGCCACAGAGAGGGTCCTGTCATAGATGGAGGAACTGAGCCACAAGCGTCGGATTCGTCCACAGATCTACTGTTATTAAAGGCATCGTACGCGCAGGAAACCGTACATTATTTTTTCATGTTTTTGTGTAGCTTGGCCTCTCTAGTGAACGAATATGTCGAAGGCGCCCATGAAAAACTTCCATTTGTAAAGAAAATTCATTCGGAACACATTGTAAATACGAATTTAAATTTCGCGCCAAAATCGTTCTTGAGGTTTTTCTGCATTTGGGGGCCTCGTCACAGTTATTTTCGAAGTTTTTCTACATGTGAAGTTTGTGCCGTAACTGTTTTTCATGTTGTTTGCCGGTCGGATCTACATTCTATGAAAAAGTGCTAGATGACTGGTGAGAACTGGTGGCGAATCCTCATCTTCAACCTCTTCCAACCTATTAACCCTAGGTTTTTGAAGCGCCAAACCTCACCGGTGTGGTCTACCGGGCTCATTCATGAAGTTGAGCTCAAAAAATTGGAAATTGATTTTCAGCGCGAACGATGCCTTTAACGATGTCGGTCTCATCGGGCAGTTGAAAAGGTGCGCAGTAGTATGCCCTTTATAACCACAATCCGGGCACTCGTCAGGTCTGCTGCTATCGATCTTATGTAAATAAGACATAAGCATGGGGTAGTGCCCGCAGCGCAACGAGGCAAGGGTGCACCTGGCACGCCTACCGAGTTCCATCTCGGTTTCGCTGACCTCGGGCGGCACGACTCCGAGAATGGAGTTTACGGCGGCCTTGCATAAGTGATCCTTGACAAATTGGGTATGCTCAGCACGTAAGAGACGGAGGCGTTCTTGTTGTGCGTTTGTCCATCTCTGTATATTGATTTTCGTGGGAGCATCAGCAAACGGCTTTCTTATACCTCTCTCTCTCTCTCACGGGGTCTAATACTCTTCGCGACGGATGATTTGGCTGCTTCAGAATGTTTATGTACAGCTGTTGCGCGTGAAGTTGAAAATGGTCCTTAAAGTCAGTGGTCGCGATGGAAAACGTTATCTAAAAAACTATAAAAATCAGCTTAGATGGAAAACAGCTGAAAAACTATGAAGATAGTTCGGTGAAAAACGGGCTAGAATTAGAGTTTTTAGGGCCCAAAGATGCCAGTTCGTGCACACGTGCACAGCGCAGCAGAAAAAGATCGCCGTCTCATGCCGAGCAGTCAAAAATCGTCGACATTCAGAGGAAGAAATAAATGCAAATTTACGTAATGAAAAGAGTTTACCAATGAAAGCAAGCACTTCAGTCAATGTTTCTGACTAGATGAGTCCGGAGGATAATGTTCATTGATTGAAATGCAATTTCAAGCCAGTTGATGTTCTTGATATAAAAGGTCATCGATGCTGATGGTGTGGAGTGGGCTCGTCCACCATTAAAAGACAAGAAATTTAGGCTTCAAATTTGGCCCAAACAGCGGTTTTTTCGCAATTTTTTCTCATTGGTTCTACTACTCTAAACCCAGAAAAGGGTTTAGAGGGGAAAAGAAGACATGCACATTTTATCGCGACCACTGCCTTTAAAGGCAGTGTTCACGATAATCTTCGATTTTGAGATTAATCGCTAAATCGATTCTTTGGCCCCCGAGTAGAACTGAAATGACGAAAAAACCGAGAAAAACGTGCCAGAAGGACACGAAATCCTTCACTCTCACTCCGCTTCTTTACTCTCAGTGGAACTGTTTGTTGTGACAATGAAATCGTTTGTGGACCCGCCTTTTGCATTTCTCTATTTTGTGCTGCTCCGTTCTTTCCTTCGGACCTTAACTAATACCGTTTTGCCTAAAATATTCTTCCATTTTTGGTTAGCCCAATTTTTCACCGGCGACAACCACCGTTGACATGCTCATCCAATCGGACAACTAGTCCAGGCCTGAGAATAATGTCTCTGAAATAAGACGATTTAGTGCGTTTCTCGCCGTTTTTTCGTAACTTTGGTAACACTTGGTAGCTAACGAATTGTTTTGAGTGGAAAACTCGGGAACGAAAATCACCGTGAACCCTGCCTTCAACTGGCAGGATGCGAGCTTCGGCATGTGGGTGCTCTACTGGAGAGCTTTTAGAACAGCCTGTTGCGATTCGCAATGCTCCATTTTGGATGCGCTGCAGCTTGGACCAGGATGTGTCCGACAAGATATGCTGCCAGACTGGTGCAGCATACTCCAGGGCGGGCTGTACGATGGCCTTGTACGTGGTCAGGATCGTTTCTTTACTGCACCCCCAGGACGTTCCGCCGAGAGCACGTAGGACGTTAAGTCTTGTTTTCACTGCAGCTTGCTTCTGCTCAGTATTCTTATGAAACCTCAACGAAGGGTCCAACACGAGTCCGAGCAGCTTACTCTGATAAACTCGGGGGGTGAATAGGCTCCCAAACATCTTTGAATAGCACCGACAGCTGCTATCCATCCCCCAAAATGGGCGGAGTCGTACCCTCCTAAAGGGCCTGTCGTGAGGGCGTGGGTTGATTTTGAATAGTCTTTGGGGAATGGGAGCGTGCCTATTGTGGGGGTGCTGAGGAGTAAAATCAGTGCAATTGCGACCACTGCGATGCTGTTGTCGGTCACGGGTACCACTTTCCACCCATGCTGGTACAGTACCCCTCAGAAGTACGCCGTTGTCTACAGGACGTCGTTCCGCCCAGATTGAGTCGACGCTGGAGAACAAGCAGCTCTACGCGGGACCATCGCGGTGTGCTGTTGAGCAGGGGGCAACGGGCTGTTAAACAGCCCATCGACTAGCGATCCCGCCGATAGCTACTAATCGAGGCAGAGCGAGTTGTTGTCCACAGGACGACAACTCGGGATGTCTACGGCTATGCAGGTCGATGGGCAGTTCTACAGAACGTTGTTTCTAAATCGTTTCGGATAAAAAACGATCAATGTTGTTCACCGCTGGTTCTTCCATGTACAACATTCCACCAATTCGCTTTTCTCGCCTCGTTTTTCGTTTTTGAGAAACGCATTAAAACGTCGTATTTCAGTGACATTATTCTATAACATGGACTAGTTGTCCTGTTGGATGAACATGTTCATGGTGGTTGTCACCGGTGAAAAATTGGGTCAATCAAAAATAGAAGAACATTTTATGCAAAGCAGGATTAATTAGGGCTCTAAGGAAAGAACGGAGCATTAGAGAATAAAGAATTGCAGAGGACGGGTCCACAAAATATTTCATTGTCACAAAAAACACTTCTAACTGTAGTGATGTCGTGCTTTGGCGAAAAAACTTACCGTTTTCGATATTTCTGGTCCGTCTAAATTCGATAACAAATGAAATTTAGCCGTCGACTTTGGGGGGATGACAGCATACATCAAACCAAACCAGCAACGGCCAAACCACGGTTACGGCTGGGCTAGCGGAGGAAACCGGCATTCACAAAAAATCCGGTTTGGTTACGGCTGGGCTAGGATTGGGCTACGCGTAACCGCACCATGGAGCTGCGGTTAACCGCGGTTAGCAGCGGTTTGGCGGCTTAGTCGTCGAATTGATGGTGTGTTGTACTAGTGCACAACACTGAGGAAACGCACCTTTTGCACCTTGCGCCTTGCGCACCTTGCGAATACGCATAAAAACTGCCACATTATAGGCCCGCTTGCCATAATGTGTTGCTCTCGATAACAACGAAAATTCGCAGAATCATCAACCTCATCTGTAAGGCCTGTCCTCCCTGCTCTCGCTCTCTTCTTTATTTTATAGCAAATCGTTGTACTTTTTGTCTCCACTTTTTGTTCCTAATTCTTGTCTTCTGTGCGCTGACCATTTACCGAGCAGCCACAGGCTATTCGCTGGGGTTTCTCCTCCATTTCGGCTCCGAATTCCCTCATTTTTCCTCAGAATTTTTTCCCAGCACTTTTCGTACACGTTTTCGTTATTTTTCTGTTGGAAAACCCTAACTTGGTTTGGTACTGGGATGAATGATTTTGTTTTTTCGCATTTACAATGTTTTCTTCTTCTTTTTTTTTGAAGCGCCCACTTCGATTTCAAATGTTAATGTTTTTTTACATGGTACTGTGATCAGCCTGGGTTTTCTCGATGTTTTTAGTTCGAACTTCTGTTTTTCCCTTGCATTTTGAGCTTTTTCCATATGATTTTTCTAAGGAGTCGTTTTAGTTTTCTCCTGTTGTGAGCGACAGTAAGCTTGTGTGAGAATGACAAAGAGGAAAAAAAACGGATTCTTAGACAAAAAAAAGAGATGAAAAAAAACTCTGAACTCAAACGAAAAACGGAGAACTTGAAGCCAAAAACTCATCGAGAGGACGATGATGATCCCTGCAGCAACACCTAAGCCATGTGAAACACACAAAAAAATTAGAGGGGCGTTTCGAAAAAAAAAAGAAGTTGAAAAGGCTAGTAATGCGATAAAAAAGCTAAATTGTGGGTTAAAATTTCACCAGCAGGTTTGCGGCTCATCGTGAAAAAGCAGCACCACCTTATGTACTTTAAAAAAAAACAAAGAGGATTTGTTAAAAAAAGGAAAAAATGAAAAACATAAAAATGGAAAAAACATCTCCAAGTTGAGGAAAATCCCTTTAAATGCCTGCGATCCATTGAAGAAGGTAAAGCACAAGGTAGACAAGAATAAGAATTGAAAAAGCAAGCAAAGTTAGCAATCATGTACAATAAAAACAGTGCCGGTTCAGGGGAATTCCGACCCGAGTGCCAATATTAATTTTCTCCAATCGAGATTCTCGGCGTCAATTGAGTGGCAAGTACGTGGCCGCGGAATGGTTAGCCACCCAACCGCGATGGGGCTGTTGTGAATGCCGGTTCGCGGTTTGGCTACCGCTGGGGTTGCTGCCCTAACCAAACCCAAACCTAGCCGGCTGCGTTCATGAATCCCAGCCCATATCTTGCACCAATGGCCTAGTCCATATACCGCCAATGAACGGATGGTTTGAAGTATGCATCGATAACGAATGTCAAGCTATAACACCACTCGTGCAATAAAATACACCTTGCCGATATCTCCAACAGAGAAAGGTGCCGAAATTCGCCTACGTACCCTATCCGAAAATGGTGTACAGGAAAAAATCTTGCTCTGGAGCAAAGATTTGCTCCAGAGCAAGATTCTGCGACCACCAATATTTTCTCTCTAAGAGCATACTGGGAAATCCACAGTGCTGGCCAGCCGGAGCAATCGCTACAGCTGCGGTTCTGCTTTATCTGGTGATTGCTACCATACTTTACATCTTCTGGTTTGCGAGAAGAGTCTTAAAAACCAAAAGAAAACGCACTAATGGTGACGTCATTGAATCTACTGCCCCAGAAGAACAACGCAGGGAATCTAGAACTCAAACTTGCAGCTTTAAACTAACCACACTTCCTGGTTCAGCTTTATTATGTATACTCGTATGCATAATATCCCCTATTGAAGCGTGCCAACACGGATTTATGCGCCACTCTGCTGAACTTGTTTGTGATGAGACAAATCAATGTCGTCTCGAATACAGTAGAGAACTTCTCTTCAACAGACTACAGTCTGAATTGTGCATTGAAATATCACATGCTAACAAGACAGTAGGAGTAGCGAAGTTTGTGAAGAGAAGCGTACACTTCAGGTGCGCAAAAACAACGGACTTTTTCACTAGACCAACGAAGTTGCATGTTTACCACGTGAAAAGATGCGCGCAGGCAGGGTCATGTACCGCCGACAAGTGTGAAATGACAAGCCCAAACGAAACCATTCCGGAACTCAGACATGCTATGAAATATCCAGGCCACACTGGCTGCATAAGCAGCTGTGGTGGGATGCTGTGCGGCTGCTTCATGCCGCTACCTTCACGCTGGTTCTACAGAATAACGCACAAGCCACTATCCAAACGCGTATTTGAAATAGTAGGATGTCCTCACTGGATTCCGACTATCAACCTTGATATAGAAATCACCATGGCAAACCGAACAAAACTTTACACAAAAACCTTCAATCCCTACGTCAAGAAAAGCGTCGAGGATTTTAACATCACAGTCGCGTCGATTCAGAAGCCAGCTGGTGCACTAGAAAGCAAACGCTTCGCAGTCTCAAGTAATGTTTCCTACTTGTTACCACCTAACTTCGAAATTCCCGTTGCGTGCAAAAATCCTACCCAAGCACTCACCAAGTTTTCATCATGCAACAATCGCGTTAGATGCAATTGTGGAACCTCCGTACACACATGTGAGTGCCCAAAGGATACCATCCCCAATCTTCGAAATTCTGAGCAAAACATTTTGCCAGTAGCAACACTTTATGCCAAAATATTCGTCGATAAAGACAACATTTTCGCCATTTCCAATGAAGAAGTACTAATTCTAAGGATTGAATCACAAACCTTGCAAAATTCTGCGGAGATAGAAATAAATCAGGAATGCGGATTCAAGACCTCGGAACCAGCAGGGTGAATTGGGTGCCCACTTCACAGCTAAGGTGGACAAAGCTATGGTTAAATACGCCTCTAGTGTGGAACGTAAATTAGTAGAATCAAGGAACAGTTCTCAACTCTATTCGTATATCAGTAAGAGGTTGAAACAAAAGAAAAAATTTCCTGCCCTGCTCTCAGAAGGAGCTAAATTAGTCTTTACAGATAAGGGGAAAGCCGAGCTTTTTGCTGCAGAATTTCAAAAGACCTTCACTGAAACTTCGGAATCAGCAGTTGAATGCGCTACAGCGGATTTCCCTGGAATGGAATCTACAGTATGGTTTCACAAAGATCAGATTTTCGAACTTTTGGCTAAATGGCCCAACTCTTCATCCCTCACCCCAGACTACGTCCCATTACATTTCGTTAAAAAAAATTCCGCCTTACATTCTGTCCCCTCTTGAGCATCTCTTCAATCTATCCTACATCACAGCTGAAATTCCATCCCGCTGGAAGCATGCTTTTGTCATTCCAGTCCCAAAAAAAACCTCCTTATTCGAATGTTAAAAACTTTCGTCCAGTTAGTATAACTTCTATATTTGCCCGGGCTTTCGAAAAAATAGTCAAGAATAAGGTAATCATTCATTAAGAAAACTGTAAAATTGTTCCCGAGAACCAGCATGGGTTTTGGAAAGGTAGAAGTACAGAAACTGCTCTACTTTCGTCTCTACACGAATGGACGAAAGCGGTGGAGAGTAAGCAGCAAGTTGATGTAGTATTTTTTGACTTTTCGAAAGCTTTTGACAGAATTCCCATCACGATGCTGATTGGTAAACTAACGAGAATAGGTATGCACCCTATGGTCATCAAGTGGTGGACCAATTTTCTTCACGATCGTACTTATCAAGTCAGGGTTGGTGAAGATTTTTCTGAGACATACTCTGCCGCAAGTGGTGTTCCTCAAGGAGTGTTGTCCCCAATTCTCTTTCTTATCTACACGTCGGGATTGCCTGATTACCTTGAAAACTTCGGAGTGACTTGTGAAATGTATGCCGACGATATCAAAGTGTTCACTGTTGTCAAGAATTCGGAGGATGCCAAAACTCTTCAAACGGCGATCGATCATGTCAAAATATGGTCAGATCAATGGGGGCTGCCTCTCGCGGCGGACAAAACTAAGATTCTACGGATCGGAACCTGTAAGGTGAATGCTACATATAATATCGGTGGCGTGGAACTTGAGTTAGTAAAGGAAGTGAGAGATCTTGGGTACAGAATAAACGACAAACTGAGTTTTGATAGCCATTACAAAGCGCTCTTCTCCAGTGCAATTCATAGAACGTGCAATCTCTTCAAGGCACTCAGGTCTAGGAATTCCAAAACTTTACTCAAAGCATACAAGACCTATGTAAGACCTATTCTAGAGTCTGGAACTACAGTTTTCTCTCCGCATAAAAAGAAGGATATAAATTATCCCGAGAGTGTGCTAAGCAACTTTACGCGAAAGCTTGCTATGCGTTGTTCTGGTCTCGGGTACGAGTTTATCCCTAATGCTGTGGAACGACGCCAGCTTTATGCTCTTCCTAGTCAAATCAGTCGGAGAAGGAAAAACGATCTTGTTATGGCTTTTAAAATTCTTACAGGTAGGGCAAGAGTCAACTCGTCTCAATTCTTTTCAACTGTCCTTTCTAGAATTAGGGGTGGGAGCACAAAAATCAAGCTTCCGTTAACTAAATCTCAAATTAGGTCACAGTTCTTTTCTATTAGAGTAGTACCTTTGTTGAATAAGGTTTTTGATCAGGATATGGTGCACTTGTCTCTGACTACGTTCAGACTTCTAGCTACCCATCAACTAAAATCGGAGGTTTTTAACGAAGTCGATTGATCTTTGATTACAGCTTTCTTTCTTTTTTTTCACTGTTGGCTGTTCCAAATAATTGATTGGCTGCTTGGTTTTAATTATTAATGATTTGTGCTATTATTTCTATTTTTATCACGTGGGTGTTATCCTGCGTCAATAAAGAAGAAGAAGAAGAAGCTGTCTGCAAATCACCGTCACAGGCCACAGTTACAGTAACCTGTGAATCGCAGCAGTTTATGGTGCGATGTGGCCCCAAAAATGAGCAGAACGAAATCGTACTGCATTTCGAACAACCAATTATCTAACTGTTTTGCTTTGCTACGGATTAGTATGATTTGGAAATGAAACATTTGTGAGAAACTCGTTAAAAGAAGTGAAATGTCTTATGCTACTGATTTGGCATGGGAATAAACTCGAAAGAAGCGCTAAAAACTCAGTGAAATGATTCATCGTTGATTTGGCTGTGCACTTGTTTACAAAACAACAAAAATTGAGTGTGACATCGAAAAACCAAATCACGCACATTTTACTAAGCACACACATTTATTCGTGTGACTGCAATTCTCTTAGTTGACAACATTCGCATAGACACACTACGTGATGTTATTTCCACTTTTTTAACTGATAGTCAATCGGAAGCGAACGCGTCAAATAATTTAGTAATGCTTGAAAATCAATATTTCTGAATGATTGAGGTGGGAGACACAACATAATTTTGCAAGGACCTGAGACTTGTTAACCTAAACTGCAAGCGTTAGGTTGATTTCAGAAGAGATGTGCGTGATTTGGTTTTTCAATCTCACACTCAATTTTTGTTGTTTAGTAAACAAGTGCACAGCCAAATCAACGATGAATCATTTCACTGAGTTTTTAGCGCTTCTTTCGAGTTTATTCCCATGCCAAATCAGTAGCATAAGACATTTCACTTCTTTTAACGAGTTTCTCACAAATGTTTCATTTCCAAATCATACTAATCCGTAGCAAAGCAAAACAGTTAGATAATTTCACTTTATTTTAGCAAAGGTTTCCTTTTAAAGGCACATTACACCCTCAGATATGACCTTTCAAATGTTCATGCAGTTGTGTAGTAGACCCCTCATGCATAACACTTGCCCACCCCTTCTAGCACCACCACAGTTCACTACCTTTTTCATAGTTTCCGAACCCAATAACGACTACTAGATGAACGGATGAATCACAACCGCGTTCTCAATTTTCACTCCCTTGCCGGTCCTCCCGGTTGGGCCAAACACACGATCCGTAACGCTTGGCATACTCGCAGTTGGGTCCCGCCCTCTTTCCCCGGCACTTGGCGCACTTCTGTTTGGGTCCCGCATACGTTGCCCAGCGCTTGACGCGCTTATAGCTGGGTTACGCACATGTTCCTGGCGCTCGGCGCACTTCTAGTTGGGTCCCGCACATGTTTCCCGGCGCTTGGCACACTTCTACTTGGGTTCTGCACACGTTCCCCGGCGCTTGGCGCACTTCTGTTTGGGTCCCGCACACGTTTCCCGTCGCTTGGCGCACCTAAATTCGGGTCCCGCCCACCTTCCAGGCGCTTGGCGCACTTCTAGAAGGGTCCCGCACATGTTCCCCGGCACTTGGCGCACTTTTAGGTGCGTCCCGCATACACTCCCCGGCGCTCGGCGCACTTCTAGATGGGTCCCACACACGTTCTCCGGCACTTGGCGCACTTCTGTTTGGTTCATGTGCACGTTTCCCGTCGCTTGGCGCTCATAAATTTGGGTCCCGCCCACCTTCCCGGCGCTTGGCGCACTTCTAGAAGGGTCCCGCACATGTTCCCCGGCACTTGGCGCACTTCTAGGTGCGTCCCGCATACACTCCCCGGCGCTCGGCGCACTTCTAGTT
Organism: Aplectana chamaeleonis; assembly: GCA_029168955.1. Classification (NCBI taxonomy): domain Eukaryota; kingdom Metazoa; phylum Nematoda; class Chromadorea; order Rhabditida; family Cosmocercidae; genus Aplectana; species Aplectana chamaeleonis. The sequence goes on from JAPDOI010000452.1 coordinate 56,784, forward strand.
GGGTCCCGCACACGTTTCCCGTCGCTTGGCGCACTTAAATTCGGGCCCCGCCCACCTTCCAGGCGCTTAGCGCACTTCTAGATGGGTCCCGCACACGTTCTCCGGTACTTGGCGCACTTCTGTTTGGGTCCCGCATACGTTGCCCAGCGCTTGGCGCACTTCTACTTGGGTCCTGCACACGTTCCCCGGCGCTTGACGCACTTCTGTTTGGGTCCCGCACACCTTCCCGGCGCTTGGCGCACTTCTAAAAGGGTCCCGCACATGTTCCCCGGCGTTTGGCGCACTTCAAGATGCGTCCCGCATACACTCCTCGGCGCTCGGCGCACTTCTAGTTGAGTCCCGCACACGTTTCCCGTCGCTTGGCGCTTTTCTACTTGGGTCCTGCACACGTTCCCCGGCGCTTGGCGCACTTCTATATGTGTCCTGCACGCATTCTTCGGCGCTTGGCGCACTTCTAAAAGGGTCTCGCACATGTTCCCCGGCGCTCAGCACAGCTCTAGTGGGGTCCCTCATACGTTGCTCGTCGCTTGGCGCACTTCTACTTGGGTCCTGCACACGTACCCCGGCGCTTGGTGCACTTATAGCTGGGTTCCGCACACGTTCCCCGGCGCTCAGCACAGTTCTAGTTGGGTCCCGCATACGTTGCTCGTCGCTTGGCGCACTTCTACTTGGGTCCTGCACACGTACCACGGCGCTTGGCGCACTTATAGCTGGGTTCCGCACACGTTCCCGAAGCTTCGCGCACTTCTAGATGCGTCCCGCAATAAACGGTGTGCATACGGTTCCTCATGGACGAGAAGTAGACCTACTCTAACGCTTGCAATCAATTCACTCTTATCACAATACCACTCCATTTCTCTCAATTGGCCAACCATGTTTCTCATCATTTAAAAGTTTCACCGGACTGACACACACACACACAGACACACATTTTAAAATTCACAAATTTTTCCATATCTCGAGAACCACAAAGCGGATTTTTCTGAAATGTGGGCAGTGTTAAGAACCTTTACTGCTCTACATTTTGTGAAAAGGCCAAGTTCGGAACTATCTTCCAAACCGAGATTCTGTAACGAGGGGTTTGCGCAGAAGCAATCCTTTTCCAAATCAGGTGCGCGCTTCGCGCGCGCCACAATTCACAATTTTTTCCATATCTCGAGAACCACAAAGCGGATTTTTCTGAAACTTGGGCAGTGTTAAAAACCTTTACTGCTCTACATTTTGTGAAAATGCCAAGTTCGGAACTATCTTCCAAACCGAGATTCTGTAACGAGGGGTTTGCGCAGAAGCAATCCTTTTCCGCCGGGGAAGGTGTGCAGGACCCAAGTAGAAGTGCGCCAAGCGCCGGGGAACGTGTGCAGGACCCAAGTAGAAGTGCGCCAAGCGCCGAAGAACGCGTGCAGGACACATCTAGAAGTGCGCCAAGCGCCGAGGAACGTGTGCATCACTCAAGTAGAAGTGCGCCAAGCGACGGGAAACGTGTGCCAGAAGTAGAAGTGCCATTCACACGTTCCCCGGCGCTCAGCACAGTTCTAGTTGGGTCCCGCATACCTTGACCAGCGCTTGGCGCACTTCTACTTGGGTCCTGCACACGTTCCCCGGCGCTTGGCGCACTTCCACTTGGGTCCTGCACACGTTCCCCGGCGCTTGGCGCACTTCTACTTGGGTTCTGCACACGTTCCTAGGCGCTTGGCGCACTTATATTTGGGTCCTGCACACGTTCCCCGGCACTTGGCGCACTTCTACTTGGGTTCTGCACACGTTCCCCGGCGCTCGGCGCACTTCTAGTTGGGTCCCGCACACGTTTCCCGGCGCTCAGCACAGTTCTAATTGGGTCCCGCATACGTTGCCCAGCGCTTGGCGCACTTCTACTTGGGTCCTGCACACGTTCCCAGGCGCTTGGCGCACTTATAGCTGGGTTCCGCACATGTTCTTTGCGCTCGGCGCACTTCTAGTTGGGTCCCGCACACGTTCCCCGGCGCTTGGCGCACTTCTACTTGGGTTCTGCACACGTTCCCAGGCGCTTGGCGCTCTTCTAGATAGGTCCCGCACACGTTCTCCGGCGCTTGGCGCACTTCTTTTGGGTCCCGTGCACGCTTCCCGTCGCTTGGCGCACATAAATTTGGGTCCCGCACACCTTCCCGGCGCTTGGCGCACTTCTAGATGGGTCCTGCACACGTTTTCTGGCACTTGGCGCACTTCTAGATGCGTCCCGCATACACTCCCCGGCGCTCGGCGCACTTCTAGTTGGGTCCCGCACACGTTTCCCGGCGCTCAGCACAGTTCTAGTTGGGTCCCGCATACCTTGACCAGCGCTTGGCGCACTTCTACTTGGGTCCTGCACACGTTCCCCGGCGCTTGGCGCACTTCCATTTGGGTCCTGCACACGTTCCCCGGCGCTTGGCGCACTTCTACTTGGGTTCTGCACACGTTCCTAGGCGCTTGGCGCACTTATATTTGGGTCCTGCACACGTTCCCCGGCACTGTGCGCACTTCTACTTGGGTTCTGCACACGTTCCCCGGCGCTCGGCGCACTTCTAGTTGGGTCCCGCACACGTTTCCCGGCGCTCAGCACAGTTCTAATTGGGTCCCGCATACGTTGCCCAGCGCTTGGCGCACTTCTACTTGGGTCCTGCACACGTTCCCAGGCGCTTGGCGCACTTATAGCTGGGTTCCGCACATGTTCTTTGCGCTCGGCGCACTTCTAGTTGGGTCCCGCACACGTTCCCCGGCGCTTGGCGCACTTCTACTTGGGTTCTGCACACGTTCCCAGGCGCTTGGCGCTCTTCTAGATGGGTCTCGCACACGTTCTCCGGCGCTTGGCGCACTTCTGTTTGGGTCCCGTGCACGCTTCCCGTCGCTTGGCGCACATAAATTTGGGTCCCGCACACCTTCCCGGCGCTTGGCGCACTTCTAGATGGGTCCTGCACACGTTTTCTGGCGCTCAGCACAGTTCTAGTTGGGTCCCGCATACGTTGCCCAGCGCTTGGTGCACTTCTACTTGGGTCCTGCACACGTTCCCCGGCGCTTCGCGCACTTCTGTTTGGGTCCCGCACACGTTTCCCGTCGCTTGGCGCACTTCTAGATGTGTCCTGCACGCGTTCTTCGGTGCTTAACGCACTTTTAGTTGGGTCTCGCACACGTTCCCCGGCGCTCAGCACAATTCTAGTTGGGTCCCGCATACCTTGCCCAGCGCTTGGCGCACTTCTACTTGGGTCCTGCACACGTTCTTCGGCGCTTGGCGCACTTCTACTTGGGTCCCGCACACGTTTCCCGTCGCTTGGCGCACTTCTACTTGGGTCCTGCACACGTTCAACGGCGCTTGGCGCACTTCTAGATGTGTCCTGCACGCGTTCTTCGGCGCTTGACGCACTTTTAGTTGGGTCTCGCACACGTTTCCCGTCGCTTGGCGCACTTCTACTTGAGTGATGCACACGTTCCTCGGCGCTTGGCGCACTTCTAGATGTGTCCTGCACGCGTTCTTCGGCGCTTGGCGCACTTCTACTTGGGTCCTGCACACGTTCCCCGGCGCTTGGCGCACTTCTACTTGGGTCCTGCACACCTTCCCCGGCGCTTGGCGCACTTCTTCTTGGGTCCTGCACACGTTCCCCGGCGCTTGGCGCACTTCTACTTGGGTTTTGCACACGTTCCCGAAGCTTCGCGCAATTCTAGATGCGTCCCGCAATAAGCGGTGTGCATACGGTTCCTGATGGACGAGAAGCAGACCTACCCTAACGCTTGCAATCAATTCACTCTTATCACAATACCACTCCATTTCTCTCGATTGCCCAACCATGTTTCTTATCATTCAAAGTTTCACCGGACTGACACACACACACACACACAGACACACACACACAGACACACACACACACACACACACACACACACACACACACACACACACACACACACACACACACACACACACACACACACACACACACACACACACACACACACACACACACACACACACAGACACACACACACACACACACACACGCACACACACACACACACACACACACACACACACACACACACACACACACACACACACACACATTTTAAAATTCACAATTTTTTCCATATCTCGAGAACCACAAAGCGGATTTTTCTGAAACTTGGGCAGTGTTAAAAACCTTTACTGCTCTACATTTTGTGAAAATGCCAAGTTCGGAACTATCTTCCAAACCGAGATTCTGTAACGAGGGGTTTGCGCAGAAGCAATCCTTTTCCAAATCAGGTGCGCGCTTCGCGCGCACCACAATTGTAAACGAACAATGCAACGCACATTGCTCTGAAAACCCTACCAATTTTCGATTGAATGGTACACCATTCTATCATGTGGAAGCCCCTTCAAATTCCATTTTCGAAGCTAAGTCACATGGCGTCGCACTACGACACCAGTGGCTGTCAGATATTAGCTTACCGAGTATTGAGCCACTAATCAAAACCATTAGAAATCACTGGAAACTGACTCTAGCAGCACTAACTACCACAGTGTTGTTTTCAGCCCTAACCTACAGTTCACCTCCGCACTGCCGTTCAGTCCGCAAAGTGCACGCTGATTTCGAAAGCGGGCTGCGGCGCGGTTGCAAATATCCTCAGACAGGGATGTGGGATCACCCGGGCGGTTTTTGCCTTTGGTGCCCGGGTGATCTCACCGCCCGGGTGATCCCACACCCTTGTCTGAAGATACTCGCAACCGCGCCGCAACACGATTTCGAAATCAGCGTGCACTTTGCGGACTGAACGGCAGTGCGGAGGTGAACTGTACCTGGCGGGCCCGATTATAGTGGTTAGTGTGATCAAAATGATTTACGTCATAGCAACAACGATAGTCCAGTTCATGGGAGGAATCATACGAAAACTAGTCTTCAGAGTGTATCAAAGCGCTCGAAGAAGAAGAAGTACGAATTCTGACACCTAACTATTTTCCAATTAGAAGGTCAATCAGAAATGTATATACCTATGTAAATAAATGTATAGAAGAAAAGCACATAGATTTGGACCAAACCGAAATGCCGTAAAATGAGAACACCCAAGACTACGCCCAATTATCCTCTGTTTCCGAATGTGATTTATTTCCGTTCATCGCGTGCTTCTGCGCGCGTACGCTGCGTCTCCTTCTCCGACACTGGCAGAGGACTCCTCCAAGAGTCCGCTGGGAGTCCTAGTCTCCCCTGCAATAGGAGTCCTGGTTTTCTTCTGTAGGAGTCCTGTGATTGTCCTGTAGGAGACCGGAACTTGTACGGTAGCTTGGAGGGAATTTCAAATAACGTTTGCTGGAATCAAGCCAAAACCGCCTCGTTTACCAAACCGAATTCTTTAAAATCGAAGCATAATTATCACACTTCCCCGTTGACAACTTTGTCAACGGCAAAATTTACTATAGGGGATGAAGCCCCAATAGCATTCTTCCCCCATTTCCCAAGAAATGTGGGACTCCGGCCCCAAAGCACCCCAATCGATCAATGAATGGGCGCCTCTGTGAACCTGCATGGGCGAATCGGCTCTCCACCCATGCACACGCGTATCGTACACCGCGTGGGTTCGATCAATACTTCAACGTGCGCGTTCCAGGTCACCTACCGGAGCTGTTTAGTCCTGTAGGAGACCCAGTAGAAGCGATGCGGCAGCATGTCCTGTAGGAGACCGCTTCGTTCTAGTTCGGTCTCCTACAGGACAAAACAGTTTCTGTGGGAGACCGCGATCGTCTTTTTCTCCTGTAGGAGTCCGCTGCCAATGTCGGAGTTCTCCCCACACTTTTCCGCTGTCTCTACCCTCGCTCCGCACAGGTGCGCGAGGGAACAGAGTAAATCTGGCTCGGAACCAGAGGATACATTATTCGGTATCGAGGCATATCAATTAAGTATAGGCTATCCAAGGAGTATCTACGGCCATTTCTCAGCTCACCCGCAAGGCACAATAAAAGAATGTTGGCGGCGCCTACCGTCTAATGATGCCCATGCGCTAATAATGCAGTAACAAGTTGCACCATAAAGCATCACTCAAAGTGACAATTGAATAACGCGAAAAGGGACCATATTTCCAAAGAAAAGCCCTCGAAACGCGATCAATACGACAAATTGAGATAGGAGAATTTGTTGTATAAAAGGCGACCTGAAGAATAGCCAGCAACAACTGAACATGTCGTCAGATAACGTGTCCTCTCCCGACCTCCGCCAAGCCATGGAAGATCTCGACAATGCCATCCTGTCCGAGGACCTGCCAGTATCGTCTCTGATCACCCATATTCAGCAGCTGGCTGCCTGCCTACAACAGGTGGTACCTCGTCTGGAGCACCTGCAGCTCACTTCTGACGCCCTGATGGAGAGGAAGGAGGTGCTACTGTTCAGAACAGCACCAAAGTCCAACTGTGTTTTCTGCACGGTCGAGGAGAACCGTGATTCTCACTTCTCCGGTCGATGTACTCGATTTGTTGATCCCGTGTCAAGGACCGTATAGGCTTCTAAGCTCAATCTATGTATGAAATGCTTGAAGCCCGCCCATGACGGGGATGACTGCAAGGTGATATGCGTTGGTTGTGGAATCGGTCACAACCTGTCGGTGGCAGTGGATTATTTCACCACTATGGGCTTTCAGTGCCCAGAGAATACTCGGTGGTTCAGATTATTTATTGTCCGCCGCAAGGCGGTGAGACGACAGCCAGAGAATATGTAATAACGAGTCTACAGCATAAATGATCCGGCCTCTTACGGTCGTAAAGGGGCGTATGAAATATGATACGAGAGGTCGGGCCACCCGGGTGGTGGCTCGCCTCATTAACAACACTAACAGGAGGATCATTGAAATACAGACAAGAGAGTCCCGAATCGGGACACTCCGCCCACCACAAAAGGATACATAGAAATATCAGTTACACAATACTTTACAGGCGAAATTTGCATGATATGACAACAATAAAACCAGAACTACCATTCAGCAAATAGTTTCAAAACGATATCAAAAATAAATCATTTTAAGAATTCACATGATCATCAGTCCTTGGTCGTTGGTGTTGTTGTTGTTGTTGCCAGTTAGTTGATTTGCAGCATAGCATTGGTTGACACGGATTGATTCGAGCATATTGAGAACCATATAGACCATATAGAATGTAGTTCCATATAGGATGACCATTACGATAGCGAGTAACCATTATTATAATTGACGACGGCAACGGTGAGGGTGGGCGAAGGGAGTTGACGAGTATGGAGTAGGGGTGACGCAAGGCGAAGGTGGGTGGGAGACGAGTAGATAATATGTAGCAGAATAGCCATATGTACGTACATAGAAGTGATTATATGACATGACGAAGTGAAAATAAGATTTTTCATAATCTAATGATAGATGTGCCTTCTTGCGCGCTGTATCATGGATACGACAAATTTGAAGACAGCCCAGATGACCTTAAAGGCTGTGGTCACGATGAAAAACGTTATAGAAAAAACTACAAAAATCAGCTTAGATCAAAAACGGCTGAAAAACTATGAAGGTAGAGCGGTGAAAAACGGGCTAGAATTAGAGTTTCTAGGGCCCAAAGAAGCTGTTTCGTGCACACGTGCACAGCGATGACGAAAAAGATCGCCGTCTCATGCCGAGCAGTCAAAAATCATCGACATTCAGAGGACGAAATAAATGCAAAATTAACGAATAAAAACAATTGAACATTGAAAGAATCACTTCATTCAATGTTTTTGACTAGATGTGTACATAAATCCAAAGCTTCATTGATTGAAAATCAATTTCAAGCCAGCTGATGTTCTTGATGTAAGAGGTCATCGATGCCGATGGTGTGGAGTGGGCTCGTCCACCATCAAAAGACAAGAAAGTTCAGGTTTCAAATTTGGCCCAAAACACTGGTTTTTTCGCGATTTTTTCTTATAGGTCCTATTACTCGAGACCCAGAAAAGGGTTTAGAGAAAAAAGACGACAAGCGTATTTGATCGCGACCACTGCCTTTAAAGGCAGTGTCCACGATAAGTTTCGTCCTCGGTTTTTGGCCGGAAATCGAAAGTTTAGGGTCTCATTGTAGCACTGGGGTCGAAAGAGCGAACAAAAACCAGCCCGAAAGAGCTCAATACGGCTTCGAGGTCCGCTCGCGCTAGCCCTTCCGCTCGCGGTGGAGTTTTCCAAAGAACAGTTTGGTCCGCATCTACATTAGCATTGGAGCGCGAGCGCCGCTGAGTTTTAGCATTGGGGCGCATCTGCACACGCTGTCTACTTCAGGCCCATGCCAGCGCAACTGATCCACCGTTGAAATGTGGCTTTCAAGAAGAAGAGCTAATTTTGTATGTTTCGCAGCGTTTTTCATGATTCTTTCTTCACTGATGAAACAGTCAGACTCTAAACCTTCGTTTCCTGATGGAAACTCGAAAACGATTTTTATCGTGGACACTGCCTTTAAGTGCGCCGACAACAACTTTGACCGTATAGCATGCTATAATTGGTAGAGATCTTATGAGCAATACTACCACTAACGCTCCAAACAGATAGGTTAAAGGCAGCGTTCACGATGGTCATCCTCGTTGACTTTCCACAGTGAAATGATAGGCGAGAACGATCCTAGGCTCCCAATGTCGAAGGAACGGTAGAAAACGAGCCAGGAGCTGCAAAATGACGGCTGCAAACAAGCGTTTTGGTGCCGCAGACACGCCCCGTGCCCCAGATCCGCCCCTTGAAAGGAACAAATGAAGACTCAGATTATAGGAATGATCAAGTGAAGGAAGTGCTGATAAGTGAGCTGTTTGCTTCATTGCACTGATAGGTATCATCCTTGTAGCGGTCAATTCTTCCACGCTCAAAAATCAACGTAAACAAGAGAGGGCCTATTTATGCTCAAAAACGCGTCTTTCGTGTCCGTTTTAAGCATCCCTTGCTATATAGGGCACCAGACCTTTCGTAAGCCGTGGAGATATCGGAAGTGAAACTTATCGTGAACACTGCCTTTAAACCTATTCCAGCCGTCAACAAGCCTATTGCTGTGGCTGTTATTTTCCAGTGTTCTTTTACTGAATTGAGCAATGGCTTCATATCAGGTAACTTGAAATCTCGCATCCAGTGCGTAGCATGCGATGCGTACGATTCCTTGTCTGTGAATATGAGATTGCTTTCTCTCATTTCGTGGTAGAAAAGCGTGCCTTGCAAATCGAAATATTTGGGTTTTCCTTCACAGAACGAGTGTTATTTCTGATGAATTAGTGCGCTATCGAAATATAGCCCTACAGTGCTGGTTTTATTCGAGGGACCACATTCTATGGAAAATGTTTGGTCCTCGCACTGCAGCGTTATCCACGACGGTTTTTCTGTTTTGCAGGATATTTCGATTTGGGCTCCCTCTTGAAAGTTACAATACCGCTCGTAGGATTTGGTCAGAAGGCGCGCGAGGTCGGGTTTTAGCGTCTTTTTCGTCTTTTCCTTATAACTCACTTCAAAATCATGTCAGAGCGAAACTATGGTGACATTCGTGATCCTGGTGTCAAGGGCTACCAAATGGTATAACCCTTGTTGAGGTTTCGTTTTGAACTCACGAAGTTTGACAGGCAGGGTATACTGTATATTACCATTTGATGGAAGAGGGGCTCGGCGTCCTGTGTCTGCGTCCTCGTGGCTTCTACCACACCGTCTGCAACGCACTGGCCGTCTGTGGCCTCGCCGACTCGCGTCGAGATTTTCGGCGGTTCCCCCACCATCATTCCATTCGGTGTGAACCGTTGGGAAATCTCAAGGGTAAGCGGCAGGGATGGTGCCGCGCGCGGCGAAGGAACAGTTCGACGTTCCCCCCACACAAAATTATCAGCTGTGATCGTGGTAACAATATGATACATAGCATTGTGCCAAATTGGTCAAGTTCCCACGCAAATTCTCCAGCATCACCCACCCCTATTTTCCAAAAATTTGAGGAGAAGACTCGTTTTCTGTTGAAACTGATGTTATATTTTGACTGGTTAATCATCTGATATTCCATATATTTAGGCTTCGATAAATAGAATTATCTCTTGTAAGTTTATAACAGTTTTATGTCGCTCGAGCATTTTTGCTTTTATTTGGAGATTCTGTGCTTAATTATAGATTTTTATTGAGGAAAACCTCATTTGAATTTACTTCGTATTCATTCTCTCGAACTGGTCCTCTATGAGACCATGAATGCGCTCTTCAGTTTAAATATTCTCACAAGGCGAAAAGCAGCTGACTGCAGTTGTTTAACTTGCTGTATTCATCTTTTTTCTGCATTATAAAGCAGTAGAAGGAAAATAGCCCAAGCGACATCGAATTGTTATAAACCCATATAAGCAACAATACCGCCGCTATACAAGGGAAAAAATGGGCAAAGTGGGCAACTAAAGCGTCTTTCGACCACAACACGCCTCAAAGTGCTCCGTTTTCAATTTCGAAAGGACCAAAATGTTCACCGTGCCACAATCTATCTAACTATGTGAGACAAAATTGGAATTGACTAATAAAAGGTTTTTTTAAGATGGAGTTAGTTATGGATTTGATAATGTTATCACAAGATAACGAGCGCATTCAGGCAAAGACAACCGTACGCGATCTCTAGCATGATCAAAATGGAAATGTATTCCGCTTTGAAAAATAAAGTTGCTCTCAAATTTCGCAAAATATTTTCACATGATTGACTAGGCCACGTCATGCTGTACATTTCGGCGTTTTCGAATTTGAAAACGGAGGACTTTGAGGCGAGTTGTGGACGAAAGACGCTCTAGCTGCCCACTTTGCCCATTTCGCCCATTTTCCCTTGGATAGCGGCGGTATTGTACTTCAAATGCTAAATGCCACAATAAATGACAACATCGAGATAATTGGCAGTCAAAATATAAAAGAGAAAATAAAAATGACCAATCCACCTCGCATGCTTCAAGGGTACAACATCGATGACTATTAGATGATGCTTTTTTCGGAGAAATTTCACCATCTGCTAGGAAATGATAGGTGATCCATGGCGTGAGTCGTATCGTAGAGCCGCAGATTTCAGCATTGTGCATGATCATTGAATCTCAAAAGCAGGTCTATGATTCCCTGCTGAAACAGCGAATATGTGAATTGATCCCGCTTTGTACACAGCGGAAGGCAGTGGTCACGATGATTAATGGCTGTGTCCGTGGTGGGTTCTTAGCGATTCTGGAGACACCATTGTGATCAGCCCGAAATCCTCACAGAGCTAAGCAAGAAAAACGGAAAACGATTTTGGGGTTGGGCTGTGCCTTGAAGGTATCGTAGAATGTGTGTATTGTTTACATTTATCTAGCCCAATATGTATTCAACCATATAAGGACAATATGTAGATTTAAAGACGTGGAAGCCGAAAAGAAGTGGGTTCTGCACCAATTTTACAGCTCCTGCTCAAAGTTTCTAGCTCGCACGATACAGTTACTGCACGTCTGACTCTCTGCAGGGTTTCTCAGTAATTGTGAACTCAGGTTAGTATTTTTCGCGAGAATCGCGTTTTTGAGCGACGTATCCTCCATACTGTAGTTATCAATAGTTATCAACGCTGTACAGAGGCCTTTGTACTCCTCACATACACTAAATATCGCAAGTCACCTAGCTTGAATAGTGTATGGGTGTGGCGCTGCACTGTGTTGTGAGAAAGAGCGCTCCAATGCAAAGCCGCGACGCAGGCGCGCGCCACCAACGGAGGCGAGGTATGTTTACGTAACAGACGTCGATTAGTGCCGGGTGCATTGGGTAATGAACGCACCCACGCCGATTGAGTTGCTGGTTGAGGGATCGGCGAAAATCAGCGCTGCTGACCTTGGTGGGAGAGAAAGCATGAATAGGGGAGTGTGCAAGGCCGAACCTGTGCAGGGGAAAGGTAGCACGCGAGTCGGCGAGGCCACAGACGGCCAGCGCGTTGCAAACGGTGTGGTAGGAGCCACGAGGACGCAGACACAAGACGCCGAGCCCCCTCTTCCGTCAAATGGTAATATACAGTATACCCTGCCTGTCAAACTTCGTTAGTTCAAAACGAAACCCCAACAAGGAGCTATACCATTTGGTAGCCCTTGACACCAGGATCACGAAAATCACCATAGTTTCGCGCTGACATGATTTTGAAGTGAGTTATATGTAAAAGACGCTAAAACCCGACCTCGCGCGCCTTCTGACCAAATCCTACGAGCGGTATTGTATAACAGCCTGCTAGCCTTTCGAAAAAGACTTCGCATGGTCGCTCAATTATGAATTCGTTGGTTCTTACCGACGATTTCGCTTTTACTGCCATGAGTACTTCAGCATCAGTGGAGAATAGTAATATTTCTCCATTTTTTGACTGAATCTCCATAGTTGGTGTATGAATTGGGAGAGTATTGCGCATCTTCGATCTTATTTCGGATATGGATTCTTGTGGACAATGACAACTCGCTGTTGAACGAGTGTCATGACAAATGCAGTTGAATTTTGTCACGCATTTGCTGAAATTATGCGCTGCCATTTTTTGCGATGCACATTCTACTGGAATGTGATAGTTGTCCGGAACTAATGGAGATTCTTTTGGAACTCAGAGCGAATTTTCTGTTCATCATTGGTGAGTGAGGTTTCTGTATTGATACGACAGTGACCTTGAAATCGCTAATGGTCTGTTCGACATAGGGCTTGAGTGTGTACCGATTGTTAATTACTTTGTTAAACAGGGTTGTTTCTATGTCTACTGTTACAAACGGCCTCCACTCCAGGCAACTTGCTACCTAGTAAACCGCTCGCCATTTAGGCTCATGAACGAATCTATAGAATGAGCACGCTGGTAGAGGTATCAGGCATCCACATGAGATTCCACTACATGCGGAAGCACAGGTACCGTAACCTGGGTAACTACTAAACCTTTTGAGCTCAGGAATAATTTCATGCCGTTTGAAGTCGCTGCATTTACCACTGGAGCACGAGCCCATCTCGGGGCAGCGAAGTCTGTGATACACTTTTGGAACTGAATCTCTTGTGTAAAAATGTGACATTTTTGAACACAGAAGCTTCACTGGATGGTGATAAATTTTCACAGTTCCTATAGTTTCGTTGCCGTGTTTGACTTGAATGCATAAGTTCGAGTTCAATCGGTTGAATACGATTTCCTCATTGTACTCATATTCGCATTTTTCTCTCTGCGTACAGACCAAATTCACAGTGTGCCGCATGTAGCCATGCTGACACGCTAATGAGGTGTGGATGACAGCCGTCAGAATGCAGCATACAGTAATTGCTGTCACACGATTGAGCGGAATCGGGTTGAAGGATTGAACTGGAATATTTATGCCTCCTCTTGAAATCAGTAAGTCACGCCTTTCTGTTCCTCCCGTTTTCCTTTGCTTTATCTTTATTTGTATAAACGTGGTCACAAGCAGGAAAAATGCTAGGACTAAGTATAGGATAAGAAAAATAGAGGCTATAGCTCCCTCCGGCCAACAATGTGGGTTTCCTAACAGACCTCTTGACATGAACTTTTGTGCGTAAGTGCAAAATTGTGGTGGTTCACATACTTCTGTTATTACAACCGTTTCCTTGCCTGAGAGCATTTTCAGTGTTACCGTTGTATTCTTATTCAAGGGTGACACAGGCAAGTAGAATAACTGATCGTTTCTCCTATCGGTGAAACCCTTGCATTCGTTCCCGAAGCAAATCTCGTACGCACTACGATCAGATGGAGGATCGATTTTCACTACTCCTTTTATGCATTGTATACGGCCGATGACATTGGCCAGTGTTGGGCTGAATGAACAGCTCATCAGCATTAGAAGCGTCAGGATTGAAGAGTATCGTGTTGCTAATGCCGAGCTAGCAATTGATTTGTTTCGTCGATCTGTAGTAACCAAATGACTTGCATTTGTTGATTCATAGTCAGAGTCCTCCAGATCTCTTTCAAATTCTCTAATTGCATCAAACGCCCGTGATTTGGTTGTTCTTTGCGGTTGGATCCGTTTAGCGCTCTGTTCTAGGGGTTGGCAATCCGAGACATCAACATACATATGTTGTTCCTTCGTTCGGAACGCTACGAATTTCCAAAGGATATATTTTGTTGAGAGGACGCTGAAGGATTCTGCGGTTAGGCATTAGAATCTTCGCGGAATGAATTCGTCCATCTGCGCTGGTTATAACTTCCGTTATTTTACAATATCTCCAATGCCCTCTTGGCAATAATTCCTGCTCAATTAAAACAATTTCGCCGACTTGCGGGCATTTGCTCGTTATGTGACGAGGTTGTTTTAATAGCATTCGATGACTATCCCTCAAAGCGGTGAGATATTCGGTGTTCCATCTTTCCCAAAATTTTGATGCTATTAACTCAGAAAACTCAAGAGCTTCGTAAGCTTGATTCACGGTTTGAATCAGGTCTGGATCAAATGACGGATCATCTGTTTGTGAGTTAACCGGTGGGATGGAGTATTTCAGATTACCTCTCAAAAAGTCTACTGGCCTGAGTGGTATTTCGGACAGGTCCGATGTACTGACCTTTGTGAGAGGTCGTGTATTAATTATGGCCTCCACTCGTGTTAGCACAGTAGTCTTTTGCTCGAAAGATAACCTTTTCCTGCCAACCGCTTTTTGCAGACATTTCTTGACTGTACCTACCAGTCTTTCCCAGACTCCTCCCATCCACGGTGAGGAAGGTGGGTTGAAAATCCACTTGATGTTTTCGGTAGCACTGTAGGTCATGATAGAACTTCCCGTTGCTTCCTCTTGGGAAAATAGGATATCAATAATCTTCTGAGCCAGTTTGAAATTCGTGCCACAATCGGTTCCTATCAACTGTGGGACACCCCTGCGTGAGACGAATCTTATGAAACTATTTAGAAATGCTCCTGTGGAGAGATTTTCTACAACTTCAAGGTGCACTGCTCTAGTTGTTAGGCAAGTGTATAAGCAAACGTAGATCTTCTGGACGTTTTTGGATTCAAATGGTCCCATGAAGTCGCAGCCAATATTTTGAAACGGTTTGCTTATTGACACCCGAACCGATGGTAATGGAGGCATTTTAGGGGCACCATACGGTAGCCCATTCAGTTTCTTGCAAGTAACACAAGATTTTATGAACTTCTTGATGGCTCTGGATGGCTGCGGGATCCAATATTTCTGCCTAGCTAGCGCTAGTGTGTGTTCCTTTCCGCAGTGTGCATTTGTTCTGTGTATATAATCGATGACAAGTCTGCACAGGTAAGAGTCGTTTACGACATAGATTGGCATCTTAGCATCATAAGGAAGAGATGCGTTCTGAATCCGCGACTGGTAGCGGATGATTCCGGATTCATCCCGTACTACTCTCTGTTTAGGAAAGCGCTTTTGAAGCGCCCCCAAATTCAAATTTTCATGCGCTGATTTTAAGATGAGTTTTTCACATAGCGAGATGTCGTCGCTGTTTATTTCGGTTTCTGGAAAAACTTGTTGACGACTGTTACTGTGATTTCAGTCGGCCTCCTAGAGTTGCATCTCTGTATCCAACCGTTTAATAATTTCCCCACTCTTGCTAGTGCTCGGAGCGCCATCTCATATCGCGAAAATCTCGATAAATTTTAATAACTTTGATTCGACCAGTTCTGCTGTTTCTGCGTCGGAATCTGCAACGTTTACGTTTTCGTGAATTTCGATCTCTTCTAGCTTTTCTTTGGAATTGAGGGTGTACAAAGATCGCAGTTTGGAACTTTTCTCCCCTTCCTTTATCCACTGTGGTCCTCTAACCCAATCGTGGGTGTTTATTTGAGGAGCTGAGAGATCTCTCGTTCCCGCGTCGGCAGGATTGTGTTGTGATGGCACATGATAAAATTTCACAGCTATCCCTGAATTTTCGAGCTGAGATTGAATTTTCGTGATTCTTTCTCTTTGATCTGCTACGAATACGGGAAGCTTGCGCGAGGAATTCACCCAATGCAGGGCTATTTCGCTGTCACTGATGACGCATAGCTTATTTATATGAATACCAATTGATTCTGAAATGCTCTTTCCCATTCTCAATCCAATACGGATTCCAAGCATCTCCAATTTCGGAATGGTTTGGCGCATTTCCTTGGGTGCTAGTTTTGTCTTTCCGCTTACTAGCTGGGTGACCTCATTTGTGCCATCGAGTTGGAGGTACGCGCAACTTGATATGGCAACGCTGCTAGCGTCACAGAATATCCAAAGAGTGTATCCATCTTTAGACGGCTGGCTGATGTCACCAACATTGTTTTTTGGTCCTGTGTGTATGAGAACCCTAGGAACTCGTATGCGAACATTGTTCACATCCTGACAAGCCATTTTCCACCTATCCGCAAGATTATCAGGAACCTCTTCTCTCCAACTGATTCCAGTATCGTAAATCTCTCTCATTAAACTTTTTAGTTTAATCATAAGCGGAGCGGCTACTCCTATAGAATCGTAATTTGATCTGATCTTTTGAATTGATCTGAATTTGAATTGATCTGACTGACTATGTCGCGTTTCGTAAGACCTTTCTTGGAAGGAATAGTTACTTCAACCGAAAACTCATCGTTTTCTGCGTTATATGGTACTCCCAAAATCTTTACAGAACCATTGGGAGCTCGATATTCCACTGGGATTTGACTGTTCACATCCCTGGAATTGGAAAGATATTCACGTAAATTCATTCCAATTTGTTTGAACAACGCCTTTGATTGTCTATATTTTCGCAAAGCCTCATTCACTGTCCCGGCTTTGAGTAAAATATTATCAACATAGATAGTCTTGCTGATTTCTTGCGACAACTGGGTGTTCGTTCTGTTTAGGTAACATGATATCACCATATTCAATATACTTGGCGATGCGGTAATGCCGAATGGCAGTCTTGTGAATCTATAAACGACCACATTGTCCTTTGTCGGAGGACGATTGATGTCTTTCACCCACAGAAAGCGGCAGAGATCTTTATGACTGTTCATGAGCCTGATCTGCGTAAACGCGGCTTCGATGTCGCACAATAATATGATCTCGCCGTAACGGCTGGACATAAGAATGTCGTGAATCTTATTGATGAATGATTCGCCTGTGTGAATTACATCATTCAGAGACAGACTACCTCTCTGTTTTGATGAAGCATCGAAAACTATTCGTAATGGCTTTGTTTTTGATGGTTTCCAAACATCAGAGTGTGGCATATAGTATGTTCCCGCAGAGACACACATATGAGCTTTAGCCTCTTCAATAATTTTGTTTTGAAGGTACTCATCCAAGGTTTTTGCGTACAGAAGTTTTTGATCTCCGTTGTTCTCCATGTACCTTAGGAGGGATTCAAGCCTGCGGTAGGCCATTCCATAATTATCATCTAAATCGGCAACGTTATCTTTCAATGGAAAAGGTGCTGTCACCACACCATTTTCAAAGCTTATTAGTTTAGAATAGCTTTCAAAGTACTCGAAAGTCCTTTCTCCTTTGGCGATTTCATCATTTGAAATACCTAGACCATCGAGTTCAAATATTTTCTCTAGCAACTCATTTTCGGTTTTCTCTTGTATAAGTGTGAGACTGTGCAATGTCTCAGTTTCTAGATTATCCTTTGTGATCAACCCTCGCCCGTGTAGTGTAGAGCCAAAAACAGTTCGAGCAACGTATGGACCAGATGACAACTTTGTCTTATTGCTGTTCAGAACGAGGTCGTAATAATGATCCAGGCCGACCAATACATGAGGGATACTATGTTCTCCTCGCACATGTGGACAACATAAGGAAATATCGTTGTCTTGGAGAAACTGTTTGTCACACTCATAAAGATGTACAGATGGAATTCCGTTGCTAATAACGGGCTTTGTTTGAATATCCAGCACCATTTCTTTCCCGAAAGCTGTAGTGATTGTAAGTGAGACAAAATGGGTCTTGAACCTTTCTATATGGCCACCAATACCGGACATTGTGCAAATCTCGGTGCTTTTCCTGGGGAGGCCAAGCATTTCAGGTGTTTTCTCCTTGATTATGGTTCTGTGAGCACCTGTGTCAAAGAAGAATACTACTCTTTCGAAAGTGTTGGTGTTATAATTCCAATCTTTGCCCTCAGTTGTCATCAGAACAACTTGATCTTTCACTACATCAACTTTATTCCCTGCTGTGGAGCTGGGAGTAGTTTGAATCCCGTTGACGGCATGTATATTCGTATTTTGGTCCTCTCGATGAGTAGTATCACAAAGGTTATTCCGGCATATTTGGGTTATTTTTTTTTCGCTGTCGGCCTGTCTGAGCCATTTCTGTCTCGCTGTTGCGCAGGATTACTGTAGCGAGAATTTCGAGGGTTATTATGCCTCGCCGGGGTTTCCGAGTTTGTTGTTGTCTGAAGACACAGACTTTCATGATGCATTCTTCGGCATCGTGAACAATTTGGCTTCTTGCACTGATCGCTTCTATGATTGTCTGAGAGAAATTTCCAACAACGGTTTGAATCTATTACGGCTTTTTGATTCGACATCGACAACCTTCCTACAACTTAATGATGAATGATCACCATTGCAAAATATACATCGTTCTCTGATTCTTTGCTCTTGTCGCTGTGCGGCATGTTCAAACGTACTTGGTTGAAAATCGGGCTTAGAGCGACCCTTCAAACGAGTTTCTATGAATCTCTTTGCGCTGATTTCTTTGTCAGGCTGTTCCATAACCTCTTCAACTCGTACCTCTTCTTTTTCTTGTATGGAAATCAACACATTTTTCACAATAGTGTATGGGAACTTTTCCAGGATTTTTTCAGTCCACATTGCGTCCTGCATATTTGGGATATCTTGTCCCGCAAAACCATCTCGTTTATAAGCATACGAATTTTGTCGAAAATATTCGTGCAACTTTCTGCACTGTTTTTGGCCATAGGCAAATCCATCAATCTCTGCACAATTTTGGCCCTGTTAGTGGGTTTGTTCCCGTACTTCTTTTTGAGCGTCTCAATCATCCACTTATAATTCTGTGGGACTAACTGAATACCCTTGATAGCAGTTTCCGCCCCTCCTCTCAGGCTGTCTTTCAATAAGAGCATTTTTTCGACGGTGCTCACCACCTTACTTTGATGAACAAGAGTTTCGTAAACTGCCCAATATTCTGTAAACTCCTCTTCATCACCATAAAATTTTGGTAGTCTCCACTGGCTGGGTTTCAATGAGCGACAGAAAACGTCCTCTTCAACAGAATCTCTACTGGCCTCAGAGTTATCCTCTGACAGCCATACCGCGTCATTAGGATTAATTACGTCCTCTTCGCCACCATTCTGACCCTTTGTCCTATCAGGTTGCAATACGTTGCTTTTGGGGATTTTCACTCCCAGTTTTCGAGCGAGTTTTTCACATTGAACTTTTGCTTCGTTTGCCCTTGCTGTGAGCATAAAAATCATTTCATTCGCTTTTGCTATCCTTTCTGCGAATTGAGATTTTTTTCAATTTCCTCAACCTCATTTACAAAATCTTTTTTGTTTCCCTTTGACCTTGCTTCATCGTACTCTTTGTGAAGTTTGTCCACTAAGGACTGAAGGGAATTTCTACCCATTTCGATAGTTTTGATGCTGCTTGCAATCAAGTTGGCAGCACTTAACAACTCTTCATATTTCTCCTCATCTGTTCCAGATGGAGCCTGCTCCTCCGTATAGGGAGCATATCTCTCCAACAGGACTTGGAGAGTTTTTGCGCTAAGCGCAATCGGTTTTCTATGAAAAACCAAAGACATCTCGATTCGATGTCACACAGCGAATGAACTAATGTACTGTGGGCAGTCTTGGGTGAACTGCACTTATAAACAGTCTTGGGTGGACTGTGTGTGGCAGTCTTGGGTGGGCTGCACTTTGAACAGTCTTGGGTGGACTGTATGAAAACGGCACAAATTTGACCGATGCACTAGATTGTCGGTGGCAGTGGATTATTTCACCACTATGGGCTTTCAGTGCCCAGAGAATACTCGGTGGTTCAGATTATTTATTGTCCGCCGCAAGGCGGTGAGACGACAGCCAGAGAATATGTAATAACGAGTCTACAAAATAAATGATCCGCCCTCTTACGGTCGCAAAGGGGCGTATGAAATATGATACGAGAGGTCGGGCCACCCGGGTGGTGGCTCGCCTCATTAACAACATTAACAGGAGGATCATTGAAATATAGACAAGAGAGTCCCGAATCGGGACACAACCAGCTCCTCTGTCACAAAGGTCGTCCTCAGGGTCCACCAACAAAGCGACCTCGCTATTGAGGTCGCCGTCGCTGATGATCGTCTTTCCCTCTCCCCCTATTCGTCTGTCGTCCCCCCTACTATTCTATCGTCACTATTCTGTTCCTGCCGTCCATGTCGAGCCGCTGTTGCCAATGTCGAGCCGCTGTTCAAATGTCGAGCCGCTGTCACCAATGTCGAGCCGCTGTCAAGTGTCGAGCGGCTGCACTCAATGTCGAGCCGCTGTCGAATGTCGAGCCGCTGCACTCAGTGTCGAGCCGCTGTCAACAGTGCCGAGCCGCCGTGAACGTTGTCGAGCCGACGTCATGTTATCGCCGTTCCGGTTCCGACATCAGCGACCGAGGACAGTAGACGAACTATTTGTGTATATTGATGTATTGTGGCCGCGCCGGGAGTGTCGTCCTCGACGACCTCTGCTACGCTCACCTGGTGGGCGGAGCTAACGGTAAAGAGGGTTGTGCGGCTCTTTGTATCGCTCTCGCTTACAGTTGTGCTATCAAGAGGTACCTTCCAGGGACCTCTGACTGCTGCTCGTCATAAATCCACTGAATCACCTCTTGTTTACATCGCATATCTTGGGTCAAACCCCGAGTCTTCTCGCACCCACGAACATGCAGGACCCTATCCGGAGTGTGCAGGACGTCATAGAAGGTGCGCAGTTTCTAAGTGGGAGTGTGCAGGACCCCAGTGGGATTGCGCAGAACGCCATGGAAAGTGTGCAGGACCCCAGTGGGAGTGTGCAGGGCGTCATAGAAAATGCAGAGGTCCCGAGTGGGAGTGTGCAGGACGTCAACTAGAGTGTACTTACTTACTTACTTAATCGGTTGGCTTTCGCCTGACGCGGTCATCCCGCATCTTCACCGAGGTGTGCCGTCCTATTAGTCAGCCGTGTCCATTTGTCACGGTCTTCAGCCACAATTTGAACACATTCCATCCAGCTGTCACTATTCCATTTCCTGCGAAACGAAACATCGCGCCGGAACTGTCTTTCGATGCCGAGTGACTTTAAATCCTCCTTAACCACATCCGTCCAGAACTTTCGCCTACGCCCAGGTGGCCGTTTCCAGACAGGATTTGGAAGCATTCTTAGAGCGTGTTGTACGAGACGATCCGGCGTTCTTCTTAGTATATGCCCTAGCTGTCGAAGTCGACTTTCCATTGCTGCTTGAGATGGCGTTAGGAGATGCTGGCACCTCACTCGTGTCAAGCGTTAATGTACTGCGTCGATTTCCTTGTGAAGTTCTTCGTTATGGCATACACGCTGCCAGAAATATCCAAGCAAACGTCTAAAATGCTTCCTCTCCGTGCAATCCAACCTTTCCATCTGCGTCTTCCGTGCTGCCCACGTCTCCGATCCGTACATCATGATAGGGCAATTGGCGAATAGGCAGAGGCGCAACTTGACTTCTTTTGCGATCGGGGCAGACCACAAACACTTGGTTAGAGAATTGAATGCAGACGTAGCTTTCGCACATCGTTGTTGAATATCCGCTGCATAACTACCATCGTTCTTCAGCAAACAGTCCAAATAACAAAAATCCTCCACCAGTTCGATACGTTGTCCGTCCACACAAACTCCCGTTGAAGGCCTCTGAGAAACCCACATCTGCTTGTGTTTGTCAGGACGAAGATGAAGTCCATAGGCTGCGGCATACTTTGAAACGAGAAACACAATGCTTTACAGTTGTGTATCGTACTCCAGGTTGATAAGGGTACGTCCTGATGGTGTTAGGATCACATCCGCAGGAAACTGTTCTGCAACTCTACGCATGATGTCATCAACGGCGAAGTTGAAAAGAAAAGGTCCTGCAACGGCTCCTTGCCTTACTCCTGTTTTCACCTCGAAAGCTGACGTAAATCCGACAGGTGTACAAACTGCTGCTGTTGTTCCTTTGTTCATGTCCTCGGTTAACCGAACATACTTTTCCGGGACTCCATCTGCTCGCAGAGCATTGAGCAATCGATCACGATGAGGAGAGTCGAACGCGGCTTCAAAGTCCAAAAAAGCAAGCTGTAATGGCTTCGAAAACCGCTGCCACGATTGAATTACTCTTCTCACGACGAACACTTGGTCGATGGTCGATCCTCCAGGTCGAAAACCGGCTTGCTCATCTCTGGTCGTTCCTTCACGATGTTTGATAAGTCGCTCGAGAATGATACGTTCTAAAACATTGTACATGACACGAAGTAGAGAGATTCCTCTGTAGTTCTTAGGATCCGTGACGGATAACTTCTTGTGAAGAGGTACGATGATCGCATGTCTCCACGAATCGGGTATCCATTCGCTCATCCATATGGCACGGATGGTGTTGGTCATTTCACGAATCCCAAACGGAGGAAGAGCTTTCAGCATTTCAGCAGTGATGTTGTCATCTCCACCTGCCTTTCCATTCGTCATTTTCCGGACACAATCCAAAACTTCAGACTCAGTCGGCGGTTCCTCGCTGACATCGTAATGTGCTCTCTGGACATGCGGGAGCTCAGGTACTGATGGCGCTGGACGATTCAGTAGTGAACTGAAGTAATCCTTTTATATTCGCAGCGTCGCATCACCAACTGCAACTCCATTGGTAGTGTTCAAAACAGGAGAACATCTCTTCATCTTCCCGCTATACTGTCGCAGCAACGAACTAGAGTGTAGAATTTGAAAAAAGGTTTTAAAAAATTTTTTAATGCCAAAACCTTTTCGTGGCGAAGAAAACAGATAGGAAAACATGAATCTTGAGAAGCGTGCGACGCGTTTTGAGAATGACGCGGAACTCCGGAGACATTTTCTTGCCAATCTTAGGAAGCAAGCAGCAGCTCCACTTCCGCACCTTCCCTGTTTGTCGCCCATTGCAACCGCTCAGTCATTTCGATTCCCTAACTTCCATAAACCAGTTTTATATATGTTGCGAGTCTGAGCTTATCAAAATTTGCACCACAAAAAAATAAACAACCACCTACTTATTTCATTCATTGAGAACAAGGGCATGGTGTTTGTCAACTAGGGAAACATCATATAAAATGAGAATGCGTTTGTCCTTATCATGACAGAGATGGTAAAGCGATAATAATCGCTTGTGAACTTTACAAATCGGAAGAAAGGGCAGTGGGTAGCGACGTATGGGAAAGAAGGACAGAAAGGGTTGTGAATTTTATGCCGATAGCAACAGACGATTTACCGCTGGCTTCTGATGTTTTGCTTTTTGATCCCAAATTTTCATACCCCCACGCCCTGCTGTAAATGTACGACACCCTGCTCTGCTCAGGAGAGTCCATACGTACAGGAACTTTCGGGTAGACGGAAGTCAGTCAACACCGTTCTAACAAACTAATCCGTCTCCGGAAGTTGGCTCACGCAAAAGTTTCTTTGAGCGAAAAATTCGCTTGGTCTCGCTAGTTACTGATTAATGACGGTGGAATGACCTTGCATGAGTGGAATCACTGTTCTATACACTTTGAGCTCCTCATATGCTGTTGAGATTGGTCTAGTGGGTTTTCACAGTGATGTTGCTTCTGAAATAGGAAGAGCTGAGAGTAGTTTCGCCTCTTACCCTTAGAGAAGTGTGAAATTTAGTGTTCATACCACATATAGTAATATTTTTACTTCCCGATTTCCGTCAGCAAAGCATTAAGAAGAGCTAGGTACTCGTTTCGCCTGTATATCACATTCTCTCGCATGTATGGGATTTTGGTTGAGTGGGCTGTTGCCAATTCGACAGTTGACACAAGTGAAACAAGCGTCGAATAATGTGTGCCGTCTGTAACCACACACAATACACGGCACTTAGTACGCGCAAATTTCTAAGTTGTCCCCGCTTGAGCAAAATGTTTTCTATAGAACTATAGTGATCGATTGAAAGGAATAAGTCGCGTTTTTTTTGTCGAATACAACGTTTTAAGCGGGGGTGAGTATTCATGTAGTGGAATGGTTCCAGATGATCGTTTTATGTGGGGTCTCACTATGGAACTCTCTGTATGCTGTAGGTTACTATTAGTCATTCTAACCATTCCTCATGAAATGTAGTTTTCTAGAACCGTAGTTGGACGTTGAGTCGGAATAAGCCCTTCGAAGTTACCTAGAATCACTCCGGAGAAAGTTACAGACATTTTTCAGAGCCTCGCGGTAAGGTAAGGGTACTCACCAGGCAATTTCGAAACGAGTATTTTGAAAAAAAATCGCCCACAATAACGTCCAAGTATGGAGTTTGGGTGAAAGAACATTTTTCGAACTCAACATACAGTTCAACTCCGCATTGCCGTTCAGTCCGCAAAGTGCGCGCTGATTACGAAAGAGTGCTGCGGCGCGGTCGCGAGTATCCTCAGACACGGATGTGGGTTGACCCGGGCGGTGGGATCACCCGGGAACCAAAGGCAAAAAACGCCGGGTGATCCCACATCCGTGTCTGAGGATATTCGCGACCGCGCCGCAGCACTCTTTCGTAATCAGCGCGCACTTTGCGGACTGAACGGCAATGCGGAGTTGAACTGTATAGTGATAGTTTTGAACCTGTACGAATTGTTACTTATAACAATTAGAAGGTTCTGAGAGCGTTCAAGAACATAAGTTCAGATTTGGTTCAAAACTTCTCCAAGGGGGTTATTTGCTATGCTGATCATGAATCAAAACGCGACTTTTGACGATTTCCGGTATGCTAAGATAGACATGGCTCAAATTGTTCATCAGGGGGTTATTTCGAGTGCTGAACACGAATCTGAGATCAGTTTATCGATTTTTGTCAGATTAGGGTGGGTATACGGTAGATTGGTCAACGTCTCAAACTTGACTCAAAATTTGAGTGCGGGGGAGTCGTGGTGGTGAACAGGGCTGTGCGTTAATAACGTTAACGTGTTAACGCATTAACAGGTTAACGCAGTTTTTTTCAAAAATTAACGATTAGCGGTTAACGAAAAAGTCCCGAAATCACGTTAATTTTTATTTCGTTAATATTCCATCCATCTATGCTTTTTTGCATGTCAGGATTCCTATTCTTGAAGAGTATTCGTTTATTGTTCTGGCTGATAGTGTTAATAATCCATGAAGATGATTTCCAAGTTTGGAGTGTACGGACTGCGGTGTTTGGTATGGAACGTGTTTCATGTTTTTTTTTGGGACGTCTGGTTATTTATCGATTTTCGTGGTGGTCAGGTAATGTTTTCAAAATTGTTAACGAAATGCAAAATTAACGTGTTAACGCATTAACGGATTAACGGTTTTTTTTTCAAAAATTAACGATTAACATTTAACGAAAAAAAAACATTTTAATTAACGCACACCCCTGGTGGTGAATACGAATTTAATGTTCAATTGTCGATTTTCGAATTACTAAGGTAGCTTTAGCCCACCAAATGGCATGGATCCTACCGCAAACCACAGCAAACTTCAGAATTTCGACTAACGGACTCCAGATTCGTGTTCAGCACCCTAGATCACCCCTACATACAAGTTTTGAGTGAAATCAGAAACATTTTTTCAAAACACTCAAAAAATTGCCTGATGGGTACCATTACCTTGCCGCAAGGCTTTGAAAAACGCCCATAACTTTTTCCAGAGTGATTCTAGGCAACTGCAAAGGGCATATTCCGACTCAACGTCCAACTACGGTTCTAGAAAACTACATTTCGTGTGGAATGGTTAGAATGGCTAATAGTAACCTACAGCATACAGAGAGTGAGACCCCACATAAAACGATCATCTGGAACGATTCCACTACATGAATACCCACCTCCGCTTGAAACGGTGTATTCGATAAAAAAAACGAGACGTATTCCTTCCAATCGACCACTATAGTTCTATAGAAAACATTTTGCTCAAGCGGGGACAACTTAGAAATTTAGGCGTAAGTGCCGTGTATTGTGTGTGGTTACAGACGGCACACATTATTCGACGCTTGTTTCAGTTGTGTCAACTGTCGAATCGGCAACAGCCGGTTGAGTGTATGATCGTGCTCCAATCGTACGAACGCGCGCGCCGCAAATTTGCGTCGCTCGCGTCGCGCCAGCCGGTCTCCGGCGGTTATTAACTTTCCTGAGTCACGCCATAACCAAAATTCCCGAATTTTTGTTTGAGTTAACTCGGTATAGTTTTGTCTAAGTTAAGAGTTGCCCCCGAATAGGTAGACTCTGTTTCATTCCAAGTGAACTCATGTTTTCGATTATCACAGCGCGGAGCGGTGGCTTTTTCGTCGAGGTCGCCAGTAAACCTACAACGGCTGCTGGGGACCCGCGAGACCCTAAAGGGTGTGACCCCGTTAGAGAAACGGAATTTTTGGCCAGCGCCTCACCCTGTCGCAACAGAGCGCTGTTGCAGATCTTCACCGTTGCAGATCTTTACGCTTTTCATGAAGAACATGAAGGAAAGGGAACCAATGAAAGGGAGAATTCTCTGAATCCTATTCATTGGTATAAATACAGTTTTGTCACTCCAATACTAAAAACGCCGTCAAACAGATGCGAGAACAACGGATCGCTAAGCGTAACGTCCAACCGTTGACGACTTTTCAAAACTACTTGAACCTCTTCTCGGTTATGTTTTTGAAAAGAGTGCTAGGAAAATTAATTCATCAATATGAATTATTGGAGGGTGCTATGTGGGAAGGGGGGAATGTAGGTATGGAGCTTCGGGAAGGATGGCTCATCTTCGTTGGTCGCGCGCGGCCGCAACGCGGCGTTAGCACCGTAGCGCGCCTGCTAGCCCTCTCGCACACCACCGTTCTTCATTTCACATATTTCTCACCAAATACTTGGCTTACACGCCTTCACCTTCAGCTATAGAATGCACTGGAGCATACTAAGATTATTTAGTGTCAATAGAATAAGAATAAACTTGACAACTGGTAGGATAAACGGAAACAGAGAGAAAAGTACGAGATACGCAGGACACGAGCACGGAGCAGCACTACGCCACAACAACAATTAGTTAACGATTATAAAACGCAGTAAGTACAGGTCTAGAACGGGGCTGTTGAGGCCCCTGATAACTACTGTTCGTGCAGATGGCTTTTTTAAGTCGCTCTCAATACGCAAATAACCGTTGTGAAATGGCGCCTTCTAACAAGACTAGGAATTTTGGCCTTCTTCACCTCCTTGGAGATTGAAAACATCTTTAAGGGGGTAAATAAGGCCAAAATGCCGGAGGAAGACTTGATTCAATGCGAATCTGCGACCACTTCTGTTTCTCGAAGCGAAGGATGACAAACGCCCTTATATGTAGGGCATGGGCACATATGACATGTTGCGCTAAAGTTGGCATTAATTGTACTACATGTAAGGAAGGAATTTGTAGACTTGAAGAGATCGATAGCGATTGAGCCAGCAGTAAAATATGGTATTTCCTTCGTTGATTTCCTCATTTCCCAAATTGTTACCCTAATACTGAATTTCTGTGAGCTTAGATTCCTAGAACAGATGACTCCTTACATGCAATTTCAATTACCCTTATATTTCGTTCCATACTTCGTTGTATTAGTCAGCAGCTTTCCATCACATATATTTTTCTTTCCAATTAACATAGTTCTACATCTATCGGTAAAAGAAGCACGTCTTCGAGAAGTCACTCGGCATGTGCAAGTATCACGGTGGGGCGTTTCTAATCATATTAGTTGATGAAGACACTAGCATCACTCCATACAACTAGATTTAATAAAAATTATGTTGGCACTTTTTTTGTTTCATTTATTTCTGGTCGAAAGTGTAAATTGTCAGGTAACCTATTATCACTGCATTCTTTAACATTCAAGACCTATGATAAATGACAAGAAAAGCTCGAATGTTGAGCGAAAAGTACAGTCGCGTACTCGGTTTAGCCCGAGAGAAAGATCTATATTTGAATTGAGGGAAAAGTAGGCGAAAATATGTTTTCAGAGAATCATTAAGTTTGTCGGGGTCTCAACAACCCCGATGAAGAGTGCGAGGGGGGACAGCAGGCGCGCTACGATGCTAACGTAGCGTCGCAGCCGCGCGCAACCAGCGAAGATGAGCCATCCTTCCCGAAGCTCCATACCTACATTCGGAAGGGGGGCCACTTTTGTATCGCACTTGGTCACGCCCATTTTTCCGTGCCGCAATGACTCTGCTGATTTTGGCAGGGGAGGGAACCCCGGGTAGGTGCTCAAATTTAGTGCGGCACAGTAAAATGGGCGTGGCCAAGTCCATCGCGCCATAGTGGCCCCCCCCCCTTCCCACATAGCACCTATTGGAGTTCTATCCCATAGTGGTCCAGTAAACCGCGAATTTCCTCTATGGTCAAGCATTTTAGGTCCGAATCGGGATAAGTTTTTCTGAAACATTTCCAATATGACGATATTACATGAAACAGTCTTCGGGTTACTTTCGAAACGGGTGAATCAAGCAGAAAAAAACGGTGCTTTTTGGCGAAATACAATAAAACGTCAATCTGTCCAACGGGGTGACCCCTTTATGGTCCCGCGGGTCTTCAGCAGCCAAATGTTGCGTTGTAGGTTTACTGGGGACTTTTCGTCGAAACCTCTTTATCACTAGTTATATTTCACCGAGGCCCACCGCTCCGCTGCTGGTGATAATCGAAATCAACAGGTCACTAGGGATATACCAGAGCTTACATATCTAAAGCCAAGGCTGCACGGATGAGTCCGGGCGGAGTAAGCAGCGGAGCGGTCGGTCATGGCAAAATATACCCTGTCCCAAATGAAATGTTTTGGCACTGGAGCGCTTTTTCCTCCCGTCCCTTTAATCGGTGCAGGTTTTGCTATGCCAGCCGCGATCTGCAAGTGCATAAATAATGTTTTTGGGGAAATGGCAAATCTTTGAATTGAAAAAAAAATAACTCGATTCTGTACCAAGGATTGAAACTCCGGGTGGGCAAAATTCTCGCATGCGTTGTAAGTTTTTCACACTCCGGGGTTCCAACCCCTGGCCCAAAATCGGGGAAACCTCCGCACAAATGCGAACTTAATACCGAATCCAGCTCATCGCAAGCGCGACTGTACATACGACACTCAACAGCCAATGTCGTTAACGCATACTTATACAACGAAATTATGTATTTAGAAGCTTCAGAGAAATGCTGGGGGCTACTTCCCTGGAACTTTGGAGAGCAAAAATGTATTCGGCCTGAATAAACGTACGTACTGGAGAGGGATGTCAAAAATAATTCGCATCCACATCAAAATTTTCCACTATTGGGATTTCTATAAAGTTTGATGCATGTGCCAAACGTTTTCCAAATTGCTCCAAGGGGTTGAAACTCCGCGTGGACCAAATTTTGACGTGGGTACGAGGGTTTTTCTCCCCCCCCCTATATTATGGGTATTTCAACCTACTTCAAACTGTCACACCACCCAAGGGTAAAGCCATTGATGGTAGGACTTCGGCGTATTTTGGCTACCGTATTCCGGCCATCGCTTCAGGACCCAAAGCCCGTTTCCCTCAACTCTGGCAAAAACTCGTTTGCGACCCCGTAAGAGATTCGGGAAATTTTGGGTCGGACGGTCGCCGATTTGGAGAATCAGTAGGCGGAGCTCGGAATCGGAGGTGGCGTTAGTCAATGCTTGTTGGGTCGCGTGCACAGTGCCGCCAGACGACGGCACCGACGTAATGTTGAAGCCAAAACCAAACCAGCGGTACATACGAGCCGTCTCGAGGTGGGGCTAGACCGATTCATCCCATTGTCAAGTGTGCACTCCTCGGGCTCTGCCTCCGAGTTGAGTGGAATGCGAGTGCCTGCACCAACATGGGTGCTCTATCCTGGGAGCAGGCAAGAGGCGGAGCATTTGTAGAATTGATTGAATTTTGAGAACACAGAAAGTGCAAACTTGGCTAGGGTCCAGGTGAGTGTATATTGGCATAGGAGTAGGAGGGGCGCGCGTGGCGTGTATTTCATTATCGATTTTGTCTCGTGGTTTAGCATTCCGTTCGGTGACCCGTTTCGCAAAGCGGGGAGCATTGCGTTCGCCGTCGGAGGGTTGCCCCGTCCCTTCTGTGACGTCATCAGTCGTTTAGCATCCCGTTCACTCAACCGTTCTTGACGGCGTCCGTATGTGTTGTTTTCGATCAACGGGATGCTCAACGCCTTCGCTAACGAAGGCTGTCAGAGAACATCGAAACCGTTTCGCAGCTTCATTCAGTTCAATCACGAGCGTTTCCGGTACGATTTCGCTCTGGAGCGTACTAGGCCATCAATGTAGAGGTTGGATCACATCAGAAATTGTCAGCGCAGCGATTTTTTCAAACTTTCAAGCCTAATGTCCTCGAACTCTAGGCGTGCTCTGACAGCCTTCGTTAGCGAAGGCGTTGAGCATCCCGTTGATCGAAAACAACACATACGGACGCCGTCAAGAACGGTTGAGTGAACGGGATGCTAAACGACTGATGACGTCACAGAAGGGACGGGGCAACCCTCCGACGGCGAACGCAATGCTCCCCGCTTTGCGGAACGGGTCACCGAACGGGATGCTAAACCACGAGACAAAATCGATAACGCCATACATGCCACGTGCGCACCTCCTTCTCCTATGCCAACCGCTATACACTCACCTGGACCCTAGCCAAGTCTGCACCTTCTGTGCTCTCAAAAATCAATCAATTCTACGAATGCTCCGCCTCTTGCCTGCTCCCAGGATAGCGCACCCATGTTGGTGCAGGAGCAGCCAAGTGCAGGCACTCGTATTCCACTCAACTCGAAGGCAGAGCCCGAGGAGTGCACACTTGCCAATGAATTGAGTCGGTCTAGCCCCACCCCGAGACGGCTCGTATGTACCGCTGGTTTGCTTTTCGCTTCAACGTTACGTCGGTGCCGTCGTCTGGCGGCACTGCGCACGCGACCCAACACGCATTGACTAACGCTACCTCCGATTCCATGCTCCGCCTACTGATTCTCCAAATCGGCGACCCTCCGACCCAAAATTTCCCGAATCTCTTACGGGGTCGCAAACGAGTTTTTGCCAGAGTGATAGCTTAGAAAGGGGCACTCAAACTGGAAATCTCACGTTGTGTTCATTATTGACTTCATAGGCCTCCTGACTCTCCTGATTTTGCAAGGGAAGGAAAACCCCGGGTGGTGAGAACCTTGCGGAGTGTGGAAAACCACGGTGTATACACAGAAATCGTTCGTTGCAGAAGTTTATGCAATGAACTACTTCGCAAATTTTCCATGGGTGGAGCCATAAATGGGATCCTAACAAACAAGAATTCCCATGATTTTTGTTTTCGCGAAGAAATTTTTCAAGGGAATTTTTTTCAGTGCCTGCTCTACTCATAAGGCGCACGGAAAATTTTCTACCTAATCAACTAGAAGTATTCAAACTACGGAGCGTCACTATTTAGGTGTGATTCACATGCCTTTGCCAATTTATTCTTCTGCCTCTACTGCCTGATTTCACTCATTCGGCTAGGAAAACCCCGGGCTCCGAATTACGGAAAATCAAGCGTTCGCGGAAAAGCAAGAAAATGCTTAATTCAAAAAAAGATTATTTCATTCTCAAATATCGAAAAGTCGTATTCAAATAAATCGAAGAGCATTGAAGTGTTGACTGCAGCTTGAAAAACTTGAAATAAATAAAGCTTCTCCAAGGAATATTGGAATAGTAAAGCTCTTCATCTAAAAAACTCTTCCAGCCCAGTTCAGAATGCTGTTCTTATTCCCCGAGGAAATTCTTCGGAACCCTCCTGCTTCAGTGATGATGGAGGGGTTAGAAAAGCTAATCGATATAACGAAAGGTGGTGAGTGAAACGGACAATCTAAAGGGCGGAGGGTAATCGGGCTTTGGGTCCTGAAGCGATTGCCGGATTACGGTAGCCAAAATACGCCAAAGTCCTACCATCAATGGCTTTAACCCAAGGGTGTGGCAGTACAAGCCTGTATGTCTCACAACATACGGTAACTATGACTCATAATTCTATGGTAACTATGACAATTTTGTAAGTGAGAAGTGTTTAACAGTGTTGTGTTCGGTGCTCTTGGTTTAACTGATTTTCCTCGGTGGCGTCGGAACTCGTCTGCGCCATCATTTTCACACCCGATAAACTTTGGACCAACCCGGGGTTTCCCTCCCCTTCCGAAATTAGGAGAGTTATGGGCCCTAAGAAGTGTATCGTACACACAAAGTCAAATTTCCAATTTGAGTTTAATCTCTGGTTTCAGAGCTCAGAAAATCGCGGCCTCTTGCCAGCTCCGACGTGAATTCTCTGAGGAAATTCCTCGCGGCATTTCCACAGACAATTCACATTTGGCAAAATCAATCGCCTTTGTCGTCCAGTATAACTATCACCTCCGCATTGATCTTTCCCTTAAAATGAGCTTGCATTTTCTGAAGATTGCAATGCTTCTGTCGTCCACCTTCTAATCGGTAAAAATGGCGCGATGGTGATCGAGAAATTGACACGGATACTCAGAAAAATGAAAACAAGTTACTTGTAACATAAAAGGCCGAAAACAAGTTACATGTAACATATCTGAGCCGATGTAAGTTACTTGCGACTTATCTCAGGTCATTTAAGTTACATGTAACATATCGACGGGATACTGCGTGGGTGCGCCTCCGATATGTTACATGTAACTTAAATGACTTGAGATAAGTCGCAAGTAACTTACATCAGCTTAGATATGTTACAAGTAACTTGTTTTCGATTTCTGAGCAGACACTGCGTGAAGTGCGCCTCCGATATGTTACATGTAACTTAAATGGCACAATATAAGTCGCAAGTAACTTAAATCGGCATAGAAGATATTTACCAGGGGGATGTACGACGCACCCGTGGGGTCAGGCTTAAGACTGGCGTTCCTGTTGGTTTAATTACCCAAGTTTGAGGTACTAGACCCCCCAACAGCAGGGAAGGCCGTGCACAGCATTTTGTCGCGAAGTGTGTGGTCTGGGACGCGCCCTCTGTGTCGCGTGTCGTCTGCGTCACGTGATGGCCACCCATAGTGAAAATTCGAATGTAAGTTACATGTAACATAAGTGTAACTTACATGTAATATAAATTTAAGTTACATGTAATATAAATGTATGTTACATGTAATATAAATGTAAGTTACTTGAGACATTCAAGTAAGTTACATTTATATTACAAGTAACTTGTTTTGATTTTTCTGAGTAGGAAAACGCGCACCAATGCTAAAATATTTTTCGCTCCCGAAGCTCCGAGTCGTCAGTAAACCTGAGTACAGTTACGGAGCTTCGCGGGCGAAAGATATTTTAGCGTTGGAGCGCGTTTTCCTCCCGTCCCTTTAAATTGGGCGCAGGTTTTGCTAGACCAGCCGCGATCTGCACGTGTATAATTAATGTGTTTAGGAAATTGGCGGATCTTTGAATTATTATTATTAGGAAAAATACCTCAATTTTATACTAATTGTATGGATTGAAACTCCGAGTGGGCGAAGTTCTCGAATGCGTTCTAAATTTCACACACCTTACGTGGTTCCGACCCCTGGCCGAAAATCGGGGAAAGCTTTGTGCAAATGAGAACTTATTACTGAATCCAGCACATCGCAAGCGCAACTGTAAAGACGACACCAAAAAGACAAATTCGTTAATGTATAGCTTTTGATCTCCCATGTTATCCTACGAACCGTGACAACTGTTATAATTAAACTACAAAATGACGTAAGTAGAAGCTTCAGAAAAATGCTTGGGGCTACCTTCGCGGAACTTTGAAGAGCAAAAATGCCCTCGGCTCAAATAAACATACTGGAGAGGAGCGTCAAAAAGAATTCACATCCACGTCAAAATTTCTCCACTATTGATTGGGCTCATTATAAAGTTTAATACGTAAGCCAAAAGTTCCCTGAATTCCCCTAAGGGGTTGAAACTCCGCGTGGGCAAATCTTTGACGTGGGTGCGAAAGTTTTCTTCGCCCCCCCCCCTCTCCTCTTCTATCCGTATTTCAACGGCGCTATCGCAGCGGGAGGCACTGTGGTATCGCACCATAGCCCCCCCCCGCTAGAATAGCACCATTTCAACCTACTCCAAACTGTCAAACCACCCAAGTGTGTGGCAGCACAAGCTCGTATGTCTCACAACATACGATACCTATGATAATTTTGTAACTGAAAAGTAAATATTTATCTAAGTGTTGCGATCGAAGTTTTCTTGGTTGAAATGATTTTCCTAACGGCATTTCCAATTACAATTCACATTTGGCCAAATCGCCTTTGCAGTCTAGTAGACCTATTACCTCTGTACTGGTCTTTCTTTTGACAAGAGCATGCATAGAGTGATGTTCCAGAATCATGTCTCAAACAGCATTCCGATTGCAGCTGGAGTCCCACAGGGCGGCGTATTGTCGCCTGCTCTCTTCAGTCTGTACCTCGAAGATATGCCCGCCCCTCCCCAGGATATCAAGGTGGTCCTCTGAGAAATATTGCCGCGACCCCTCCGCGACTGCCCCGGGACTCTACCGCGACCCTGGACTGCCCCGCGACTCCCCCGCGTCCCTCGATTCTTCCGCGACTCTGCCGGGACTCCCCCGCGACCTCCTCTTGGATGAAGCTTCCGCGACTCCCCCGCGACTTTACGGCTATGTCGTCTTATCGATTAAACTCCTGGCGGTCACTCCTATCAATTTCCTCTTTAACGCCCAGCGAGCGGTCGCTGTTATGCCTTCTCTCCTATTGCAATATCCTCTTTGAATCCAACTCATTTATAACCTTTTGATTGATTCAACCCACCATTTTGAGGCCATCAGCTGTTAAAAAACTCCTGGCCCTCCATTCACTCCATCACATTATCAGAACCAGTATGATGAAGTGTGTCCACGTACATTTTAGCTGAGTAACCTTCGAGCTAAGCTTACTCATGCACGTAACACTCGAAGTTCTGAGTGTTTTCCCTGACCTATTTCATTCATTCCTCTGTTCATCGTCATCACCATAAGTCAAGGTCTAGCAGACCGTTTTTGTGTACATCTAAAGAGCTGTGTTCATCCACTCTGCCAACGCGTAGCTAGATGCCTCCGAGGGCGCGGCCTGAAACGCCGCCCCATTCCATGTAGCGGTAAACTACGGGTTTTGGCTACGATAGCTACAGTTGACCGCAATGTCAAAAGGACGTGGTGCGGTTGCGGACTCGCACTAAATTACGGTAGATTCTGGCACTTTGCCAGATTTCGTCATCGATCGGCGCCAACCGTCGTCTCTCTGCTCACGAGAATATCAGCTGTGGCGCCGATCGTTGACGAAATCTGGCAAAGTGCCAGATTCTACCGTAGTTCTAGTGTGAGTCCGCAACCGCACCATGTCCTTTTAACATTGTGGTCAACTGTAAAACCCGCATATTCTTGTGTCGAGGCTACAAGGATGCAAACTCTGCGCGTATTCTACGTAAAAGCGAAGGCTTGATTCGAAACATTGATCTCCTTGACGCCAAACCCGTATATTCTCGCTATAATTTTGTAGCGAACATCTACGGCTTTAGCGACAGCCTGTGTTGAAATGCAATCTTAAACCCGCGTTGGCTACGCGGAACGCAGGGATGCGGTTCGAACAGTGTTGACCCAGTCAACCCACGGATAACTTGACACTCTGTGGGTTGTCGTGGAGGGTGACCCCGTGTCGCTCTCTGGAAGACCTTGCTAGGGATAATTTTGACCACTGGGATGCTGCAGGCCGTGGGGAAGAAACGGCGATGCGCTAGATCGCAGCGGGGATCGCCATTCTAGTACGGATCATGACTGGGTGGGTCGATTGACCGAGTGCTGCAACGAGAGTAAGCGTAGAATATGCGGGTGCTGTAGCGAAAATTTACGTGGAATATGCGGGCGCTGTAGCTAAAATTTCACCAACTGAGGCAAAACTTTCCGTAACTTACGTAGATTCTCGTGTCAAAATCAGACTAGATTCCTCCGAAACCCTGGGCATCTCTGGTTGCCGTGTGAGGCATCTAGCTACGCGTTGGCGGAGCATCATGATCACCAACTTTTTTCAAAAAATGTCGAATCTTTTTCCGTCCCGAAATGGATCAATTTTTCTCTATGATTTCTCGAATTGAAATTTTCCAGTAATAAACTGAAATTTCGTACAATTTTTTGTATTTACCAACATTTATACGTATTTGCCTCCTCTACGGTTTTTTTTAAATGTTTCACGCAACTTGGATCTAAAAATCGCAAGAAGACTGGGAACGTAATACAATGAAACTTTCTTTTTGAATTCCAGGCTCATAGCTGAGAAATCTGATAATAAACATATCAGCGTAAAACCTCTAAAAACTATTGTTTCTGTGCAGCGTTGCCGCCTTTTCAGCCAATGCCTTGCCTTGGAAACAACCCGTTAGAGCTTTTCTTGATTAAAGATGTGGCAGATACTAGGAATTTGATTGCGTTCTCTATCATCAAAAAATAACCGTGTTTCTCATATATTCATGTACAAGCTTTCTGTTAGGTTTTTCTTAGTTGAACCTTCTAGGGTCAAGAGCTTAAATATGTTTGGCTTATCGAACCAGGATAAAGGGTAGCGGTGTGCTCGTGCCGTGAGATGCGCCCCCCCCCTCACATTTGGAATCGGTGCGGCGCCCTCCCATCGAGGTTGTGACTTTTAAAGACAGTGTTCACGATGAAAATCGTTTTTCTGTTTTCCGCCTATCTTGAAAACGGCCCCATGCTGATTCCAATGGTGTCTCTGAAATCATACAAGACCTTCTCTGAGCGCAAGTATGGTCCCTCAAAGATTGAGCTATGGAAACGTGGTGGACGAGTTGTCCGAGGCTTGTAACTTCCGTCTTTTGCAGCCGATCTATGCGAGCTGACCTGAGTAAAGAGAGAAGCTGAGAATGAAGAGAAGAACGGGGCTAATGATTGAAAATCATCGCTCATCTCACGATCTCGAGCATTCATTTGTTCACGTCGGTGGGCGTGTGATGCGCTTTTGGGGTTTTCAATGCGCTCGAAGTTGCAACTTCGGGCTCTTTTGGGGCTCTTCCTGGCTCGTTTTCATGCGTTCTTTCGACGTTAACGTTACAGAGTGGCCCTCCACCACCCAATCCTAGTGGAATTTCGAATACTTTTTTCCTCGTGAACACTGCCTTTAAGATACAGAAGACCCTTAGCCATGAATTTTGTAACTTTCATTTTTTCACGACTGGCCCGACCCCCTTCGCTCACCACCACGACCACACCACCTTCTTGAATTTTGAACTCGATAACCGCTCGATGAATAAAGTCTGATGAATGGACGGGACTGCGACGGTAGATCACTAAGCGCAAATCAAAACCCCATTCTCCAGTGAGGCCGCCAACCCCGCACGCCCAGCTGCCTGGTCCATGCGTTAGACTTAATCGAAAACGGAAACCATACAACAAGGTGAGTGCTCTCCGAACGGCAGGAAACTGTGGAGGAAAAGCGTCTGAGGAGGAGGTTTCGTCCGCAGCTTCAGTGCGATCGCGAACGAGAGTGGACGTGTAGAGCTGTGGAGTTCGAGATGGCTTGGGAGGAGAAGAATTCGAAAAAAAGCCTACTCGTTGTAGTGACAGTACAGCGGCAAGATGAAGAGATGTTCGCCTATACTGAATACTGCAAACGGAGTCGCAGTTGGTGATGAGACGCTACCAGTTTAGAAGATAGAAGGACAACTTCAGTTCACTACTAAATCGTCCAGCTCCATCAAGGCTGAGGTTTTGAATTGTATCCGGAAAATGAAGAATGGAAAGGCAGGTGGAGATGACAACATCACTGCTAAAATTCTGAAAGCTCTTCCTCCGTCTGGGATTCGTGAAATGACCAACACCATCCGTACCATATGGATGAGCGAAAGATACCCGATTCGTAGAGACACGCGATCATCGTACCTCTTCACAAGAACTTATCCGTCATGGACCCTAAAAACGACTGGGGAATTACTCCACTGCCTGTAATGTACAAGGTTTTGGAACGTATCATTCTCGAGCGGCTCATCAAACATCGTGAGAAAACAACCAGAGAGGAGCAAGCTAGCTTTCGACCTGGACGATCGACCACCGACCAAGTGTTCGTCGTGAGAAGAGTAATTGAATCGTGGCAGCGGTATTCGAAGCCAATGCAGCTTGCTTTTTTTGGACTTTGGAGCCGCATTCGACTCTCCTCATGGTAATAGATTGCTCAACGCTCTGCGAGCGATAAAGTCCCGGCATAGTACGTTCGACTAATCGAGGACGTGAACGAAGGAACAACAGAAGCAATTCGTACACCTGTCGGGTTTACGTTAGCTTTTGAGGTGAAAAAAGGAGTAAGGCAAGGAGTTATAGCGGGACCTTGTCTACTGAACTTCGCTGTTGATGACATCATGCGTAGAGTTGCAGAACAGTTTCTTGCGGACGTGATACTAACATCATCAGGACGCTCCCTTGTCGACCTGGAGTACGCTGTCGACATAGTGTTATTCGCTGAAAACAACGCAAAACTGTGAAGGATTGTGAACCTCGTCTCGAAGTATGGCGCAGGGACTTCGACTCCGTCCCCACAAATGCAAGAAAATTTGGGACTCTCAGAGGCCATCAGCGAGAGTTCGTGTGGACGGACAGGACAACGTATCGAACTGGTGGATGATTTCTGCAATTTGGGCTGTTTTTTGAAGAACGATGGTTGTTGTGCAGCAGATATTCAACAACGATGTTTGAAACCTACGCCTGCATTCAATTCTCTTACCAAGTGTTTGTGGTCTACCCCCGTCGCGAAGGAAGTTAAAGGCAGTGTCCACGATAAAAATTGTTCTCGAGTTTCCCCCAGAAAACGAAGGTTTAGAGTCTGACTGTTTCAGCAGTTAAGAAAGAATCATGAAAAACGCTGCAAAACATACAAAATTAGCTCTTCTTCTTGAAAGCCACATTTTAGCGGTGGGTCAGTTGCGCGGGCATGGGCCTGAAGTAGACAGCGTGTGCAAATGCGCCCCAATGCTAAAACTTAGCCGCGTTCGCGATCCAATGCTAATGTAGAAGCGGACCAAACTGTTCCTCGGAATACTCGAACGCGAGCGGAAGGGCTAGCGCGAGCGGACTTCGGAGCCGTATGGAGCTCTTTCGGCCTCGTTTTCGTTCGTTCTTTTGACCCCAGTGCTTCAATGAGACCCTGAACTTTCGATTTCCGGCCAAAAACCGAGGACGAAACTTATCGTGGACACTGCCTTTAAGTTGCACGTCCACTTATCCGCTATTCGCCCCATCATGATGTACGTATCGGAGACGTGGGCAGCATCGAAGAAGCAGACGGAGAGGTTGGATTGCACGGAAAGGAAGCTGTTTAGACGTTGGCTTGGATATTCCTGGCCGCAGAAGAGCCACAACGAAGACCTCTACAACGAAATCGACGCCTTACATCAACGCTTGACACGAGGGAGGTGCCACCATCTCCCAACGCCATCTCAAGCGGCAACGGAAAGTCGTCTTCTTTTGTTCGCGCACATTTTAAGAAGACCGCCAGATCGCCAGGACGGCACGTTTCGGTAAAGATGAGGAATGACCGCGTCAGGCGAAAACCAACCGGCCTACACAAAAACACCGGAAACTAGAACACGTCTATCGTGTGCATTGCCTCAATGTTCTCCTTGTGGTCGAACGAGTCGTGAGCCACAACTTTACCGCGGTCCTACCACGATACTGTTCTGCTCGATGCCTGCGGACCCAGTGGGAGAGAAGTCGTGGGTTAGTTGCGAAGGAGTCCAGGGTTTGAGAAGCGGCTCTCATTTAGACCTCTTGTTGGGAGTAGATTTGCCGCCCACTTTCTCGCAGTTGACCACCTACCACAAACGCAGCGAAAGCTGGCGTGATGGGTCGATTGCGAGAAAATGGGCGACAACTACACTGCCAACAAAAGGTCTAGATGAGAGCCGCTTGCTAAGCGCTAGGCTCCCAGCGACAACCCCGCATCATCTCCGCGTCTCCCCCGCGACTGCCCCGAAACTCCCCCGCGTCTCCTCCGCGAATGCCCCGCATCTCCCCCGCGACTCCTCCGGCTCGGCGCCGGCAGGCACCGAGCCGGAGGAGTCGCGGCAAAAATTCTCAGAGTCGCTTACGCTGACGATAAGACTCTTGTGTCGTGATCGGGACATAAATGTGGCCGCCGCTAAGATTAACGGGTACTTGATCACACTGAAAAGCTTCTTCGACCGCAAAATGCTGAAGATTTCTGCGTCAAAGTCATCGGTATCCGTACTCACAACGGACCCATCTGAACACAGCGCACATCCGTATGTCGTATGGAATGGAGATCGTTTGCCTGCGGCCCGCTTCCCAAAACTTCTCGGACTCGTGCTCGATCCATCGCTCAAGTTCCATAAGAACACGGAACAGAAGCAGGCTATCGTGAAAGCGAAGCTTAACGTGCTTAGAGCCCTGGGCGGTACTTCATGGGGTAGTAGCAAAGAAACCATTATTACAACGTTTAAGGCGATTCTCCAGCCTGCACTAGAATACGCCGCACCAGTCTGGCAGCATCTAGTTTCGGAATCTTCTTGGACTAAGATGCAACGCATACAGAATGCAGCTCTTCGAATCGCCACCGGGTGTGCAAGAAGTTCCCCAGTCGATCACTTGCGTTCTGAGACCCGCTTATTACCAGTAAGGGAGCACTGTCAGCTCCAGGCCCAACAATTTTTCATCAACATTGTCAAACAACCAAATCACCTGTCTTGGAGAGTGCTAAACCCCTTCAGAGAGAGAGAGAGGCGTCAGAAAGCCATTCGCGATGCTCCCAGCAAAGTCAATCTGCAAAGACTCACAGCAAGAACGACTCCGTCTGTTGCGCGAGGAGCATAATCAGTTCGTACGGTGCCATCTGAGAAGGCGGCCATTAATCCCATATTGGTGGTAGTGCCGCCCCAAGTCTGCACATCCGAGGCTGAACTCGGAAGAAGGGCCAGGTGCACCCTGGCATCGCTGCGCTGTGGTCATTCTACCATGCTTATGTCCTACGTCAGCAAAATAGACAGCAGCAAATCAGATGTTTGCCCGGACTATGGTTGCCTCGGCCATGATACTGCACACCTTTTCAAATGTCCGGAGAGACCCACCACGCTGACCGTAATGGACTTATGGACGAATCCGTTACTGGTCGCCCAGTTTCTCAACCTATGACAAAACCCTCAATGTGGCTGCGAAGAAGAAGAAGGGCATGCATTTTCTGAAGAATGCAATGCTTCTGTCGTCCCTCTTCTAATCGATAAAAACGGCGCGATAGTGATCGTGCAAGTGGTACGCGTACGGAAACGCGCCCCAATGCCAAAATACTTTTCGCCCCCGAAGCTCCGTAAGGCCATTGGTATACTTCAGCGACAGCCGGTCGCCGGCGACGGACACGGCGACGAAGTCTTCGTCGCCGCATTGAATTCCACGCGCTTTTGCGCACTGACATTTTCGCACACGCGCATCTGCACAGCAAAAAAAAAAGAATTCGATTATGGTCATGCCATCACAGTTTATATGGGATTCCGTAACATTTCCGATTGTTTTCACATTCTGTCCCACTATGATCATCATTATAGTCGTTTTAACCATCCCTGTTTTTAGTTGGTAGTTGGTGAAGCGGAAAATCTAGTTTCAAAGAAGAGGCAAAATACTTCGGCTAGGGATAGAATCCATAAATTCGACAGCCTAGAAAAATGTATAAATAAAAAGAACGAGCTATGAGTAATTGAATGGAATAATTGCAGCACATAAATACCGAATTGAAAAACTGCAGGCAAACAACTAAACCGAAACGTACAAAACTATAATGTCTTTTAGTGTCACTCTACTGTCTATGCTATGCCAAAATTACATACAACAGCATGAAATAAATCAATCTATGGAGTCCAGGGGAGCCAGCGACAGCCCGTCGCTGTGCGCAGCACAGCGACGGGCCGTCGCTGCGGCGACGGAGTGTACCAGGGTTACGTCAGCGAAAACTATAACACCCCTCAGCGACCTGTTCCAGCGACGAGCGCACGCAAACTGATCCCCATCTGAACGCTTGCCACCCTCCTCGGCTGCAGCTGATTGGTCGGCGGGCATCGGCTGCGTGCGGCGCGCGTTGCGTCTGGCTGGAGCATTGCCAACGTCGTTTTGAAAGCTCCCATTGCCGGTCCATTCTACGACTTTATTAAGAAATCAAGAAACACACAAGTATGTAAGTGAGCCTCATTTGTATACCTAAGCAATGAATAGGATGCATAACAAACACAGAAGTGGGAGGGGTGTAAGGAAGTGAAACCATTTGGCAAATCGTTTCCACGAATCACATCTTTGCCTACTAGATCATACATCTTTGGCTACTGGATATGGACTAAGATACATGGTGCTATGCTCAAGACGTCCCTTTGCGACGACTCACATCTTGAGGAGTAGGAAATTGAGAAAACTTTTCAAAGGTACTATACTTGGGCATCGAATAATTTCGAATCGTCCTATAAATGAATTTTCCTCCTCAATGTTGAAACGAATCGAGCTTTCTCTGATTTTCAGACAACAAGTAGGGGGGAAACTTCTCATGAGTTAGGTTAGAGTAGAATCAATTGCATTAATTGAATCACAATTAACAATTATTCGAAAAAAATAGTCGACTTCGACTATTAGTCGACTCATTCCCTGAAAAACTGATATTTGTGATTTTGTGAATGCATTGAATCCTACTTTGTCATCAATCATGAGAAGACTATCCCTCACCTGATGCCTGAAAACCGAAATTAGCTCAAACCATTCTGACTCTGGGGAGAAAAATTGATTTTTCGGATGATTCGAAATTATTCGATGCCCAAGTATAAAAGGTACTGAACGCTGAACTATAGGTGCCCTAAGCACAACTTTTAGAAACGGCCGCAAAACGGAACATCCCTCATTAGGCTGAATTCTGTGCACAGAGTTTTGCACCTTCGCCCCCCCCCCCTTCCTCCAATCCTATCAATGGGTTAGTCTGCCACCGAGGAAACTGTGCGTGAAGAGCTTTTTCCTGAAGACGATGATAGAATAACATCGGTACTGATTAACATCTCTTGTTGGGAGGAGACTATCCGCCCATTTTATCGCCGTTGGCCTATCACGTCAGCATTTGCTGCTCCTGTGATAGGTCAGCGGCAGTAAAAATGTGCGGGAACTCCTCCCAGAAAGAGATCTGAATAAGAACCATTACATCTCGCTGCTGGACAAAAAATTGCCACTGAAATAAAGTAATGTGATCTGCACGTGTGGTATTGGAAAGGGATGAATGACAATACAAGCTTCACTGCTTATTCTCTAACCATTAAGATTCTATCAACGTTGTGTGATGATGTCGTTTTCATTCCTCTTCACTGCTGAAATAGTTTAGCTAGGTGTGTTCGCCTATATTCCCTGTTGTAACCATCCTGTTGCTTCAATTACAACAGCTTACTGTTGATCCCGTTCACGAAATTGAATCAGGGTCAGAATTTGGGGGGAAACTTTGGCGAGGACGGCTGTGGCGTTGGCAATGCGCCAGACGCGCCGCGCGCAGCCGATGCCCGCCGACCAATCAGATGCAGCCGAGGAGGGTGGCAAGCGTTCAGATGACTGATCCCACGGCCGACCCTGCCATAGCGCCGGTGCTGGTCCCGACACGATGAGTGATAGTTGTCGAAACCTGTCGCTGCAGCGACAGGGAGGTATACCAATGGCCTAACTGTACTCCAGGGAAAGTTTTTCAGGATATGGATAACAGGTCGGAGCTCACAGAGTCGTCTAACCCGTCGATTTCACTGTAAACTCGATACAATCGAGCTGTTTTTACTTGTCTGAGACCATTATTTCCCTTTATTGTTTGGTTGCAGTCTCTGTAGTGTCTCAGACAACTTTAACATCCATCCTGGTGCTTCAGGCCGGTGATGATGTCAGAGACGCAGTGGGCGGCGCGCTGCTTCTTTGGACTCTAGGCTTGCCATCTCGTTTGGGACAGGGATACAACAGTGATAAGGAGATTTTGACATGATAAGCCCGATAAGCCCCACTTCGACCGGCTCAAGATGAGCGGCCTAGGCTATACCTTATTCTCGATTTATCTATTCATGCTAATCATTTGGTCCTAGATCTTCCCTATTGATAATCGAGTTGCTTATCGTCCATATTTTCGGAAGAACCTCAATTATCGTCCATCACTGGATGAGGGATCGCCGCGACGCTGCTTGGCGGGAAAAATTGCGCGCGGGAAATCGAAGTGAGAGTGGCTATTGATCGCGCAATTTCTCCCGCCAAGCAGCGTCGCGGCGATCCCTCATCCAGTGATGGACGATAGCTAACTACTCTATTTCTCATTAGCACTATTATAGGTTTTTGATTATTAATGACTGATCA
This sequence comes from Aplectana chamaeleonis, assembly GCA_029168955.1. NCBI lineage: Eukaryota > Metazoa > Nematoda > Chromadorea > Rhabditida > Cosmocercidae > Aplectana > Aplectana chamaeleonis. The sequence goes on from JAPDOI010000452.1 coordinate 101,115, forward strand.
ATACGCTCCTTTGACGGCTACCATCGTCCGGACGTTGACGGACAAGCTCTACGAGAAGCGGAAGGCTGCAGCACTTGACATTGAAAAGTTAGCGATTTTCTGACTGTTATTTCAAAAGCAACAAGGTTTTTTTCTTAGCTATATAAAATCTTTATTCACATAATTTTTATGTTTCAAATAAAGAATCTGTAGAAGTTCATGTATTTGTGAGTCATTTCATCCCAAGTGATTGCAAGTTGTGACTCGATTTAATGCTCTACTCCGAAACGATCTTGTAGGGCCCCTCCTTTGTCCTAGTTCGCCATGTAAATTGTAAAGGATGACGTACTCGCCATTCTCTGTGCACTCCATACAGCTCAGACACCTGGCCGGTTGTACGGCGGCGGAAAAGGCCTTGCCGGTGCAACGGCGGGAGCAAAAACGGGGAGGAGTCGAGTTGTCCGTTGCACCGCAGATAAAGTAGGCACGCGACGCAGCCGCTCGCACAGAAGCGGTTGAACGGCGCACGATTTCTCGAAGTTTCCTGCAATGCTTTTCGTTCTCTCCCCACTTTCATTCAATCGCTGGCTGTTCTTTTTTCTCCAAATGTTCATTATTTGTGCCCAGATTATCACGCACATCGTCATTTCATAATACCACACTGGATTTCGTGAAACACCCGCTCCACTTCAGATATTGCGATGAAATGCACGGCGCAGCTACACATATGATGAGGAGTTCCATAAATGGCTTCTCAATAAGGTAGGTTACACATTTTTACCTTCTTGTATGCGTGTTAAGTTTGAAATTTTCCAGCGTCTTGGAAAGCGAGGAGCTACCCCCATTGACGCGAACCTTTGAAGAATGGTGGAAATCCAGCCGAAATCGACACCCGACAGTTTGCACATCTGCTGTACGTAATCCTCGTCGTTGACTATATTGCTTTTAATTTCGCTTAAATTATATCCCATCTTCCGTCTAAAACTACAGCGTAGATATTCGAAATATTGAGACCTTGCGAAAAAAAAGGCAACCGAAATAAAACGGGCGGCATAAAACAAAAAAAAAACGAAATTCAGCGGGAAGGTGGGATGTAATTCAGATGTTTTGGATTTATGAATTTTTCATGTTTTTTATGTTAAAGTGGAAAAATCCAGTACCCGTGACCTCAGTTAGGTCTTAAATGACTTGTAATTTAATTTTGTTACCGGTGTATCCCTTGTTGCTGATAGTAGATATTTTAGTTAGATTTTATATATTTTTGTAGACGTTAAAATTTTATGTTTTCGTGACTGAAAGAAAGAACGGGGTTTTTTCGATGGGTTTTCATCAAAGGTGTACTCGAAAACGTGTCTTTTGAATTGTTACCAGTCTCCATTCTCTGTTGTTAGTTTAATATATTGCTAACCCAGTTATATCTATATATTGGTTTCTCTTTATGAAAAAAATTTTGTTCCACATTGTGGTCTATGAAAAATCTCCTGTTTTCTGAACTGAAATGTATTCTTTTTTTCTCTTTCCTGAATGCTTGTGAGAAGATGATTGTTGATTTTCTTTGTTTTTCTGGTTGTGAATCCAATTATCACATATTGTTTCGTAGCAATTTATTATATTAGATTCCACTAAGTAGGCTAAAATTCTTGTTGTTGAAGTTATCTGATACAGTCGAGACGTTCGCCTTATTTGTTGTAAAAGTGATCGTGGCAGTTCCTCCTAATAAAATGAATTCGATGTTATTTTCTAGAAATTCACAACGACGTGAAGCAGTATAGTTATGTAGGTCCGTGGCCTGTGCCCTCAAGAAAAAACGTTTAAAACCAAACCGCGGCTGGCGCCGCGATTTAATTCTCAGAGATTGAGATTTAAACCGCCACGCCAGCCGCGGTTTGAATTTACACGTTATTTCTTGAGGACACAGGCTACGGACCTAACCATATATGTGTAGCATGTGGGCAATAAATTATTCCACTCACAGTGCATTGTGAGTGAACTAGTACGATAACGCCCTAATAAGGAGCAAAATCCTGCTCCATATTCATCTAGAATCGGTTGCACCGCGTTTCGAAAACGTTTGAATAGCGGTGGAGAATCGGATGTTGGGAGGTGGGGTGTCGGTTGCACGCCGGTGAAATATCAGTGGCCCCTCGGAGTGTCTTCGCGGCGCCACCGACATTCCCGCGCCGCACAACCGGCCATGGGTGCGTTCCAAGAACGTTCCCACGACGCCGTGGGAGGAAAAACAACCCTCCTATGGACAAATTTGCTCTCCATGGACGCGAATTATAACTGAAAATTGCTCCCACGTGGCTGTGACTACGTTTCCATGGACGCGTTTTGCCATGGGAATATTCTTGGAACGCACCCCAGGTGTCTGAGAGGCTATAAAACGGCGAAATTCACCTCCGACACTGGCAGCGGACTCCAACAGGAGTCAGCTGGGAGTCCTAGTCTCCCCTGCAACAGGAGTCCTGGTTTTCTCCCGTGGGAGTCCTGTGATTCTCCTGTAGGAGACCGGAACTTGTACTGTAGCTTGGAGGGAATTTCAAGCTGCCGAGATGTCGTACGTTCGTGCCGTGGCAGTGTGGAGGAAAGAAGATCGCCTCCGTGCAAACCGACGTCATCCCCTCCACAAAGAGGGTTTTTGTCATGGGAGAGGTGCTGGCCGGCCGCAACTCTCCTTCGGATTCTCCTACAAAGGGCCGGCGTGGAGAGGAATCCTGGACCCGCTCAGAAGTACCAATGCGCCACGTGCGGAGAGGGTGTAAACTGGAGACATACCAGCGTCCAGTGCTTCGGATGCCGAAGGTGGGTGCATCTCTCCTGTTCGGGTCTCAGTTCTGTGAGGCATCATAACTCATCTTTTCGTTGTGTGTTATGCTCCTCACCTTCCATCTCAGATTCCTCTATCTCAAATCGCCCCCTTTCCATTGTGCATATCAATCTAAACGGCCTTCGTGCCAAGCTTTCTGAACTCTCTCTCTTTGCACGTACTTACCATCCAGACGTGATCATGGTTCAAGAAACCAAGCTCTCTCCATCCCCTACCTATCCTCATCCCAATATCCCAGGCTATACTTCTTACCATGCTCCAAGGTCATCTCTCGGCGGTGGAGTCTCTACTTTCGTTCTATCTTCACTTCCCTCACAGCTCATTCCCAGCACCCCCACGGACGGTACTCTCGAGTACCTCCCAATCCATCTCCCTAAAAACACCCCTTTCTCTTTTCAACATATACATTCCACCTACAACTTCATGCCCTTCATCTTACAATCCTATCCCACTTCTCAAGCAGCTGAGCGACTGCTCCCTCTCATCCTCGGTCGTTTTCGCGGGTGATTTCAACGCTCACACCTTTTGCTCGTCTCTCGGTCCTGATGTTAGAGGAAATGACGTCGAAGAATGGGCAGATGAGTGCGACCTGGTCATTCTAAACGATGATCAGCCCACTCGTCTCCCTGCCAGCGGCCGATCTTCTAGCCCAGACATATCTCTTGTCTCGTCCAACCTTTCTAGCTGCTGCTCATGGTCTACCTCGACTACTCTGCCAAGCGACCACGTTCCTGTCTTTGTCCACATCGATCTATCCAATTCTCTCGCTCCCTTCTGGTGTTCGCCAACGTTCTTATCTTAATTTAGGCCGAGCAGACTGGCGCCTGTTCAGTGAAGTTGCGCTTCGCCTATCGGCAGATTACCCGTGGAATGGAAGCGTGCACCAGAAGGAGTGCCATCTATCTGACGCAATCCGCAAGGCCATGAATGCGGCTATCCCTATCGGTCGCGTCAAGACGTTCTATCCAAATGTCAACAGGGAAATCCTCGACAAAATTAGAACGAGAGATGCGAGGAGAGCGGTTAATCATCTGGACCCCGTGGTTGCTGAGCTTGACAGTGAGATCAAAAAGGATTTGGACAGACACAAGAAAGAAGAGTGGGAGAAGTTCACCGGACAGATGGACTTTAAGACGGACAGTGCAGCTACTTGGAAGGTTTTACGGAAGCTTTCGGGTAAAAGCTCATCCGCCACCGTTCCACTATCGAATTCGACAACGGCGTATTCAAATCAGGAAAAGGAAGCCGCTTATGCGCTCGGGAAAAGTTTTTTCATCACCAGTGCTAAACGAGGTCCGCAGAATAGAGTGACTGTAAGAGAGCTGTGCCGCCTCCCGCTTATGAGCACGGCCGAAGCGTTTACTACGACGCAAATTGAGAAGATTATAAAGGAAATGCGGAACTCTAGAGCTATTGGTCCTGATGGGATATGTCCTGCTGTCTTGAAGAAGATACCCACTGACTTACTACCGCTCCTCACTGATGTGATAAACTCCTCGTTCAGGTCGTGTACTATCCCGCAGAATTGGAAGACGGCAAACGTCGTACCGCTGCCCAAGCCTGGCAAGCCCCAAGCTTCAGTCAAGGGATATCGGCCCATTAGCTTGTTGTCTTCTTTTGCTAAAGTAGCTGAAAAGCTGATCGTCAAAGACCTGGCCGAGCACAACGAGAGGCAGGTGTTTCAGCATGGATTCAGAAAAATGCATTCCACCACGACAGCTTTGTTAGAAATTACGAGCTATGCAATTGATGGTTTCAACGCGTATAAGCCGGAAAGAACTGTAGCAGTTGCCTTGGATCTCACTAAGGCTTTCGACACAGTGAATCTTGGTATCTTATCAAACAACTTACTGGAGTCATCAATCCCGCCATGGCAAAGCGCTGGATAGCTGCATTCACTAAGGGAAGACGGGCTAGAGTGATGTTCCAGAATCATGTCTCAAACAGCATTCCGATTGCAGCTGGAGTCCCACAGAGCGGGGTATTGTCGCCTGCTCTCTTCAGTCTGTACCTCGAAGATATGCCCGCCCCACCCCAAGATATCAAGGTGGTCGCTTACGCTGATGATATGACTGTCTTGTGTCGTGATCGGGACATAAATGTGGCCGCCGCTAAGATTAACGGGTACTTGACCGCACTGAAAAGCTTCTTCGACCGCAAAATGCTGAAGATTTCTGCGTCAAAGTCATCGGTATCCGTACTCACAACGGACCCATCTGAACACAGCGCACATCCGTATGTCGTATGGAATGGAGATCGTTTGCCTGCCGCCCGCTTCCCAAAACTTCTCGGACTCGTACTCGATCCATCGCTCAAATTCCATAAGAACACGGAACAGAAGCAGGCTATCGTTAAAGCGAAGCTTAACGTGCTTAGAGCCCTGGGCGGTACAACATGGGGTAGCAGCAAAGAAACCATTATTACAACGTATAAGGCTATTCTCCAGCCTGCACTGGAATACGGCGCCCCAGTTTGGCAGCATCTAGTTTCGGAATCCTCTTGGACTAAGATGCAACGCATACAGAATTCGGCTCTTCGAATCGCCACCGGGTGTGCAAGAAGTTCCCCGGTCGATCACTTGCATGCTGAGACCCGCTTATTACCAGTAAGGGAGCACTGTGAGCTCCAGGCCCAACAATTTTTCATCAACATTGTCAAACAACCAAAACACCCCCTCTTGGAGAGTGCTAAACCCCGTCAGAGAGAGAAAGATCAGAAAGCCATTCGCCGATGCTCCCAGCAAAGTCAATCTGCAGAGATGGCACGACTCACAGCAAGAACGACTCCGGCTATTGCGCGAGGAGCATACTCAGTTTGTACGGGTGTCATCTGGAAAAGGCGGTCATTAATCCCATATTGGGGGTAGTGCCGCCCCAAGTCTGCACATCCGAGGCTCAACTCGGAAGAAGGGCCAGGTGCACGCTCGCATCATTACGCTGTGGTCACTCTACAATGCTAATGTCTTATGTCAGCAGGATTGACAGCAGTAAATCTGATGTGTGCCCGGACTGCGGTACCATCGGCCACGATACCGCACATTTATTCAACTGTCCGGAGAGACCTACCACGCTGACCGTAATGGACTTATGGACGAATCCGTTACTGGTCGCCCAGTTCCTCAACCTATGACAAAACCCTCAATGTGGCTGCAAAGAAGAAGAAGAAGGAATTTCAAATAACTTTTGCTGGAATCAAGCCAAAACCACCTCGTTTTCGAATTCTTTAAAATCGAAGCATGATTATCACACTTCCCGTTGACAACTTTCTCAACGGCAAAATTTACTATAGGGGCTGAAGCCCCAATAGCATTCTTCCCCCATTTCCCCAGAAATGTGGAACTCCGGCCCCAAAGCACCCCAATCAATCAATCAATGAAGGGGGCGCCTCTGTGAACCTGCATGGGCGAATCGGCTCTCCACCCCATGCACACGCGTATCGTACACCGCGCGGGTTCGATCAATACTTCAACGTGCGCGTTCCAGGTCACCTACCGGAGCTGTTTAGTCCTGTAGGAGACCCAGTGGAAGCGATGCGGCAGCATGTCCTGTAGGAGACCGCTACGTTCTAGTTCGGTCTCCTACAGGACAAAACAACTCCTGTGGGAGACCGCGATCGTCGTTTTCTCCTGTAGGAGTCCGCTGCCAGTGTCGGAGACATGGTTGCTACGCGTGCTGGTGCGGAGCGGAGGTTAGGGACAGTGAGAGGGCGGAGGGCAGACGGAGGCTGAGGCATCGCTCGCGCCTCGAATGATGTGAATTACGACGTTTCATAGAGGGTACAATCCAGTTTGGAAACTCGTTTTCTGGAGGGCGTTCCAAGAGCATTCCCATGGGAAAAGGCTTACATGGAAACGTAGCCACGCCCGCGTGGAAGCAATTTGCAGTTATAATTCGAAGCCATGGGAAGCAGATTTGTCAATGGAAAGGCTATTTGTGCTCCCACGGTGTTCTGGAAACATTCTTGGAACGCACCCCAGGCAGCGGGTGCACAGCCTAGCTCCCACATTTTGAGCCGGTCGAAGTAAGGCTTATCGAGCTTATCATGTCAAAATCTTATTATCACCGTTATATTTTTCCATGGCCAACCGCTCCGCTACTTGCTCCGCCCGGACTCATCCGGACAAGCTATTTAGGCTTTACATACCTTCACGCTGACTAGTTGAAGGATCGTGTGTATGTTTGAGAAGTTTGGCCGCTATCGTTCAGCAGTTTTAAGGGGTCTACAGAGTTGCAGTGGTCGCCGAGCGTCAGCCTTGACGCGGCGACAATTTTTTTTCGAAAATTGGCGCTGGCAGTGACACAGGGCCGACACGGCGTTAAAACATACTGCGGGGCCCCCTCCGCGCCCTTCACGCCGCGTCGGTCCCTTCCGTCGCCGAATGTAATCGATATTGTATAATCCAGCGCTGTGCGTCGCTGCGAGCAATACCGCGACTTGAACTCTGCAGGCCCCTTTAGCATTACTCGTTTTTGATCTTAATGTCTTCGATGTCGATTGCACCTGGGTGGGACCGTACGATTTTGCAATCGAATTATCTGTGTTGCGGGCCTCTGGCTTGAAGTAGGAGGAAATAGCAGAGGAAACTATTTCGCTTATTTGTATTTACTTATTACACGGTAGAACCGTGTGAACAACAAACAATTGTATTAGTTCCCATGTTCGGTCTTCTTGGAACCTGGGCATTTCTTCAGTGTGTTTTATCTCTTCTGTGCCTTCAGGTTGTTAGGGTGGAAATATTTATTGGCCGACGTTTCGACGATTCCGTCGTTTTCAAGGCCTAAAAGGTTTGAAGCGAATTAACCGTGAAACCCGTCCAGTCAAGTCCAAAAAGGGGAGCAAAACCACACCCTAAGCTCAAAGCCCAATGTATTTCGCAACTGCTGTCAAGTGGTGACCACTGGTAAGCACCAAAACATGACCTGCGCACCATCCATCGGTGCATCAGTGTTCATGTCACGATCACAGCTTCTCTTTTTCTTGTCAGCCACGAACAGAGGATCGCATCAGAGGCGTAGGAAGCTAGCCACCTCACACGGCTTGTACCATAGGTCTCGAGCAGACAATGTTGTAGGCCTGGCCGGACATGAAAATAGATGCAATGATCCATGTCCAGCACATTCACAATCGGGGCATTTATCTGGGACTGACTGATCAATCCGATGAGTGTAGGCCTTTAGATATCTGGAGTGACCGCATCGCAGACCAGCGAGGATTGTTCGGGTACGTCTCGGTAGTCCAGCTTCGCTGTCGTCGACTCGCGGGGGACGCCGCCATAGATTAAAATGGGCTGAGCATCAGACAGGTACTCTGCCACGAACCGCGTATGCTCAGCCATCTGGAGTCTTCTTCGCGATTGCTCGGATGTAGCCCAGCGTTGTAGATCGACTGCAGACAGAGAAGCACGGAGCGACGTGCGTATGCTTCTTGGGTGGGGGCCAGACGACAGAAGATGGTCATTTGGATGGGTTGGGCTCTTGACAATACTTATTAGAAATTGCTGAGACTGGAGTAAGCAGTGCTCTTTCACGGGAAGTAGGCCGGTTTCCTGATGAAGATGCGGAATAGGCGTCGACTTGTGACATCCAGTGATAAGCCTGAGGGCAGCATTCTGTGTTCTCTGCAATGTGCACCAAGGGGATTCAGAGAGATGTCTGGTCCATATAGGGGCACCATATTCCAGGACCGGCTGCACCATGGCCCTATATGTCATACGTAGCACTTCCTTCGTGCTGCCCCAGGTGGTTCCAGCCAGTGCGCGAAGAATGTTGTTGCGCGAGTTGGCTGAGGCAGCACGTATACGCGCATTCTCATGAAATCGTAGCGAAGGATCCATGAAGACTCCCAGTAGTCGAGGATGCTTAGACAGTGGCAGCTCGTGGCCATCCCAGATGACCTTGGGATGAAGCCGATGTTCGATGGTAGCCGTCGTACAAAGTGTGACACTTGACTTGGAGGCAGACACAGTCAGCAACTTCGATTTGAGATACACAGCCAAAGTTGTTCATGGTGGCAGTGGCTCGGTCAATAACTGAGTCCGTGCAAACGATAGTGATGCCATCAGCGTACAGGCACAGATGAATGCCAGTTGGTGGCTCAGGAATATCAGACAGAAATAGCGAGAACAGGCTAGGGGACAACACCCCGCCTTGCGGGACACCGGCTTTCAATGGGACCGAAGACTATCGAATCAGCCGAGAGATCAATAGCTTCTACCAGAGTCTTGCGATTAAATCCAGCGATGATATGCTCGGTGATTGATGTCAGGGCAGTGATGGTGGAATGCTCCTTTTTGGAACCATGCTGATGAGTGTTGTGCTGTAAGGCGTTTTGGAGGAGCGGATTGACCTTTTCCGCAAGCTTGGCTAGGGGGGAAAGGAGGGAGATGGGGCGGTGGGAGGCAGCCTTGTCCAGTGGCTTGCCAGGTTTGGCGATGGGAATGACGACAGCTTGTTTCCAGCGCGCCGGAATAACACCAGAACTGAATGACGAATAAATGAGATCAGAGAGCAATTCATGATAGGGATCAGGAAGATGCTTGAGATGAACAGCCGATATTCCGTCGGGTCCCTCTGCACGCGAATTTTTCATCGATTTGATGATCTTGTCAATGGCGGAGGGAGAAATAGCAGGGACATCCAGCCGGTTGAGCTTCCTGATTGCTCGCATTGTTCGTCTGTTCTGTATATCACGAGGCGATGAGGCCGATGTGAAAAGTTTGCCGAGCAGACAAGCTGCCTTGTATCCGTGCTCGAATCTTCCAGACGGAAACTCGAGCATATTACGATCCGTGCTCATCTTTTTGCCAGAAATTCGTTTCAGTGTTGTCCAAGCTTTTCTGGCATCGGCGGCGAAATCAATCGACTCGGTTAGCTCTTTCCAGCGCTGCTGCTTGTGTTTATTTAGCAGCTCGGTGATGTTGTCCGACAGCTGCTGTACCGCAGGATCATTGGGATCCGATCTTCGCTTGTCGTCTCTCATCGTGATCAGGTCGAGGACTTCACTGGGCACGTTTGGGTGAAAAGTCCTTACACGTCCAGTGGGAATAGCTGCTTTGGATGCACGTTCGATGTCTTTGACGATAAACTTCTCCTTATCATCGTAGAAGGCCTCCCGCTGTGCTCCCTGTCCTCGAGGCTCGTGTCGCCGCTCTCAAAACGATTGAACCAGCGGCTGACTGTGCGTTGGGACACTGCATCCTCCTTGCACGCTCTGCAGATGTTGGCGACCGCGGTGCCCGTGTCGTTGCCCAGCAGCCACTCGTAGTACACGATCGTACGAATTCGGCCTTGGTCCATTTTAGCTTGTACTGGTAGCTAGACGCGGCGACTGCGCCTTATATACCCCTAGCGTAGAACTTTGGAGAACCTTCTAGAAGGTTCTTACACTTGCCTGATATTATAACACTTCTAAGGAAAATTATGGAATTTTGAAAATTTTCGGACAAGAATTATTGGACGGCCTGGTATTTGCAGATGATATTAAGGTGTTCGGTGAAGTAGGCGGTGATGGGGCTAGGTTAATACAAGATGGTATTGATACGGTTTATCGCTCGTCTCTAAATTGGGGTCTTCCTCTGTCAGTAGTGAAAACAAATGTTTTGCAACTGGAACATTCTAATCAAAAGCCATCTACAAAATAAATATACAGATCGAGGCGGTCGACAAAATCAAGGACCTTGGATTCATAGCTAATAATAAACTCACGCTTGATGAACATTGTGGGCACACTGCTGCCAAAACACAGCAAAGGCTATTATTCAAGTCCTTGCGGTCTAAGGATTCACAGCTACTGACGGAAGCTTATAAAATTTATGTACATACGTTCTATGGTGGAGTATGGGACCTGCGTTTTTTCACCGCATAACAGTGTGGAGCAGAGTTTCGAGTCGGCGCAACGGGGGTCGTAGAAAAATTGGAAATTTTTTAATGTAAAATGAAAATTTTTAAGGGGCTCGAGAAATTTTCGAAGAAAAAACGATTTTCTCCAAACTAATTGGTAAGTTAAAATGAGGTAGTAATAGTCGCCCTCTGATAGCGTGAGAACAGCAGGGTCTGCAAAGGCCGTCATGAAATTCTACGTTACGGTGGGTATGAGGTAGTTTGGGCAAAGTATCAGATTTCAGTCAACATTTCTATTCAGGGGTTATTTGGCGTGCTGAATACAAAGTTTGATGTCCAATTGTCGAGGGGGTAGTAAAAAAATGTGCAAAATTCTGTTCGATAGGGGGTGGGTGGTAGCTCCGCCAAAAATTTGCGCAACGGTCTGCTCAACCCTGCCGCATAAGCGCAGGTTTATTGATAAAATGAGGAAGGTGCAAAATAGTTTCGCAAGGAAAGTCTTCTTAAGAGCGATGGGATTCTCTTATAGCGCTATACTACCTAGGGGTTACCTTAGGAATAAAAGGTTGATTCGCCAAATGCACCTGAAATGTCAACTCGTTTTGAAATTGATGGAATTGGAAATTTCAAATGTTATCTACAGATTGAATTTTTCAAATTTTTAGAAAATGCATCTGGAGTTCCCAGATTTTTACAGTAGTGAGGATCGGTTGCAACTGGGAAGCTAATATGCTTCGAATCGGGATTGCTCAATTGAAAAAAAACTTAAATGTGTTCTACAATTTGAAATTTTCAGAAAATGCACCTAAAATTCCCAGATTTTTACAGCAGTGAGGATCGGTAGCAACTAGGAAGCTGCTGTGCTCCGAATCGGAATCGCTCAATTTAAAAAAATTAAATGTGATCTACGAATTTAAATTTTCAGAAAATACACCTAAAACTCCCAGATTTTTACAGCAGTGAGTATCGGTTGCAACTGGGAAGCAAATATGCTCCGAATCGGAGTTGCTCAATTTTTGGATCCCCCACCGTCTGACGGACGCCAACAAGCAGAGCCGCGTGGCCGTCTGCCAGTCTCTCCTCCTTCGTCCGCATCGCAAGGAGTTTCTCGAGGACCTGGTCACTGGGGATGAGAGCGGGGTCCTCTACGACAACGTCGCCCGCCGTGCCGTCTGGATCCTGCGCGGAGAAGAGCCGCCGAAAGCCCACCTGCACCCGCTGAAGATCATGCTCTGCTGCTGATGGGACACCAAGGGCATGCTGTACTTCGAGCTGCTCCCGTAAGGCAGGACGGTCACCGCCTCCATCTACACCGATCAACTCGAGAAACCAGCCGCCGCCATCCGAGAAAAGCGTCCCCGACGGGCCTCGGTCCACCTGCTGCACGACAACGCGCGCTCCCATGCCCGGACCTCCGCCCTCCGACTACCACTTGTTCCGCCCGCTGAAGCACCATTTGGCTGGAAGAAAATTCACCAACTACGACAACCTCAAATCCGACATCGCGGACTTCTTCGAGTCGCAGCCCCCGGAGTTCTGGGAGAAGGGCATCGGCGACCTGCCCAATCGATGGGCCACTGTTGTGGATAACTGTGGTGATTATATTGTTGATTAGACTTGTTTTTCAATAAAGTTGAAAAAAAATTAAAAATGGTGAAATTTTCGGACAAGAATTATTGGACAACCTGGTACTTCGCATCTAACGCCACAGCGCTCAACGATAGTGGGAATGTCTTTTTCTTCTTCTTTGCAGCCACTGAGAGGGGTTTCGTCACAATTTGAGAAACTGGGCGACCAGAACTGGATTCGTCCACAAGTCTATTGTACTGAGCGTTGTTGGCTTCTTCGGACAATCAAATAGGTGCTTAGTGTCGTGGCCTTGGTTTCCACAGTGTGTCATAAGCATAAATATTAAACAAAGTGGGAGACAGAGACAGGACTCCCCCTTGGGGCACCCCACTCAACGCCCTTCTACAGGCTGAAAAGGAGGAATTTACACGAACCTGCAAGGTTCTATCCGTCAAAAAGGCTTTAACCCAGCTGACAATAGCTTTGTGGATGCACAGTTGTTCAAGTCTGAAAATAAGCTTGGTGTGGTGGACTTTATCAAACGCTTTTTAGAAATGAAAATAGATTACATCCACATCCTTTTTACTATCCAAGGTAGCAGTCCACTGATTAAGTGTTTCGATCATCTGGGTCACAGTGGACTTGCCTTTCCTGAACCCTGTTGTCGATCCGACAGTAGGTTATTATCCTCGAGATAGGTTACAATGGCCTTTTTCACAATTTTTTCAAAAAGCCTACAGAAAATTGACGTGATACTAACCGGCCTATAATTGATAGCCTCAGAATAGGGAGATTTCTTTGGCAAAGGTACGACCAATGAATGTTTTCACCTAGTTGGAATCTCAGATCTGTGAAATATCAAATTGAAAAGAATTTCCAAAGGTGTAGGAATGTGAACTGCCACTCTCTTGAGATGAGTAAATGGGATATCATCAGGCGTAATAGAAGAGGAATAGGGCCATTTCGAAAGCAGTTCCGAAATAGTATTACGATCAAAAGAGGCGGATTCATGCATTTTCTATTGATGATGAATTTGCATCCGAAACAGGCGCAACCGGAGATCTACACACGAACACCTTTTCAAAAGTGTCTGCAAGCAACTCTGCCTAGTAATCTGGAGTTAGAGTAGATTCAAGAAACTACGTCTGTAACCCTACAGAATGAGATGTTTACCGCCTTCAGAGGATGTTCTACAAAAAAATGGAACCTTTCCTCGATAGAGCTCAAAGAAGTCAGTATACTTATTCGTTCAAACCCTAATGAGTACGCAGTGAAAACAGTAGTCTGCGTTGATTTTCAGATTAGCCCGCGATCTTCATGCTACGAATCAGTTATCCCAGCTTGAGAAACTTCTCACAGTGCTTCGTGAATTGGCGATGGCCTCGAATGGTCATACTCGGAAAGGAGGTCTTATCGGGTTGGCTGCAGTTGCAATTGCGCTTGGAAAGGTTACACATACTTTTTCAATCTCCTTTCAAAGGTATTGTAAAAATATTCGTTCTAGAATGCTCCCCCTTATACAGCGCATTTGATCGAGCCTGTGCTTTCGTGCTTCAACGATCCCGATTTACGAGTACGGTACTATGCCTGTGAGGTGAGGTCTGGTTCACGTTCTTCTCAGTATTTTCCTCGGTCATTGAACACTGAACGCGACTATATTTGTTTCAGTCCCTTTACAATATCGTCAAAATCTGCAAACTTGCTGTTCTGAGCCATTTTGATCAGTTATTCGATGTCTTATGGAAGGTTTGTGCTCTTTTCTGTCAAAAGATCTGGAATAAGATTGTTCAGTTGGAGTTAGTGCAGAGATTTCCAGTTGTCGGCTGATACGGATCAAAATGTTCGCAGCGGAGCAGAGCTTCTTGATCGTCTCTTAATGGTATGGTTAATTATTAAGAATCCCAAATCTCGCTTCTGTTCTCAGGCGATGTGGGGGATCCGAACCCCGGCGAATCCCCCCCCCAGGATTGAGCAGGCCGTTGCGACCGGTGACCAAAATTTTACGACCCCCCCCTGGTGACCGAAATTTTTACGAACCCTCCCCTCTGGGATGCAAAAATTTCCATGACCAAGATTTTTACGACCCCCCCCCCTCCCGAGACTAATCCTCATTTAAACTGTTCATAATTCATACGCGAATTACTACTCTTGCCTCACTCTACCATTCCGTGTGGTTTGAAGAGAAACCCCATTTTCCGAGATTTTTACGACCCCCGTTGCGACCGGTCGCAAGCCTGCCCAACCCTGCCCCCCCCCCCTCTTCCACCGTGGTGGGCGACAGCCGGTGTGCCGTTTATTTGCTGCAGCTGTTGGCGGGCTTTGTTCCGATGCACCGTTAGTCCGATGACACTGTGGCCGATGCAATCGTAATCACAGGTAAATGCACGTATCATGCCACGATCATGTGCTCTACGGGCGGTTTTGGGGATCGTAGCCCCACGGCTCGACGGCACCGAAAGGCTTCTGAATCCTCCAGATCGCCTTAGTTGTTGAGTGTGGTAGGTTCTTCTTCCTCACCATTACACGTTCTCTATAACTCATTCAAGAAGTTGCACCTTTAAGCAAAGTTGTTCAGTTTCCAAAAATATGAAAGAGTGAACCTGAAAGGAGAATTTCAAAATGGACATGGTCTTTTTCCTATTTGCTAGTGCAATTCTATTTTTCTAACCTACTCAGCGCAGCGATTAGAATTACATCCTTTTTAGAATTACATCCTTTCATTCCGATTTCATGCATCCCCATGTTGTTGAATTTCTGAGCTAAAACATCTCAAAATCGCAAGATTTTCATGAGCCTAAATGAATCAAATTGAGCAGTGGTACACATCAGCAACTGACTCAGGATACAAAATCTAATCAAAGTTGGTTTAGTGCGGTGCGTTGCTATACGCATTTTTCAGCTAATTTCCTAGTGCGAATCACCTTAACTGTTTTTTTTTAATTTTAGCTGCGTTTGTGTTGACGTGCACTGTTGTAAGTGAGTAGAAACTGGAAGCCATAATTCTTCCCCTGTTGTGACAATTAAAGGAGTGATGATTTTCTCACTTATTCTTTTAGGACATTGTTATATCGAAGGAGGACTTTGACATTGCGAATCTGATGAGTCTAATTCGGGATCGTATATATGTCCAGACTAGTTCTAATAGGAAGTTCATCGTAACTTGGGTTCGACTCTATTGACGTTTTGTTTTTTCTAATCTCAAATTCAGCCAATTCTGCCTTTAGTTGAACGTGATGCTTACAACACCAGCGTTCAACCTGTTGCCTTACGTTGCCGAGGTTTCTGACGGACTGTTTCGAATGTTAGCCGATGGTCAGCCAGCTGTTAGAGATGTTACAGAAACTCTGTTGGGACAGTTCCTTCAGGGAATACACAACAACCCTGATTCCCTGAGTCATGTAAGGTTTGCTTTCTATGCGCACTCCCAATTCATTTGGCTTTTTTATTTATCCAGGATACCTATTCACCCAAATCAAGCACGGTTGTGTAAAACCTCAGCGTAAAGGGTGTCTTTAAATGTTAGGCAAAAAAAAACCTCAGTTTTTGTATCGGGTCATGAAGATTCACGAAAATTTCGTCTTCCAAGGGAGGGTTCGTAGCTCCGCCGATTTTGTACACACTGGCCCGCTTAATGCCTTTCTTTATTCCTTTTATTGTGTTTAAATTGGCCCAAAACGTAGGATTGTGCAAAAAATCGGAAACATTTGCCTGCAAACACTGCCTTGGAGGCGTTGTCATAGACATACAACTGGATTAGGACGTATACCTGTGAATGTTTCACAGTCTCTCTTCTTCTTCTGCAGCCTCAAAGTGGTTTTTGTCATAGGTTGAGGAACTGGACGGCCTTCACAGGATTCGTCCAAAGGTCCATTGTTGTCAAGGAGGTAGATCTCTTCGGGCCCATGAACAAGTGCGCCGTGTCGTGTCCGGGAGCACCACAGTCCGGGCATGCGTCTGGTCGGCTGCTGTCGATCTTCTTGACATAAGACATGAGCAGAATAGACTGACCACAACGCAGCGAGGCAAGAGCACATCTGGCTCGCCTGCCGAGTTGAGACTCGGACTCGCAAACCCGAGGCGGCATTGCTCCTAAGATAGGGTTCTATCTCTTAGGGGCTTTCTCATGTTGAATCCGTCGACCGCAAAGCTCACGATCTCCAATAGAGCAGTAGTAGTAGAGTGATGTTTCTTGAACCCATGCTGATGCTGCTGTCGCTCATTTTGATCAGCCAGGTCCCTCACGATCAACTTTTCAGCTAATTTGGAGACGGGAGATAAAAGGCTAATTGGTCAAAAGCTTTTGCCGTACTTTGGGACTTGCCTGGCTTTGGCAACGGTATCACATTAGCTGTCTTCAAAGCTTGGGGTAGAATGCAGGTCCGGAAAGAAGTGTTAATGATATCTGCAATCATCGGTAGAAGTTCCATGGAAAGCTTCTTCAGGATGGCTGGGGAGATACCGTCAGGTCCGATAGCCTTCGAATTCCGCATTTCTTTGATAGCCTTCTCTACTTGTGTGAGAGTAAAGGCCTCAGAAGCGTTCATGAGTGGCAACCGGCTCAGCTCTCTAACCGTGACTCTGTTTTGCGCGCCTCGCTTGGCGCGTGTGATGAAGAAATTCTTGCCGAGCGCATAAACAGCCGCTTTCCCTGATTTGAAGACGTTCTCCTCGAACTCAATAGCGGAGCTCATTGAGGGAGCGGACTTGTCGGCAATTTTCCTCAACACTTCCCACGTCGTAGTTCCGTCAGCCTTGAAATTCAGCTTTCCAGTGAACTTCTCCCAGCGCTCCTTGTCCAGGTCCTCCTTATCTCATTATCCAGCACAGCTATATCCGGGTCTAGATGATCAGCGGCTCTCTTCTCATCTCTGGTTCTTATCTTCTGCAGTATTTCCCTGCTGACATTTGGAAAAAAGGTCTTGACACGATCCTCAGGAATTGCTGCTTTCATGGCCTTGCGCATGGCACTTGTTAAATGACGTTCTTTCTGGTGGACATCACCATTCCATGGGTAGTCGACCGCATGGCGGAGTGCAACATCTCTCAACAGGGTCCAGTCTGCTAGGCCTAAATTAAGATAAGTACGATGACGGAAACCAGAGTAAGGGGCAAGAGAGTCAGAGAGATCAATATAGACAAAGACGGGAATGTGATCACTGGAGAGAGTTGTGGATTTGGACCTCGTGCAAGCATTAGAAAGATTGGATGACTCAAGAGAGATATCTGGGCTTGAAGGTCGGCCGATGGCAGGGAGACGAGTGGGCTGGTCGTCGTTGAGGATAACCAGGTCACACTTCTCAGCCCATTCTTCGACGTCTTCCTCTCTGGCATCAGAATCAAGAGCAGAACAGAACGTGTGAGGATTGAAGTCACCCACAAAGACAGCTGAAGGGGAGAGTGAGCAGTCGTGCAACTGCTTAAGGAGGTGTATGGGGTTGTAAGACGGGGGACAAGGTGTTACAGGGGGAATATAGATGTTAAATAGAGATAAAGGGGTTTTGAGGGGGAGGTGTACAGGAATGTACTCGAGAGTACCGTCCTTAGGAGTATTAGGAATAATATGAGAAGGTAAGGCAGATTGCACAAAAGTGGACACTCCGCCCCAAGAGCAGACCTTGGCATGTGATAGGCGGTGTATCCCGGAATATTAGGCTGGGGGTAAGTGGTGGAAGAGGAGAGCTTGGTTTCTTGAACCATAATAACATCCGGGTGATGAGAACGTGCGAATAGAGAGAGTTCAGATAATTTGGTGCGAAGGCCGTTGAGATTAATGTGAACAATGGAGAGGGGGCGGTTGGTAATTGAGGAATCAGAGTTGCTGGGGGCAGAGCATAGAGCACAACGAAAGGATGAGTCATGATGCCTCACAGAACTGAGGCCCGAACAGGATAGATGCACCCACCTTTGGCATCCGAAGCACTGGACACTTGTTTTATGCCAGGTAACATCCTTGCTGCAGGTGGCACATGGATATTTCTGCGCGGGACCTGTATTCCTCTCGACGCCGGCCCTTTGTTGTAAAATCCTCAGGAGAGCTGCGGCCGACCAGCAACTCTCCCATGACAAAAACCCTCTTCTCGGAGGGGTTGACGTCGGTTTGCACGGAGGAGGTCGTCTTTCCTCCACACTGCCAACGAACGTACGACATCTCGGTAGCTCACAGTCTCAAAAAAGCGCAGAACACCATCAGACAAGGATTTGAAGTCATGTAATGTAATTAGTGTGAAATCCGAGTTCCTTCGAAAATAAGGAAGGTGTACGTAGTAGGAACCCAACCTTGTTACTGACACGATTCTTACCAGTAAAGGAGCACTGTCAGCTCCAGGCCTAACAGTTTTTTTATCAATATCGTCAGCCCCGAAAATGTGGGGTTTCTTGCTTTTCTTATAAAACAGCATCAGCTCAGTGTCATTGCACTCACGGAGACACAACATAACTGACGCCTCTCTAGTGGGTGAGTGGTCTGCCATTTACGACCTGCTCAGATGTGATCGAAAACATAAAAAAGGTGGTGTTGTAGCATTCATGGTTAAAAAGGCTCTTTTTTCCAGGCTCATATTCACCAACTCGGTCCCTGATGGTTATGAAATCATTTGTATTGAAGTCGGCTCTGGCGAGATGGTTATTCGTTTGATTTTGGTCTATAGGACTCCCTCGTGCACCTCTGCGGCCTTTAGTCTATTGATTGAAACATTGAGTGATCTTGTATCCTGCAACCATCCTTGCATTCTTACAGGCGATTTTAACCTTCCTAACGTCGACTGGGCCCAACCTAATGTGCCTAGTGCCATTGGAGCTAATCTTTTCGACCTAGTTGGGTTATGTCGTGACTATAATTTTTCCCAACTGGTAACTGCAGAAACTCATGGTAATAACATCCTGGATTTGCTCCTAACTCGATCTTGTGGACAATATTAGAGTATGTGATCCTGTAGGGACTAGTGATCATGCTACAATTCATTTGAGCTAAAATTTGCCACCCCTTTTAGTGATTTCAAAGTCCTCAGAAGAGACTTCAAAAATGCTAATTTTCCCGCAATCTTTGACTACTTAAATGGTGTTGATTGGTACTGGGCGCTTAACACTGCTGACTCAGTCAGTGCTAAGTATGAAATGTTTATTTCTATTTTGCAGCACTGCATCCATCTTTTTGTACCACTCATAGAAGTTTCGAACAGCACGGGCCGCCTTCCGGAACATTTGCCGCGCCTGGCGCACAAAAAATCTCACGCATGGAATCGGGCTAGATTTACTAATACAGCAGACGATTGGGATGTTTATAGGGTTGTGTGTTATAGATTTGATAAGCAATTGAAAAAGTTTAACAGAAATATGGAAAAGAGGATCATTGAACCATGTAAAAAGAATGCTTTCTATAGGCTTTTGAATTCTAGATTGAGAGACAAACCGCGATTGGGACCTATTGAGTATGAGGGGTCCACAATAACAGACGATAAGGAGAGGTCAGAAATCTTTGCATCTGTTTTTGCAAAGGCTTTTTGCGAGGACGACGGGCCTAGTGACCCTCTGACTTTAACCCAAGAATTCAGTGCAATGGATGATTCCGTCTGGTTTTATCCAGAGGATGTTCAAAAGTTCCTTTCTAGCTGGCCTAATTCATTTTCCGATACACCAGACCATTTGCCATTGAAATTCATTAAGCATGTAGCCCACATCATAGTTGGACCGCTCACATACATTTTTAATCTTTCTTCCATGCGAGCAGAGGTTCCGGATAGATTATCTCACAAGTTTCACGATTCTCAATCTGAACTCGTTGGAATCTCGTCGAAAGCTAAGAGACGCGTGCATGGTGTTCAAACTGCTATCGGGCCAACTCAGTGTTAGGGTGTCCCGATTCTATAGTTTGATACAATCGAGAACCAGGGGAGGACAGATCAAGATATCTTTTTCAATGCCTAAGACCAACTTGAGGAGGTATATGTTTACATGCAGGGCAGGCTTAAACTTTTTAAGCCTAAAGTACACCGCCTCACCAAACATATTTACATACGGTTCGTTCAAGCGTATGGCTGGTGCAAAATTATTGGCTTTCTAGATGTGTTTTAGTTCTAGTTTTACACCATTATTGTAGTTTTTTTTATCACACGCTTGTCTTTTACAGCATAATAAATGAAATGAAATAGATGGCGTGTCGCCTTTGTCACTCCTATCCCGAAAAAACCGCCTCATACTATCCCTGAAACTTTAGGCCAGTAAGTATTACCTCGCTCTTCGGTAGGTTGTTTGAGAAGATCCTCAAGGTGAGAATTTGTAAGCATTTGGAGGACCACTCGATAATTTCGGAATCTAAACATGGTTTCCAGAAGAAAAAGTCGACGGTGACAGCCATGTTGCAATCACTTAATGAATGGACCTCACATGTGGATGAGGGAGAAGAGGTTGATGTTATCTATGTTGACTTTTCCAAGGCTTTCGACAGGGTCTCCCATTCCAAACTCATGTCCAAGCTCGCCCAAGTTGGTATTCATCCTAGAATAATAGCATGGATAAGAGCCTTTTTAAGCAATAGGTCGTTTGTTGTTCGAGTTAATTCAACTTTTTTCGATCCTAAACCCATTTGCAGTGGCGTACCTCTGGGGGGAGTTCTATCCTCAATTCTATTTAAAGGCAGTGTTCCCGATGAAAATTGTTTCTCTGTTTTTCCGCCCATCTTGAAAACGGCTCCATGCTGATTCCAATGATGTCTCTGAAATAGTACAAGACCTTCTGGGAACGGAGTTATGGTCCCTCAAAAATTGAGCTAACAAGGGAAGTATAAGAAGCGTAGGTCGGATCTGCCAAAACGACTAGTATGGTTAGTATCTCTTCTGGCTTAATAGTAAAAATGCGCAGTATCCCGCCGCGAGCCGCAGGTTCAAAAAAGTTATGAGCATTTTTTAAGCCTGGAGAAAAGGCAAGGGTACCCATCAGGCATTTTTTGGAGTTTCAAAAAATTTTCTCGGATTTAGCTCAAAAGTTGTATGTAGGGGCAACCTAGGGTGGTGAACACGAATCTGGAGTCAATTTGTCGAAATTTTGAGGTTTACTGTAGGTTACGGTAGGTAACATGTCATTTAGGGGTCAAAACCCACCTTAGTATTTTGAAAATCGACAAATGGACGTTAAATTCGTATTCTCCACCCCGAATAACCCCCGTATACAAAATTTGAGTAAAATCTGAGATTTTGACCAAACTACCGTATACCCACCGTAATCTACCGTAATTTTCAAAAAATCGATAAACGGACTCCAGATTCGTGTTTAGCACTCTAAATAACCCTCAGCAAATGATTTTGAGACATATCTATCGTAGAAAACCGGAAATCTCGAAAGTGGCGTTTTTCTCTCGAAATTTTCCCCGGTTGAGAAGCTTCAAACGAAATGAGGCGAAAACTTTTGAAAATCGACTAATAAATCACAGAATCGTGATCAGCGCCCCAAAAAACCCTCCTGGGAGAATTTTAGGTCAAATCTGGAACATTTTTCTAAAACGCTTCCACAGCCCTCAATTAGTAGAAATAAGCGCCCAACCGAAAATCAAGTCCAAAACGCTGTCAGTCTGGACAAAGTACGGAAAATGTTCGTTCACCCAAAATTTGCTCAGGGTGGTAGTTTTGGGTGCTGAACACATTTATGAGGTCCGTTTCCGGATTTCCCAAAGAATAACGCGCTTTTTGGAAGGTGAAAAAAGCACAAAAAATGAGTTTTTAAGCTTGTAACTTCTTGGAACCTGCGGCTCGCGGCGGGATACTGCGCAGTTTTACTATTGAGCCACAAGAGATACTAACGACACTAGTCGTTTCGGCAGATCAGACCTACGCTTTGTATACTTCCCTTGTAAGGATACGTGGTGGACGAGTTGTCCGAGGCTTGTAACTTCCGTCTTTTGCAGCCGATGTATGCGAGCTGACCTCAGTAAAGAGAGAAGTTGAAAATGAAGGGATGAACGGGGCTTATGACTGGAAATCATCGCTCATCTCACGTTCTCGAGCATTCATTTGTTCACGTCGGTGGGCGTGTGTTGCGCTTTTGGGGTTTGCCTTGCGCTCAAAGTGGCAACTTCGGGTTCTTTTGGGGCTCTTCCTGGCTCGTTTTCATGCGTTCTTTCGACGTCAGCGTTACAGTGTGCCCCTCCACTACCCACTCCTAGTGGAAACTGAAACACAATTTTTATCGTGAACACTGCCTTTAAATTTACTTATGAACTACCACGACTAGTTACTTGTGGTAAGGTTAAATGCTCTGCTTTCGCTGATGATTTTAAAATTTTCTCTCCTATTCAGACGGCAAGTGACAGGGAATACTTGCAAATGGCGTTGTGTAAGATTGTAAATTGGTCTAGAGACTGGAGTATGTTGCTTTCAAGTGAAAAAAACTAAAGTTTTGCACATCGGAAGCAATAGTGCAGGTTCTGTTTATACCATTGGTGGTCAACAGCCCCAGGTTGTCGATGAAATAATGGATTTGGGTTTTCTGGTACGTAGCTATCTGTTTTGATGCTCATTGTGCTAAAGCCGTGTCTAGAGCAACTAAGGTTATGTATATCATGTTCAGAGCTCTATCCAGTAACAACGAAAAGGTGCTACTTAAAGCTTATAAAACCTATGTAAGACCTCACCTTGAGTATGGAACTGTGATCTCCAACCCTCACAAGGTTTCGACTACTGTTGCGCTGGAGAAACTTCAAAACAGCTTCACACGCAAGGTGATGATGAGGGTCAACGGACTCAATTATAGTCAAATGCCCTGCAGCATTGATAGGAACAAGAAGCTGCAGATAGACTCGCTGGCCTGCAGAAGGAAAAAAATTGATATTCTGATGGTTTACAAGATCTTGTATGGCTATGTTGGACTCAAGGCAAATGAATTCCTTCAACTAAGGGCATCTACCACAAGAGGTAGCAGTTTTAATCTCGTTCGTAACAGAGCCAAGAAAAGTCTGAGGCACCATTTCTTTGTTAATAGAGCCGGGAGCGGGTTTGAAAAGCTACTCAAAAGGTGCAGTCTCCCTACAACCCTACCTGCGTTTAAACGTCTCTTGGATCAGTACTTGATGACTGTGGATGTCTGAGCCGGTTTCTGGCCTTTTACTATTGTATATGTTTTATGTTCTATTTATTCATTATTTGCTGCGTTTATTCTGTGTAAATTAACTAAGCAGGCTACACCTCCAATAAACGTATAACTCAACCACCCCCATGACGAGTGCTGAACCTCGTCAAAGAGAGAGAGACATGGACAGACAGACAGACAGAGAGAGGGAAGAGAGATGGAGAGATCAGAAAGCCGTTCGCCGATGCTCCCAACAAAGTCAATTTGTAAAGATGGTACGACCCTCATCAAGAGCGACTCCGTCTGTTGCGCGAGGAGCACACTTAGCTCGTGCGGTGTCATCTGGAAAAGGCGGCAATAAATCTCGTCCTTGGAGTAGTGCCGCCCCGAGGCTGCACAAAGGAGGGCCAGATGCACCCTTGCATCGCAGCGCTGTGGTCACTCTACTATGCTTATGGGCTACGTCAGCAAGATTGACTGGAGCAAATCGAATTTTTGCCCGGATTGTGGTTGCCTCGGCCACGATACGGCACATTTGTTTAATTTTCCGGAGAGACCCACCACGCTGACCGCAATGAACCTATGGACCAATCCACTACTGGTCGCCTAGTTTCTCAACCTGTGACAAAACCCTCGACGTGGCTGCAAAGAAGAGAAGAGAGAGGAATCCAAAAGCCGCCTCCCCCACCCCTGCCCGGCTCAATGAAGCCTCTTTGTCTACGATGAATCCGATATCATGTGCTGCCATACCGGTGCAGCGTACTCCAACGCCGGCTGCAATATTGCCTTGTAGGTGGTCAAAATTGTCTCCTTGCTACTTCCCCACGACGTTCCTCCCAGAGCTCGTAGGACGTTGAGCTTTGCTTTCCCTGTAGCCTGTTTCTGCTCAGTATTCTTGTGGAACCTCAACGAAGGATCCAATACTAGGCCGAGCAGCTTAGGAAAACGTGCAGCAGGCAGACGAGCGTCTTCCCAATTCACAACGGGGTGAACGCAGTGTTCCTTAGGGTCAGTGGAGAAAACTGATACAGATGATTTAGCGGCAGAGACAGTGAGCATCATATCATCGAGAAAGTTCTTCAGAACGATGATGTAGCTATTGATCTTGCGTGCAGCTACATTAATGTCTCTGTCCCGGCACAAGATGGTTATGTCATCCGCATACGCATCGACTTTGATGTCACTTGGGGGGACGGGCAAATCTTCCAGGTAAAGACTGAACAGAGCAGGCGATATGACTCCTCCTTGAGGGACACGGGCAGCGATCGGGATGCTATTAGAGACATGTCCCTGAAACAGCACTTTTGCTCGGCGACCTTTGATGAGTGCTGTAATCCATCGCTTCTGCCAAGGCGGGATGGTGGACCTCAATAGCTTCTCAGACAGTATGCCCAAGTTGACAGTGTCAAACGGCTGCCGAGATGTCGTACGTTCGTGCCGTGGCAGTTTGGAGGAAAGAAGACCACCTCCGTGCAAACCGACGTCAACCCCTCCGCGTGGAGGGTTTTTGTCATGAGATCCTTTCTAATTATTGCTTTTATATCTCTGCTTAATATAACTTCCATAACTGGTATGCAGATAATAAGCGCCAAATATCTCTTTTTGGTTTAGGCAATTACAACAAAAAATCAATTCAAAAACTCACTGAAAAAATTGGAAGTGGAGCGCGCGGTCTCCCAAGTGCTAACGATAATGAAGTTTTGGACGAATCCTGTAATGGTTGCCCAGTTCCTTGATTTATGACAAAAGCCACCGAGGCCGTAGAAGAAGAAGTTCCTGTTATTTCCTCAGCTGAGAAAAAACAAGCCGTATGAAACTCATCATACTGGGCTTTTGCCGTGAAACGGGCGTGTCGTGTGGTGCTATAAGTCTGCTCGCGAATGTTTTTGAGAGCAATTTTAAGATTAACACTCTAATCAGCGATTATTTCCAGGATTTGTGAAAGGTCCAAAAAAGTTTATGCATTGTGCCTGTCAGCCAGTTGGACACCATGACAGCTGAGAGTGAAGAAATTTAGGGTTCTTCTTCCTTGAATTCTCTCGCTTTCAGAGCCCTTCTGAGTGATAGTTCAAGTGCGATTCGTTCTGCCGAAAAGCTCATAACAAAAAAACGTCGATTTGCGATCCATAATAATAGTCGAAATGTTTATGAGCGAAAATATTCGAATTTTAGATGGGATTGTTTCAGGAGGATCGATCACAAATGGTCAGCGTTCTTCTGGCACATGCACACGAAGACGAACCTGCTTTAGGTAGGAAGCTGTCATTAATTTGGATGGATGAATTTGTGAGGTGTGCTAATCTCTAGCTTGTGCGCATTGTTCTCCAATCTAATTATCCTCCTGTCTGAGTTTCAGAATTTACAAAGAGAAAATGTTGCCTTACTTGTCCTCCTATCTGACTGCCATTTTGCCCTCACTGGACTGCGATGACTTGAAAGGTTTTTCTTAAACCATCATTTGCAGTATGTTATAACGTACAGTCGGCACGCATCGCATTAATACTTTGCTTTCCTTATTGCGCTTTGGCGCAGACTCGGTTCACGTAGTTGTAGTTTTATTACGTTCGCATAAGGTAATCGTTGAGGGGGCACGATAAGCAATCCGAGAATGTTCAAACAACAAAAAATGTGTGAAATTACCACTGCAGAAGTTGGGATATACTCCTCCTGAACTGCGGAAAGGACTGGAACATGGATTATTTTTCGTAACCTTGAGGAAAAGACTTCCAGCTCTGAAAGGGAGCAATTTCGCGCGAAATGGTAATTTTCGGTGGGACAGGGTCTCTCTACTCACCGAGGGAGGAGTTGTCCCGCCTTTTGCGGCTCTAATTCCACGCGGGACTACTTCGCTTGCATTGAGTAGTGTGACGTTTCGAACTGCAAAAAGGGAACAACTCCTCCCTCGGTGTGTAGAGAGCCCCTGTCCCGTTTTCGGTCTAGGCAACGTGACCTTAGAGTGACTCCCTCTGGTTCTAATAAAAACCATTTAAAAAGTTTCTTTACCGAAAAGCACCTGCGGAGTACAGAAGCTTATGAACCATGCAAGCAAACATCGAATACTCGGCGTCGAGATTCAAGTGTGGGTAAACCCAGATACTTGTTCCGAATTGCAGCTTTTGGGATCCGGTGGTACAAAATGCCTCTGTTCCTCAGAGCAACCTTTTGTCAGACGTGTGGGGTACTCGGGAAGGCTCTCCGCCTTGGTTCAGGATTTCATCCATGATAGCTATGAACCTGACTTACGCCAAGTAACCCCTTCAATACAAGTTCCCAGTACGGGCACGAATACTATTGGCTACACAGACACTATGGGCTATACTATTTATTAGAACAAAAGAGAACAAACAAAGTAGAAACACACAAAAATAGGACACTCCCAGTGCCACTGCTGACCACTCTGCGATGTTTACACCTCAGTGTACCTCTGTGGACTTTCCGTCCCTCTAGCTGGAGCCTTCCCGACTTAGGGGTTTATCCCTTGCACTGGTGTGTACAGAATTAAAGCCTTACCGGATGTGTCCGTTCCACGCCTCCTGTGATCCCTGGCCACTATTCGAGCGTCCAAACACCAGACCACGAGGCACAAGACACCAGCCGTCCGCCTTCAGACACCAGGCACCAGACAGCCAGACACCAGCACCAGACACCAGCACACACACACCAGTCGTCGGACACCAGACAGTCAGACACCAGTCTTCAGACACCAGACACGAGCCACCAGAGCACCGACCACCAGAGCACCAGCCACCAGAGCACCAGCCACCAGAGCACCAGCCACCAGACCACCAGCCACCAGATCACCAGCCACCAGATACCAGAGAGCAGACACCAGCGCACGCCAAATATGCCGGTCTCCCACCGAATTCGCGGCTTATGAAGGCTGTGGCGGCGGCTCGCCGGGGCCTGCCCGCCCCTGGCGCGTGAGGGCTTCCCCGCCCACTAGCCAGCGGGAGCAGCCCCGCCTCCTCATTGAATACTGTCTGGTCGGCGAGTTGCGATTCCTTTTTAATGCTTCGGCAGAGAACAAATGCAAAGCGGCTAAAAGCAGCACTTAGGGGGTAAATAACAACTTCATTCGAATATGATAAGATTAAGGCTAAGCAATAAACAACGACAATAAAATAACAAAACTTCATAGATCACTACAACTAAGGAGATAACATAGAAATACAATAATTAGACTTCATGTATCACTGACACGTCCCTCCTTCCTTTTAGGGTTGCTCCACTCAACCCATCTGCGGTCGGCTCCCATGACGTCGTGGAGGAAAAGTTCTGCGACGAAAGGGTTCGGGCCTTCGGTTTTCTT
Organism: Aplectana chamaeleonis; assembly: GCA_029168955.1. Classification (NCBI taxonomy): domain Eukaryota; kingdom Metazoa; phylum Nematoda; class Chromadorea; order Rhabditida; family Cosmocercidae; genus Aplectana; species Aplectana chamaeleonis. The sequence continues at coordinate 128,695 of JAPDOI010000452.1, forward strand.
GCTCTTCACGTCGACCTTTCCTCGAGTATCCATAGCGTCCAGTGAAACCACCACGATTTCCGCGTCCTCGGGTAGCTCCATTAGGATAATCATGGCGATCAGTTCCATCACGTCTGCGATCATATGGACAATCGCGGCGATTGCGGTCACTGAGACCATCACGTCGAGTGCGATCACTGGGACCGTCACGACCAGAACCTCTCTCAAACCGTCTACCGATACTTGAGCGCCGATTCTCCTGCCTGAAAGGCTCTCCGCCTCCAACCGTTCCTGATCTTGATGAATATACACGCCGGGGCATCGGTTGTCCACATGGGCTGCGTTCTCGCCACTGGAGCGTCGTCTGCTGAAAAATTCTATTACACTTCAATTCTGCTTTTCGTCCAACTCCAGCTTCCTTGAGAGGTGCTGGCATATGCGTCGCTGCATTTTTGCGCCTAGGTAGACCTCGCCTTCCACGAGCCGTATTAGTGATAACCGGAGAATCATCTATCCCTGCTGGAATTCTGATCAAGTGGTCAAACTGCACTCGAACAGGTTCTTCATTTTCCCCTACTTGTCCCCTTGAGGCATATGGTACTGGTCGTGTCTTTTCTCGCACAGGAGAGCTGCCTTGTATATCGATGTTGTGACTTATGAGATGCGTTTGGGAAAGTTCCACGTCCGAGACAGCAAATTCGTCGCTGTACTGGCCTATCAGATCCTTGAACTCCTCTGGGATACCACCAGTCTGTTTATTCAACTCTAGAATCTGAATAACCTCAGCGGCCTTCTTCTCTAGTGGCACACTGTCAACCTTATGCATCTCCAGCTTATCTCCAGGTATGTCAGCCGTTTTCGGGTCGTACCAGCGGTCGTTTGACCACACACCGAGTACTTCTCCTTTTTGGATTACCCATGGCTCGACATCCCTATTCACGACAGGTAATTGGCTTAAGCCTTTAGACACTCGACACACGCCCGAAGCAACTCTATGAGTGTTAGACCAGAAGACTACCTCTTCACTGCCGCGACCCGCCAGCTCCACAATGGTTGTGGACCGCGGCGGAATCCCAACTCTTTTCATCGCACGTACTACCTTACGTGGAGTCTGAGGGCTAGCGACCCTCTCCTCTACTGTACCTTCGCTTGCTGTCGGTAAGGGGTTAAGCTTCACCTCAATTCCCAGCGCCGCCAAGACGTTTGTGCCCAGAAGAATTTGGTCATCGCACGAATGCATGACGTGTAGTTGAGCTCTAGCTTGCCGGGCCCCTCTTACCTTTATGTCCACTGCTATCCGCATGAGGAACTGCATAGGGTTCCCAGACGCATCGTATACGTCCTCACCCTCTGGTTCTCCCAACATGCTCACCAATCTGTCCAAATCGGCTCCTTGCTCCTGCGCACGTTGCAAGACCGATACTGGTATGATCGAGATGACGGATCCGGTGTCTATCAACGCTTGACTAGACCCGCCGAAGATCTCCACATCACAGTAGCACGGTTCTCCGTATGCCTTCGTTAGTGCACTGCGTTTTTTATTTATGCTACAGCACCATGACTTCAGGCGCGTCGAGAATGATGTGCGCGATGGTCGAGATCCGCTCTGTTCGGCTGGCGCTTTTCTATCCTCCTGACTTCTAGCGTGTTTCTTTGGGCACGCGTTTTGCAGGTGCCCTTCTTCTCCACATTGAAAACAACCCTTCGGATTTTTCGTTGGTGCAGATGCAAAGCTGCTATTTGAAAAAACATGTCTCTCATCATGCTTTGTCCTGCTGCCACTCCACTGTGGTTTATGGTGACGCTGCATGATGGAGTGTGTGCGCTCTAACCTAAGCGCTACCTTACGCACTTCCTCGAAGACATAGCCCTCTGGCGCATCCAACGCAGCGAGCATATAATACGAATCTGGCCAGTTCGACAGGCATTCGTATAGCTTGCTTCCTAGATGGAAGTCCATGCACTGCCCCGGTGACATGCGATGGGCTACCTTTTGTAGTCTACAACAGAAGTCGAAGACAGACTCCTCGTCAGACTTCTTGAGATTTTTCCAGTCGGCCTCGGCCTTTAGCCTTTCGCCCGGAGTGTTCCTTACGCGACGTAGTTGCCCTACAATTTCATCGAAAGACATGTCATGCCCTTTATGTGGTAGGTTCTCTACCATAGCATGCGCTGAACCAGATAGATGGTTCAGAAGAATGTCCCTTCTGTCACTATCACTCCACACGGTTCTGGGGTATTTGACGTCGAGAGCTCGCAGGAACTCACTGAGGGATCCTTTTCCATCGTACTTTTTAACGTCGCTGACCGATTGGGCCTTCAGTACTTCCCTGAGAGCGTTAAGGACCGGATCAGACGCGGGGATGGGCGGGGTTGACGAAAGCGCTGACGCCGGCCTACACCTCTCTAGTGAACCACTAAATAGAGATGAATTCAGGCGGACCCCACCTTGCTGCCTCGGGCAGGACGTATTCAGCGATCTCAGCGACTGCGTATTCAACGTCCCTTGACGGCTCAGATCCCACCCATCTGTCCGGTGGACAGTTCCTTCGAGCGACTGCGCGTTCTGAAATGAGTCATAATAGTTCAACTCAACCAGCCCTGGAAGTCCTCCAGGTCTAGTGGAAGTACCTGCTGCAGGACTACGCCTTCCATCATCGTGCTCATTGATTGTTTCATCACGTGGCGCGAACTCGAGCAAAGCACTAGATGGACGCAATGCCTGTAAGGTACTCAGTTGTGCCCGTAGCAAAGCGATGTGTTCTTCTTTCTCCTTGAGCAGCCGTTGGGTAAAACGCAGTCTCTGAGCGCTCTGGTCGAGGGTGGATTCGATTGCAGCCATAGCTAAATCGACCGCCGTCTGTATGACAGAGCAAACCAGGCTACGCTTCTTCTCAGAGATACCCCTCATCTGCTCTTGGAGTTTGGTATCAACTTGTTTGGCAATGCCAATGAGAAGCCTTTTCCAATAACTCACTTCAGTTGTGCCTGCTCCGCCTTCCGCGTCCATTTCCATACTGTCATCCACCATGACCGTGCTACGAGTGTCTGTAATCAATAGATTCAGTGTAGGCTTGGCCCCCATGTCAGACGTGTGGGGTACTCGGGAAGGCTCTCCGCCTTGGTTCAGGATTTCATCCATGATAGCTATGAACCTGACTTACGCCAAGTAACCCCTTCAATACAAGTTCCCAGTACGGGCACGAATACTATTGGCTACACAGACACTATGGGCTATACTATTTATTAGAACAAAAGAGAACAAACAAAGTAGAAACACACAAAAATAGGACACTCCCAGTGCCACTGCTGACCACTCTGCGATGTTTACACCTCAGTGTACCTCTGTGGACTTTCCGTCCCTCTAGCTGGAGCCTTCCCGACTTAGGGGTTTATCCCTTGCACTGGTGTGTACAGAATTAAAGCCTTACCGGATGTGTCCGTTCCACGCCTCCTGTGATCCCTGGCCACTATTCGAGCGTCCAAACACCAGACCACGAGGCACAAGACACCAGCCGTCCGCCTTCAGACACCAGGCACCAGACAGCCAGACACCAGCACCAGACAACCAGACACCAGCACACACACACCAGTCGTCGGACACCAGACAGTCAGACACCAGTCGTCAGACACCAGACACGAGCCACCAGAGCACCGACCACCAGAGCACCAGCCACCAGAGCACCAGCCACCAGAGCACCAGCCACCAGATCACCAGCCACCAGATACCAGAGAGCAGACACCAGCGCACGCCAAATATGCCGGTCTCCCACCGAATTCGCGGCTTATGAAGGCTGTGGCGGCGGCTCGCGGGGCCTGCCCCGCCCCCTGGCGCGTGAGGGCTTCCCCGCCCACTAGCCAGCGGGAGCAGCCCCGCCTCCTCATTGAATACTGTCTGGTCGGCGAGTTGCGATTCCTTTTTAATGCTTCGGCAGAGAACAAATGCAAAGCGGCTAAAAGCAGCACTTAGGGGGTAAATAACAACTTCATTCGAATATGATAAGATTAAGGCTAAGCAATAAACAACGACAATAAAATAACAAAACTTCATAGATCACTACAACTAAGGAGATAACATAGCAATACAATAATTAGACTTCATGTATCACTGACACTTTTAGTGAAGTTGTTTTGAACTTACAAGCAACTTTCTATTGAAGTTGTTTTGAACTTTCCTTATGGCATAAATATGCTTTTTCTTGAACGGAGAAAAACTTTAGTACTTGATTACTTATGTTATAACATATGCGCACTGAGTTTGCGCTAACGCACAATATGGAACGCGAAGTATCAGTGCGATCCGTGCTGTTTGTACCATGAGTTAGCCCTTTTATCTGTGTACACAGGTGAAGAAGTGAGAAGCAGAACTGAAGCTCAAGGACTCTTCTGCGTCACAATATTCAAGAGTGATTTATTGACAATTAACGCTCCTAGGGACCGCCTTAGATGATGTGACCCTCAACTCTTGGCATTCTCAACAAGTTTGTAGTTGGTTCATATTTCAGCGAAAAGTGTGAATGACTATCTTCTGCTATTAATTGATGCAAACACGAAGATCAATGAACAGACAATGACTTCTGTGGTAGGTTGGTGAACTTTAATGTGCTTCAGAATCTGTGAAAGTGTTACTGCTTAGGATTTCGCCTATCAAATTCATGTCTTTCATTTTGTTTCCAGAGGTGCTCTTGAAATGTGTTGGTTATAAAAAACAAGAGACTCGGATAGCAGTGCTGAATTGGATTCGGCATTTGAATGCAACAGTGCCATCGCAGGTATCTTAGAATTTGCACATACGATATAATGCCGGCAATGCGTGCTTTTGACACTGGATGAGTGCAAGTGAGGTACGGTTTTAATAAAAAAGGGCAAAGTGCTCGGATAAATTACATCTGATTGTTTCGAAATTCTCAGTTCTCAAACCGTAATATATCTCTGATGGCATGGGCAACTAGTTTTTTTTTTGTCAGGCACCCAGTTGCAGAACTACCTATAACTCATCTTGACTCCATTTATTTTAGCTATTTGTACATATGGAGCGAATCTTTCCCGTCTTATTGGGAACATTATCAGATACTTCAGATGAGGTTCAGTTCATTCATCCGTTGTAAAGCCTCCTCCAACTCTGCTTTATCCCCTCGTTCCAGGTACTTCTTTTGGATCTCCATCTCTTGTCAGATGTATGTCAATCGAACACGGATCGATATGACGTTAATTTATCGAACTTCCAATTAAGCGAGGATACATTGAAGAATGTATGGATTTCACTGTCCATATTGTTTGTCCTCCGTTTGTCTAACAAGGGAACCACACTAAGTCATAGTGACCATTCCAAATGAAATGTACTTTTCTAGAACCATTTTCGGATGAAAAGTTCGAATATGAACATCGCAGCTGCCTAGGCCCACTCCGAAAAAAGTTACAGTTCAACTCCGCATTGCCGTTCAGTCCGCAAAGTGCGCGCTCATTGCGAAAGCGTGCTGCGGCGCGGTCGCGAGTATCCTCAGACAGGCATGTGGGATCACCCGGGCGGTTTTTGCCTTTGGTGCTCGGGTGATCCCACCGCCCGGGTGATCCCACATGCCTGTCTGAGGATACTCGCGACCGCGCCGCAGCAATCAGGGTGCACTTTGCGGACTGAACGGCAATGCGGAGTTGAACTGTATAGGCATTTTTTCTCTGATTTTCGCACCTACTGTACCCTCCAAAAAGCGCATTATTTTTACGAAAATCCGGAAACGGACCTCATAATCGTGTTCAGCGCCCAAAACTACCCCAATAAGCAAAGTTAGGTTGAAGGAACATTTTCCAAACTTTGCGCGGACTAACAGCGTTTTGGACTTGATTTTCGGTTGGGCGCTTATTTCTACTAATTGAGGGCTCTGGAAGCGTTTTAGAACAATATTCCAGTTTTGCCCTAAAATTCCCCCAGGGGGGTTTTTTGGGGCGCTGATCACGATTCTGTGATTTATTAGTCGATTTTCAAAAGTTTTCGCCTCATTTCGTTTGAAAAAAAAAACGGACCTCATAATCGTGTTCAGCGCCCAAAACTACCCCAATAAGCAAAGTTTGGTTGAAGGAACATTTTCCAAACTTTGCGCGGACTAACAGCGTTTTGGACTTCACGGATTTTCGGTTGGGGGTTTATTCATACGAATTAGAGGGCTCTCGAAGCGTTTTAGAACAATATTCCAGATTTGACAAAAAATTCGCTCTGGGGGGTTATTTGGGGTGCTGATCACGAATCTGAGGTTCATTTATCGATTTTCCGAAGTTTTCGACTGTATTCGTTCACAGATTCCCATCGGGGGAGAATTTGGTGGCAAATCGCGACTTTTGACGATTTCCGGAGTGCTGCTACAGAATATGCTCAAATCATCTCCCTGGGGATTACTTGGAGTGCTGAATACGAATCTGATGTCAGTTTATCGAGTGTTGACAGCTTACGGTAGATTACGGTGGGTATACGGTAGTTTGGTCAAAGTCTCAGATTTGTCTCAAAGTTTCTATGTGGGGGCTATTTGGGGTGCTGAATACGAATTCGATGTCCATTTGTCGATTATCGGAATATTGAGGTAGGTTTTGCCTCTTAAACGGCATGTTACCCACCGTAACCTACAGTAAACCTTACAATTTGGGCAAACAAACCCCAGATTCGTCTTCAGCACCCCAGATTACCCCTACATACATGTTTTTAGCAAAATCCGGAGAGTTAGGTTCTTTTGCTTGAATAACCACTCCCAGAGAATGTAAAGAGGGGGAACCCTGAGCAACGCAAGTGGACACAACCGTAAAATCAATTTATTGTAACAATGATAACACAATAACACGCGCACGAAAATCACAACACACGAGGAACAACAAACAATCAAAACCTACTATGAACAAAACCTAACAACCCTAAAACAAAATCCTAAGACTAGTGCAGAGCTGCGGCTTGAGAGGTTTCACGATCGCTGCGGCTGGAGAAGCGGAGAGGGTGAGGAAAAAGTAGCAAAACGGGTCCGCGGCGACCCTTGTGACGAGCAGGAAGATGCAGAAAGGTCGTATTCCCTTCGGCGAGGCCTAAAAAGACTTTTCCCGCACCTTCGTGCACATTGCAGTCTGCATGGCGTACAGTAGCCCGTATTTCCTCCATTGCGTACCACTGGGGCTACCGTACACCATAATTGGCGCAATGCAGTTTTTTTGGCCTTTCAATGAGTTTTCGTACCTATTTTGTTCTTTCTTTTCATGTTTTTTCCTTTTAACCCCCATTTCCTCACATGCCTCCTCTCCCCGCAAGATCGTTCCACTCGATCTTACCCAACACCGCACTAGCAGAATAGTAAGAACCTAAGGAAAAATTCACAGAGCTTGACGCTCATAAACGACAAACGTCGAGCCCATCCCTAAGCTCTCCACAGCAAATCCTGGAGGTCCGGGACCTCCTGCTCCCGTCATTACTGACATCCTGCTGGCCTTGAGTCGCGAGTATCCTGGGTGATCCCCGACGCAGCCGTCAACGTGTTCAGGGGCGACCTGTGCCACCCGTTGCCACGTGTTACAGCTTAGCATGCGCTGGCCCGCCACCAACGTTGCTCCGCTACCTAACACGCTTTGCGGGGTTCTGCATCTGCAACAAGGCTCCTTTAACCTTTGCAGCTTTCCGGCTTGCGTGCCGACTTCTCGCCTTTCTATTAGAACGCGAGCAGCTTTGGTGACCGTATCCACATGGCGAATTCCAGGAATCGAAGGCACTGGCTGTCTTCGACATCGAAACAATCCGTGTAGACGATAGCTCTCCTTGTCCACCGCGACCTCTTGATCCGTTCTGAAACAGTTTCTATATGCTTTAGACACACCTCGTTCAGAACTTTTGATCACCGCACATTTAGCTGCCAAGGGCCTGCTTCGTTTTCTGGCACGTTTACATGTACCTACTCTAGCAACCGTATTCACACCCGCTGCCTTGTTGTCACAGAATGCATGCATGCCATTTCGACATGCGCGTGCACTTTTCTGCACATTCCCACATAGCGTTGTCGGTATAGATACCCTGTGACCCGGTAGGCCAAAAGAACTCAACGACATCGTATCTGACGAGACGTCCGTCGATGACGTTTCCACACAGCGCTCTGTCTGCCAATTTCCACTTGACCTATCAAGGTGGAGCGCTGCAGACTGAGCACTTCCACTCTGTCCATGGACCTTGGCATAGCCGTCGTATCCACTGTTACCTACAACAGAGTACACCCCCTCGCTATCACAGCTGCGCATGCTATTTTGGTACGCTGCACATCCTTCCAGTTCTGGGCATGAACCAACTTCTGGGACAACAACCGTACGCCGCACCACGCTCGCAGCCGATGTTCCCTGGTCACTTCCGTTTTCCGGGGCCGAATCCGCACCCACGGTAGGGACTCCAGACCGCACATCCTGTGTTTGTTGGAGATACGTGTTCTTCTTACAGAGCTCATATCCCAGGTATGGAAGTAAGTTGGTTCCAATGATCACCTCTCCCTTCGCCTTGGTCACATGCATCTTGGCAGCAACCATAGATGCTTGCGCACCTGCCTCTTTTAGTGGTACCTCGACTACTGCAACAAAACGTAACAGTTTTCCTGAGACATCTTGCACAGGACGGGACCCTTCCAAGGAGTGTTCAGCAACTTCTCGGTCGATATCCACCCCGTCCTTCTTCGCTTGCAGAAGCACATCCGCAGGCAAAATTGAGATTTCGGACCCAGTGTCCAGCAATGCTTCCCACTGTCTTCCGTAAATCTCTAACCTGGTAGTCGATACCTTTCCAAACAACGGACATCCGATTTTTCTCGGCTTTCCGTTCCTTTCGGCTTTGGGCTGTCCCTTTGAACGACAGACTGCTGCCATGAGCCGAGCCGAAAGCGATCCTGCCTGTTGAGTACTAGTGCCTTCGCGTTCCGCACTCAACCTGACGCAGTCCTTTGCTCGGTGTCCAGGTTTCTGACACGCAAAACATAACTGTTCTGCTTTTCGTGGAGCTGGTATCTTGGCCTTATCGTCCGCTGCACTACTACGCAAAGGCTTGGACATTTGACTCGACGGTGAACCCTGCTCCTCAGCCTGGCTTCGCTCATCTCTCTTTCTTGAGACTCCACGCATATTCCTTAGCGTCATATCCCTACGCTCGATACGCTGGGCAGTCTCTTTCAGTTTATTGTACGCATCACTTTCACTTTCTAAGGCCTCTATCAAATAGTAAGAGTCCTTCCAATGAACCAGCTGATCGTACAACAAGTGAGCCCTCTCTGTGTCTAAGGCTCGCTCGTCTAGTTCAGGGTATGCTTGACGGGTCAATCTTTCCAACTCAATGCAAAAATCGGCAACGGTCTGCGCCTCCGCTTTTTGCAACTGCTTGAGTTCCCCTAAGGCGACTACCTTGTTTGTACGCCGCTCTGCTTTGCATAACCGCTTCATAGCACTAAGCAATACCGCATATCCGCTTTCTCTATCCCCGCGAGGTAACGCTTCATACTGGCTGTTTGCTTTCCCTACCAACTTGGAACGGAACAGCGCACACAGCTCCGCATCAGCCCAACTACCTCGCGGATATTTCAACTCAAAGGCCTCCATGAATTTACGGAATGTGTAACTTTTTTCCATTCCCGAGTATGGCTTAACCTCCGGCAGCGCGATATATTTCAGGTATGAGGCCATGTTATCCCCCTCCCTTGGGGCACCACCTACTCCACCACGGGACTCCCGTCCCGCTACCACCTCACGCTCAGGTTCGCTATCGTCACCCAGTGACGAATGACTAGACCAACCTGTTATTCTCCTGGGCTGTCCATGACGTCGTGAGCTGGGCGTACGCCTGTGCCGGGTTGAGCCCATGTTGATCGCAGAGCCGTCGGAGCCATTCTGAAACAAAGAATTTACTCCACGGTTTGGTCTGCCTTGCAACATCCTCAAAGCCTCACGACCAGTAACTCTTACAACACCAGACTCACCGGGAACATCGTCAACCATCACTTCCCTTTCCATAGGGGGTTGAACCACCGGGGCCGTCGAGCCTCGCCTTTGAGCCGCTTCGTGCCGTCTCTTGAACTCTCTCAGTTCATCCAGCTCAGCTGCCTGACGATCGACCGTTTCCTGCAAAACAGTGTATTCCAGTAACACATTGGATAACTTAGCAGGGATCTCCCATAATTACCGGCTAAACTTCGCTGCAATATCCGTGAGGGCCTCATCCCGCTCTAACATGTCATCCAGTTTTGCTACAAACTCATTGCGATCACCGCAACCTAGGCTGGCTAAGACTAGTTCGCACCATCTTTCTAGCACCGCCCCTTTTTTGCAAAAAGCTCTCAAGCTTTCCAAAAATTTCTGGGCCTCCTCAGTGCCTTGCCTGCCTACCTCTTCAATGGCTTCCCGACCTGGGTTTCCAATGCGTCCCGATTTACTGACCTCCGCCCTCACTAGCGTTTCAGTATCTTTAATCGACCGCTCCAACCGATCACACACCTGCAGTGCTTCCGATCGTGACGTGTTCGACGCTTCATCACCACATAGCCGCTGAAACTCAATCTCCAGCTCCATGGTCGACGTCTCACGTGGCTCTGGCATTCCAGTTGGGTCCACAGCACAATCTGCAACAGAAATCAATAAATTTCCTGCCTGTGCCATGCCAACTTGTCTTCCGCCAACAATTGTGGTTGTACTCATAGTTGGTCTTGGATTCTCTAAGTTTTTAGGACCAAAAAATTTGGGCAGAGGTTTCCCCCTGACGCCACTTTTGGCTAGAGAATCCAGGCACCACTATGATAGCCTGAGTGACAGAACCGATTGGCTCACCGTCACTCTCTATCAATTCCACTGCAGACCCAACCACTTACGTGTTTAGGCCACCACAGTGTCGCAATTTACCTACACAACCACAAAAGTTCGGCGAGAAACGAGCCGAATCTGAATAAACTGACCTTACAGTTGTGTGATAACCCTTTTTCTATTCTTGGGATCCCGGTTCGGCCCCCAAGTTAGGTTCTTTTGCTTAAATAACCACTCCCAGAGTGTAAAAAGGGGGAAACCCTGAGCAACGCAAGTGGACACAACCGTAAAATCAATTTATTGTAACAATGATAACACAATAACACGCGCAAGAAAATCACAACACACGAGGAACAACAAACAATCAAAACCTACTATGAACAAAACCTAACAACCCTAAAACAAAATCCTAAGACTAGTGCAGAGCTGCGGCTTGAGAGGTTTCACGATCGCTGCGGCTGGAGAAGCGGAGAGGGTGAGGAAAAAGTAGCAAAACGGGTCCGCGGCGACCCTTGTGACGAGCAGGAAGATGCAGAAAGGTCGTATTCCCTTCGACGAGGCCTAAAAAGACTTTTCCCGCACCTTCGTGCACATTGCAGTCTGCATGGCGTACAGTAGCCCGTATTTCCTCCATTGCGTACCAATGGGGCTACCGTACACCATAATTGGCGCAATGCAGTTTTTTTGGCCTTTCAATGAGTTTTCGTCCCTATTTTGTTCATTCTTTTCATTTTTTTCCCTTTTAACCCCCATTTCCTCACAGGAGAAAAATTTGAAAACATTCTAAAAATTGCATGGGGGGTACCCTTACCTTGCCGCGAAGCTTTAAAAAACTCTCATAACTTTTTTCAGGGTGGGTCTAGGCAGCTGCGATGGGCATATTCGGACTTTTCGTCCGAAAATGGTTCTAGAAAAGTACATTTCATTTGGAATGGTCACTATGACTTATTGTGGTCCCCTTGTAAGTTATATATTTTTGCTGCAGCTCTCTCCTGTGTCCCCTTCTCTTGTGAAGTTTGCTATTAGCCTATTGGAAATGTTCCGCGCAGAGCCTGCTCTTTTGAGCGACAGAGGGGTTCTCATCATCCGGTGAGTTCATGAAAGAATAATCGATTAGGAGTTATTTTGTTTCCCATAATTGAAATTCCACAAAAGGGATTGATGCAGTTTGCGCATATAATGACTGCCGGTGACCGCATTGACCAGCAACCCTCACAAAACCTCAAGATTTAGACTTTGTGCTATTTTTGGTGATATAATCATTTATAAATCTCTTCCAAGGACTTTCGTCAGTCTTTAGTACATATTAGGGGCGATTTGCTCAGACCCCAGTCTACTTCGTCGCATGGGCGTTGAGATGCCTTGTTCTGTCGTGGTCGAATGGCTTTTTGGACAGTCAGCTTCTGCGCAGTCGACGGCAGCTTTTTATCCCCGGGAAGCAGATGCTTTTTGTCACTATAGAAATGAATATGCGATGTTTTCAGTGTTACATCGTTAGCGATGCTCATTATTCGATCTATGTTTTCGCACAACAGTATAAACGCCTTTTTACCCCATGCAATATTATTCTCTGTTTCGTAGTGAAATTTATTCTTCTCTATCGCGTGCGTGTGCGCGCGTATGCGCCTCCTTCCTCCCCCACCCGCAATTTCTCACTATCTTCCCCTTGTTCTGCTTACACACGCAAAGGAAAGAAGTAAATTCAGCTTCGAAATAGAGGATATGTATGCAGGCTATCATTCATGCGATCATCGTACCTCTTCACAAGAAGTTATCCGTTACGGACCCCAAGAACCACGGGGAAATTTCTTAACGGCGTGTCATGTACAGGTTTTGGAACGTATCATTCCTGAGCGACTCATCAGATATCGCGAAGAAACGACCAGAGAGAAGCAAGCCGGTTTTTGGCCTGGAAGATCGACCGTCGACCAAGTGTTCGTCGTGAGAAGAGTAATTGAATCGTGGCAGCGGTATTCGAAGCCACTACAGCTTGCTTTTTTTGGACTTTGAAGCCGCGTTCGACTCTCCTCAGCGTGATCGATTGCTCAACGCTCTGCGAGCAGATGGAGTCCCGGAAAAGTATGTTCGGTTAATCGAGGACAAGAACGGAGGAACAACAGCAGCAGTTCGTACACCTGTCAGACTTACGTCAGCTTTCGAGGTGAAAACAGGAGTAAGGCAAGAAGCTGTAGCAGGACCTTTTCTAGTCAGCTTCGCTGTTGATGACATCATGCATATAGGTGCAGATCAGTTTCCTGCGGGCGTGGTCTTACCACCATCAGGACGTACCCTTATCAACCTGGAGTACGATACACAACTGCTAAGTATTGTGTTTCTCGTTTCGAAGTATGCCGCAGCCTATGGACTTCATCTTCGTCCTGACAAACACAAGCAGATGTGGGTTTCTCAGAGGCCTTCAACGGGAGTTTGTGTGGACGGACAACGTATCGAACTGGTGGAGGATTTTTGTTATTTGGACTGTTTGCTGAAGAACGATGGTAGTTATGCAGCGGATATTCAACAACGATGTGCGAAAGCTACGTCTGCATTCAATTCTCTAACCAAGTGTTTGTGGTCTGCCCCGACCGCAAAACAAGTCAAGTTGCGCCTCTGCCTATCCGCCAATTGCCCTATCATGATGCACGGATCGGAGACGTGGGCAGCATCGAAGACGCAGATGGAAAGGTTGGATTGCACGGAGAGGAAGCTGTTTAGACGTTTGCTCGGATATCCCTGGCCGTGGATGTGCCAGAACGAAGATCTCTACAACGGAATCGACGCCTTAAATCAACATCAACCTTGAAACGAGGGAGGTGCCAACATCTCCCAACGCCGACGCAGAGAACGCGCTCGCACGCGTCCCAGACCGCTCGCTAGCGTAAAGCGCTGTGCAGGGCCTTCACTGTTAGTGTGGAGTCAAGTACCTCAAACTTGGATTATTGAACAAATGTCATGATATCCTAACTCACATTTTCGCATGTATCCATATTTTTCTTGTGGCTATCCTTATACTTAAAGCAGTTATGTCCCGATGTGTGTGTGTGTATGTGTGTGCATGTGTCCCGGATATCTTAGGAATGGCCGATCAAAACTTGTATGAAATGGTACCAACATTTAGGTGGGTGCGACATTTATCGATTACCAAAAAATCAGCCCGAGTCACTTCTTACGTGCCTCGGGGCAACCGAGTTTGTCCGTGGAGCGCACTTTTGGCCGTGGGTCATGATAACTTCTGCGAGTCGTCTAGCGGTGCAAAAAATGCAGGGCGTCATAAAAGGTGTGCAGGACCCCAGTGAGGGTGTGCAAGACATCATAGTAAGTGTGCAGGACCCTAATCGGAGTGTGCAGGACGTCATAGAAAGTGCGCAGGTCCTAAGTAGGAATGTGCAGGACCCCAGCGGAAGTGTGCAGGACGTCATAGAAAGTGTGCAGGACCCCAGTGGGAGTGTGCAGGGCGTCACAGAAAGTGTGCAGGACCTTAATCGGAGTGTGCAGGACGTCATAGAACGTGTGCAGGACCCTAATCGGAGTGTGCAGGACGTCATAGAAAGTGTGCAGGACCCTAATCGGAGTGTGCAGGACGTCATAGAAAGTGCGCAGGTCCTAAGTAGGAATGTGCAGGACCCCAGCGGAAGTGTGCAGGACGTCATAGAAAGTGTGCAGGACCCCAGTGGGAGTGTGCAGGGCGTCATAGAAAGTGTGCAGGACCTTAATCGGAGTGTGCAGGACGTCATAGAACGTGTGCAGGACCCTAATCGGAGTGTGCAGGACGTCATAGAAAGTGTGCAGGACCCTAATCGGAGTGTGCAGGACGTCATAGAAAGTGTGCAGGACCCTAATCGGAGTGTGTAGGACGTCATAGAAAGTGCGCAGGTCCTAAGTAGGAATGTGCAGGACCCCAGCGGAAGTGTGCAGGACGTCATAGAAAGTGTGCAGGACCCCAGTGGGAGTGTGCAGGGCGTCACAGAAAGTGTGCAGGACCTTAATCGGAGTGTGCAGGACGTCATAGTACGTGTGCAGGACCCTAATCGGAGTGTGCAGGACGTCATAGAAAGTGTGCAGGACCGTAATCGGAGTGTGCAGGACGTCATAGAAAGTGTGCAGGACCCTAATCGGAGTGTGCAGGACGTCATAGAAAGTGCGCAGGTCTTAAGTAGGAATGTGCAGGACCCCAGCGGAAGTATGCAGGACGTCATAGAAAGTGTGCAGGACCTCAGTGGGAGTGTGCAGGGCGTCGTAGAAAGTGCGCAGGTCCTACGTAGGAATGTGCAGGACCCCAGTGGGAGTGTGCAGGGTGTCATAGAAAGTGTGCAGGACCTCAGTGGGAGTGAGCAGGGCGTCATAGAAAGTGTGCAGGACCCTAATCGGAGTGTGCAGGACGTCATAGAAAGTGCGCAGGTCCTAAGTAGGAATGTGCAGGACCCCAGTGGGAGTGTGCAGGGCGCCATAGAAAGTGTGCAGGACCCTAATCGGAGTGTGCAGGACGTCATAGAAAGTGTGCAGGACCCTAATCGGAGTGTGCAGGACGTCATAGAAAGTGTGCAGGACCCTAATCGGAGTGTGCAGGACGTCATAGAAAGTGCGCAGGTCCTAAGTAGGAATGTGCAGGACCCCAGCGGAAGTGTGCAGGAAGTCATAGAAAGTGTGCAGGACCTCAGTGGGAGTGTGCAGGGCGTCGTAGAAAGTGCGCAGGTCCTACGTAGGAATGTGCAGGACCCCAGTGGGAGTGTGCAGGGTGTCATAGAAAGTGTGCAGGACCTCAGTGGGAGTGTGCAGGGCGTCATAGAAAGTGTGCAGGACCCTAATCGGAGTGTGCAGGACGTCATAGAAAGTGCGCAGGTCCTAAGTAGGAATGTACAGGACCCCAGTGGGAGTGTGCAGGGCGCCATAGAAAGTGTGCAGGACCCTAATCGGAGTGTGCAGGACGTCATAGAAAGTGTGCAGGACCCTAATCGGAGTGTGCAGGACGTCATAGAAAGTGTGCAGGACCCTAATCGGAGTGTGCAGGGCGTCATAGAAAGTGCGCAGGTCCTACGTAGGAATGTGCAGGACCCCAGTGGGAGTGTGCAGGGCGTCATAGAAAGTGTGCAGGACCCTAATCGGAGTGTGCAGGACGTCATAGAAAGTGCGCCAGGTCCTAAGTAGGAATGTGCAGGACCCCAGTGGGAGTGTGCAGGACGTCATAGAAAGTGTGCAGGACCTCAGTGGGAGTGTGCAGGGCGTCATAGAAAGTGTGCAGAACCCTAATCGGAGTGTGCAGGACGTCATAGAAAGTGCGCAAGTCCTAAGAAGGAATGTGCAGGACCCCAGCGGAAGTGTGCAGGACGTCATAGAAAGTGTGCAGGACCTCAGTGGGAGTGTGCAGGGCGTCATAGAAAGTGTGCGGGACCCTAATCGGAGTGTGCAGGACGTCATAGATTGTGCGCAGGTCCTAAGTAGGAATGTGCAGGACCCCAGTGGGAGTGTGCAGGACGTCATAGCAAGTGTGCAGGAGCTCAGTGGGAGTGTGCAGGGCGTCATAGAAAGTGTGAAGAACCCAACGGGAGTGTGCAGGACGTCATAGAGAGTGCGCAGGTCCCCAGTTGGAGTGTGCAGGGCGTCATAGAAAATGCACAGGTCCCGAGTTGGAGTGCGCAGGTCAGCGAAAGTTAGCAGGACCGCAGTGGGAGTGTGCAGGACGTCGCCAGGAGTGTAGAATTTGAAAAAAGGTTTTTCAATTTTTTAATGTTAAATCTTAACCTTTTGTGGAGAAGAAATACATATGAAAACATGAATCTTGAGAAGCGTGCGACGCGTTTTGAGATTGACGCAGAACTCCTGCGACAGACATTTTTTGCCAGTTTTAGGATACAAGCAGCAGCTCCACTTCCGCACCTTCTTTGTTCGCCACTCATTGCAACCGCTCAGTCATTTCGAATTCCTAACTTCCAAAAACCAGTTTTATATATGTTGCAAGTCTGAGCTTATCAAAATCTGCACCACAAAAACATAAACAACCACCTACTAATTTCATTCATTGAGAACAAGGGCATAATGTTGGTCAACTAGGGAAACATCATATAATATGAGAATGCGTTTTTCCTTATCATGATAGAGACGGTAAAGCGAGAATAATCGCTTGTGAGCTTTACAAATTGGAAAAAAGGGCAGTGGGTAGCGACGTAAGCGAAGGAAGTACAGAAGGGGTTGTGAATTTTATGCCGGTAGCAACCGACGATTTACCGCTGGCTTCTTATGTTTTGCTTTATGATCCCACATTTTGATACCCCCACGGCCTGCTGTAAATGTACGGCACCGTGCTCTGCTCAGGAGAGTCCATACGTACAGCAACTTTCGGGTAGACGGAAGTCAGTCACCACCGTTCTAACAAACTAGAACGGTGGTGAATGACTTCCGTCGCAAAAGTTTCTGTGAGCGAAAACTTCGCTAGGTCTCGCTAGTCCGTGCTTTTACAATTGTATTGTTTTTCATATATTTCCTCTGTTTTATATTCTCAGTATTATCCCAGCTTGCCTCTCTTACTGACTCATATTCTTCTGCCGTGAAGGCTTTGTACAGTTTTGTGGATCAACGGTGATCTCGCCTTATTTCGCTTTTGATTGGCTGATCTCTACCGTTGTCCATTGTGTTCGTAGTGTCGGCGCGATCGACAGTCCGTTGAGCGCCTGGCACGTATCGATCTTTGTGTAAACACGGCGGTTCGGCGGACAGCACGTGAGGAGGGGTGTGCCAATTTCCTCGCCGCGTCCGCACGCGGCCGGCCTCACCATATATAAGCGCAGCCACTCAATACAACCAAGCCATTCGGGCGGCAAGCGCCAAACGGAAACGTGCTCGACTATCGAGCTCTACGGAACTCTCGGCTACGATTAGGAAGGCGGTTCCCGCCTCACTCTGATCCTGACAGCAGTGCTATTGAAGCTTCGAGCTCCCCATCTAGCGGCGACGCTCAGCTCCCTACGGCCTGCGTAGTTCCATCAGTGCTATTAACGCTTCGAGCTCCCCATCTAGCGGTGACGCTCAGCTCTACGGCCTGCGTAGTTCTATCAGTGCCACTAACGCTTCGAGCTCCCCATCTAGCGGCGACGCTCAGCTTCCTACGGCCTGCTTAGTTCTGTCAGTGCCACTAACGCTACGAGCTCCCCATCTAGCGGCGACGCTCAGCTTCCTACGGCCTGCTTTGTTCTGTTAGTGCCACTGACGCTTCGAGCTCCCCATCTAGCGGTGGCGCTCAGCTCTTTACGGCCTGCGTAGTTCTACCAGTGCTATCAACGCTTCGAGCTCCCCATCTAGCGGCGACGCTCAGCTTCCTACGGCTTGCGTAGCTCTATAGTGTCCTAGCGAGGGGTTCCCCTTGTCCAGCAACCAGTCAGGAGTGCTAAGGTGCCCGCTTGCGTCTGTCTTACCGGAGTAGTGGAAATCCGCCAAACTCCGCTCACCCCGTTAGCCAAGCCGTCCCTAATCTCACTGCACAGTATTGTTGAAAGGGTTAGCATATAGATATCACACGCCGGTCATATTTACTCTACATTGTAAACGTTGCGAAGAATATTAAAGGTTAAAATCTTTATATTTGACTGTCAACTTACCGGTTCAAAACCGTGAATATCTTGTGAACCTTCAATTATCTAACCCATATTTTCAGAGGGTCGTCTAGGCAGGAAAAGAATCACTCGGGGACCGAGTAGTACTTCAAAAGAGGCAACTCTCTCTCCACTAACACTTGTCCGGGTCGTCCGGTTTGGCAGTATAAGAAGGCAAACCCCGTTACCTATCGTGGCTAACACGTTCCCTCAGATACACGCGGTGTGATAGCGTGTCCCATATTGTGTCATCGCGGCATATAGCGTTTCACGGTTCACCTATTTCACATTTCGCGTACATTCTACTTGCCGTAAACCGCATAACAACCTTGACATGGGGGCCAGGCCTCCTGCCAACGAACCCCTTCAACGCAACAATACTCGCAGACAGGATGGACATCAGTGATACGGCGGCAACGCCAGTTCATCCTCAAGTCAACGAAAACGCCGATCCAACCATCAACGGACTGGAACAACATCGGCAGCCGACGTTGGACGCTGCCATGGTGGGTAAAATTGAGGATTCAATTAGTTCCACAGTGCGCGCCTGCGACGCGGCCATGTCGGAGCAGCTAAGGAATCTTTCGCAAGGAAAATGCCAAACCATTCTACTGGCAGTGCAGGACGCGGCGGACACCGCCACTGCAGTAGTTTGTGATATGCTTGAGAACCAGTTAGTAATAAGTGCGGCTCTCGCAAAACTGGAGGTCTCTCCGCAGCAACTTTGTGATATCTTACCAAGCCTTTTAGAGGATGGGGAACACATATAAACGTTAGCGGACGCGCTTAACTGTGAGCCTAGCGAAATTGCCGCGGTACTGCAGGCAAAGGATTCCAAAATAAGCTACCTTGAGAACAAAATTTCCTCATTGCAGGAAGAGCTGGATCTCAGCAGAAAAAATGCAACGATCGTAGCCAGAGCCCAGGCGGCAGCGCCTGCACCCATCGATGAGCATTCTGCTAGAATGTGGGACTGTGCGAAATCGCGCATACATTCGCGGGTCGCGAAAAATTGCACATCGTTTCAGCACGTCCCGACCTGCCACCCTTTCGAAGGGCCCGCACGTCGTATTGATGGAGCACGGTCGCCCTATCGAAGGACTTCTAACAGATCCTCGCACAAGTGTTCCCGTCCACCTCTTCAAGGTACAGCTCCACCTTCAGCTCAGAATAGTAATAGTAGTGAAGGGTACGGGCAACCGTCAACCAAATCTAGCGTCGAGGGGGAACTCCTCGTCACTCTGAGGGAAGTCCTCAAAGCGTAATCCGTCGCAGAGGTCAGGAAGTATGATGGTAAATCATCACTAAAAGACTTTGTAAGACAGCTTGAGGTCAAGTATCCAAAAACGGTATGGTCAGAGTCGGATAGGAGGGATATCCTCATTAACCATCTATTGGGCACTGCCAAGGCACTCTTCGAGAACTTACCCAGAGAAGTTCAAGAGGGTTCGTTCAACGGCATTGTGGACGAACTTCGCAAGGCACGTCACACACCATGTGAACGATGGGAAGCGGAGGCTGAATGGATGAGCCTCAAGAAGACCGACAGCGAGACTGTATTCGACTTCTGCTGCAGAATGCGAGGAATTGCCAACCGAATGGCACCAGGGCAGATCCTTGACTTTCAGTTGGGAAGCAAATTGTACGACTGCTTATCGGAATGGAAGGATTCGTACTACATGCTCGTAGCGCTCGACGCTCCTGAAGGACAGGTTTTCGACGAAGTTCGAAAGGTCGCCCTACGCTTGGAACGGATGCGCCAAGCTCAGCGTCAAGCAAAGGCTAATACTTGGGCCCATCGGAGTGGAAGGGAAACCTCCAGCCCAAGGCCAACTACCTCGTGGGGCAAACCCACTCAGGATGGACCTACAACTACTGATTCAACAGCGATTAATAAGCGTTCTGGTAATAGCAATCAAGGGCGAACCTCCGAGGCAGGTCCAGCCAACCACCAGTCGGGACCGACAGGTAGATACGGAGGGTTCCAGCTATCTCCTCAACTGACAAACGCTACCAATGCAATCGTTCAGCAGCCAAATGTCAAGCAATCATTTTCGCCACATCTTCAATCATGGTGCTTTGCTATGAGCAACAGCGGAGATGCAATGCGAGCATTTGGAGAACCAACTTCCTTTATGATTAAAGTCTTTGGAATGAAGGCTAAAGCGCTAATTGACACGGGATCCGTTGTCTCCGTCATTCCGCTAGGATTCCTGAAGGAAGTCGAAACGGCGGGATTGGATTTCGACAGTATGGTCAACATGATGGATGAAGACCAAGAAGATAACGAAGTATTTGACGCTTCAGGCAACAAAATGGATTTCCTCATGCGCATAGCGGTTGACGTAGCGGTCATAGGAGGAAAGAAGGCAAAGACGCAGCTTCACATACAGAAGAGCGAGAGTCATCACATTCTTCTAGGAACCAACGCCCTCGAAGCACTAGGGATCGAGATAAGATTCAACACTGGATCAAATGCATCCCGAGCCGATCGGCAACAGAATGTCCGAGCGGCCAACGCGCCAATCATTAGTCTGAAGACGGTTGGGCGACCAACTGGAATGATCGGCATCCACAGTACTCCTTGCAACAGGAAGACCCGCAGGGGCCCTCGAACGTGGAAGCGTCGTACTCAGCCAACTATGGGTGACACCTCTGCAGTTTATGGCAAACGTGAACTGTCCTGTAATACGATCTTTCTCAGAAATGGGCGTACGCACCATCTCGATCCGTCCTCCAAAATACGATTACCTGTGTCAGCACAACCCGGTAGAAATTGCCGTTACGCTTGGAGACGAGCGACGAGGGGTAGTCCTGAATCTGAACGATTACTTCTGAAAGACCAGCACGGCTGCTATCACCGCGACGGATCTCGTCCCAGTGGAGAAACCTGTCTTGAGCGCGGCTTCCGGCGACGAAACTCGGACCGCTATCATCGAGATGAACGGACTCGTCATGACGGCGGCTATAGCCGACACGACTCGGACGGCTACTGTCGAGATGAGCGGACTTGCCATGAGGGCGGCTTCCGCCGACAGAACTCGGGCGGCTCTCGTCGACGGGAATCTGACGGCTACCATAGCCCAGGCCGTGATGGCTACAATGGTGATGTGATGCTGAAAACGTTCGTGGTCATGATCCTCGTATGCACTTTGATCCTCTCGCCAGACCCCCCATCAACCGTTCTCCCCGCCCCTACTCTTCCGGCTGAGTGGGACAGCCTATTTCCAGAGGGGGGACGTGTCATGATATCCTAACTCACATTTTCGCATGTATCCATATTTTTCTTGTGGCTATCCGTGCTTTTACAATTGTATTGTTTTTCATATATTTCCTCTGTTTTATATTCTCAGTATTATCCCAGCTTGCCTCTCTTACTGACTCATACTCTTCTGCCGTGAAGGCTTTGTACAGTTTTGTGGATCAACGGTGATCTCGCCTTATTTCGCTTTTGATTGGCTGATCTCTACCGTTGTCCATTGTGTTCGTAGTGTCGGCGCGATCGACAGTCCGTTGAGCGCCTGGCACGTATCGATCTTTGTGTAAACACGGCGGTTCGGCGGACAGCACGTGAGGAGGGGTGTGCCAATTTCCTCGCCGCGTCCGCACGCGGCCGGCCTCACCATATATAAGCGCAGCCACTCAATACAACCAAGCCATTCGGGCGGCAAGCGCCAAACGGAAACGTGCTCGACTATCGAGCTCTACGGAACTCTCGGCTACGATTACGAAGGCGGTTCCCGCCTCACTCTGATCCTGACAGCAGTGCTATTGAAGCTTCGAGCTCCCCATCTAGCGGCGACGCTCAGCTCCCTACGGCCTGCGTAGTTCCATCAGTGCTATTAACGCTTCGAGCTCCCCATCTAGCGGTGACGCTCAGCTCTACGGCCTGCGTAGTTCTATCAGTGCCACTAACGCTTCGAGCTCCCCATCTAGCGGCGACGCTCAGCTTCCTACGGCCTGCTTAGTTCTGTCAGTGCCACTAACGCTACGAGCTCCCCATCTAGCGGCGACGCTCAGCTTCCTACGGCCTGCTTTGTTCTGATAGTGCCACTAACGCTTCGAGCTCCCCATCTAGCGGCGACGCTCAGCTTCCTAGGGCCTGCTTTGTTCTGTTAGTGCCACTGACGCTTCGAGCTCCCCATCTAGCGGTGGCGCTCAGCTCTTTACGGCCTGCGTAGTTCTACCAGTGCTATCAACGCTTCGAGCTCCCCATCTAGCGGCGACGCTCAGCTTCCTACGGCTTGCGTAGCTCTATAGTGTCCTAGCGAGGGGTTCCCCTTGTCCAGCAACCAGTCAGGAGTGCTAAGGTGCCCGCTTGCGTCTGTCTTACCGGAGTAGTGGAAATCCGCCATTTTCCGCTCACCCCGTTAGCCAAGCCGTCCCTAATCTCACTGCACAGTATTGTTGAAAGGGTTAGCATATAGATATCACACGCCGGTCATATTTACTCTACATTGTAAACGTTGCGAAGAATATTAAAGGTTAAAATCTTTATATTTGACTGTCAACTTACCGGTTCAAAACCGTGAATATCTTGTGAACCTTCAACTGTCTAACCCATATTTTCAGAGGGTCGTCTAGGCAGGAAAAGAATCACTCGGGGACCGAGTAGTACTTCAAAAGAGGCAACCCTCTCTCCACTAACACTTGTCCGGCTCGTCCGGTTTGGCAGTATAAGAGGGCAAACCCCGTTACCTATCGTGGCTAACACGTTCCCTCAGATACACGCGGTGTGATAGCGTGTCCCATATTGTGTCATCGCGGCATATAGCGTTTCACGGTTCACCTATTTCACATTTCGCGTACATTCTACTTGCCGTAAACCGCATAACAACCTTGACACAAACAGCAACGCCTGTTCTCAGCCTGACCCCTAAAGTGTGTCGTATACTCCTCTTGGAACTGCCTTCTTGGCTGATTCAAGTTACTTGAAGCTTCTCTTGTGGTATTCAAGTTACATGTAACTTATCGGAGGCGCACTTCACGCGGTATCCCATCGAAATGTTGCATTCAACTTTAATGACCTGATACAAGTCGCAAGAAACTTACATCGACTTATATTAAAGGCAGGGTTCGCGATAAAATCGAATTTTGAGATCTCTTTATGAGAATGTAGATTTGGTCATCACAGAAGTAAAAATGAGGGAAAAAAGCCTTAAATTTGCGGGGGAAACGCTCAGAAATAAGGTATAACGGCTAATTACCGGTGTCGGCCGGCCCCCTAATTAACGAGGTTCTCATGAATGCTTGCTTATACGCCTTTTATTTTGCTGCTAAAGTATTCAGTGGTCTACAGAAATGCTCAGAATTCAATTAAGAAGCAAAATAAAAGTTGACAAAACAGGCTTTACACACATCTCGATAATTGGGGGCCGGACACCAAGCCATAACTTGTTCCTGAGCGATTTTTCTTAAATTTTTTCCTCACTTTCACTTTTGTGATGGCCAGATCTACCATTCCATGGGGATAACACAACGACCGATTTTATCGAGAACCCTGCCTTTAATTACAATTAACATGTTTTCAGCCTTTTATGTTACAAGTCACCTGTTTTCGTTTTTCTGAGGACAGGTACTCAGACTGGGAGTGTCAACTCTGCGCTTCTGCATGGCGCACTCGATGGAAACATAGTATAGCAGAGATTCTGAAAAATGCTGCCTAGCTCTTAATTTTCTAGAGATTTGTGCGAGGTGTTCGGAACCGTTGGGTAGTACGTGTTATCGCAAACGCAGGGACCCTCCTAATTTTTGGAGGGGAGAGAAACACCGGGTTAGTGTTCAAATTGCGCTCATAAACTACGAAATCGTTGCGGCGCGGAAAAATGGGAGCGTCAAATTGCGATGCCTACTGTCACCTCCGTTTGCGTTAGCACCTGATAATACATAATATCTATATGTATGTTTCCTAAGATCTCAAAAGAGTTTTCTTGGAGAACTCGTCTATATGTTATTAGGTTGTTTCAAAGGTTTCCGGACTTTTCACGACTTCGAATAAAAAACATTTATTTCTTCTCTCTTCTTTGCAGCCGCGAAGAGAGTAATTGCTATAGGTCCAGAAACCGGGCGACCAGCGCTGGATTCGTCCAAATCCGCTCTTTCCAGATACCCTCTGACGAAATGGGTGTGCTCCTCGCACAACAGACGGAGGAGTTCTTGATATGAATCGTGCCATATTTGCAGATCGACTTTATCTGGAGCATCGGGAAAGGGTTTTCTGATGCCTCTCTCTCTTACAGGCTCAAGTACTCTCCAAGATGGGTGGTTGGGCTGCTTGACGATGTTAATGTACAGCTGCTGGGCCTGGAGCTGACAGTGCTCCTTTACTGGTAGCACCCGTGTCTCGGCGTGTAAATGCTCGATTGGCGAACTCCTAGCACATCCGGTGGCGATCCGAAGAGCAGCGTTTTGTACACGCTGCACCTTAGTCCAGGATGAGTCCGACAATAAGTGCTGCCAAACCGGTGCCGCATACTCTAGGGCGGGCTGCGGTATAGCTTTATTCGTGGTCAGAATAGTTTCCTTACTGCTGCCCCATGATGTACCTCCCAGTGCCCTTAGCACATTGAGTTTAGCTCTTACAATTGCTTGCTTTTGCTCGGTGTTCTTGTGAAACTTCAGCGACGGATCGAGTATAAGGCCGAGTAGTTTGACAAAGCGAGCAGCAGGCAGGCGATCTCCACCCCAGCTGACATCGGGATGGGCGCTGTGCTCTTTGGGGTCCGTTGTGAAAACTGATACTGAAGACTTGATACTGAAACTGAACATTTATTTCAAAGCCAACGAGGCTCATCCAACAAGATAATTTCCATTACATTCAAGGAGCCTTCGCCGCCGATTTGGCAGATCATGAACTCCCGAAGCGAAGAACTCTTCTTCTTCTGCAGCCTCAAAGTGGTTTTTGTCATAGGTTGAGGAACTGGGCGGCTTTCACAGGATTCGTCCAAAGGTCCATTGTTGTTAAGGAGGTAGGTCTCTTCGGGCACATGAACAAGTGCGCCGTGTCGTGTCCGGGAGCACCACAGTCCGGGCATGCGTCTGGTCGGCTGCTGTCGATCTTGTTGACGTAAGACTTGAGCAGAATAGAGTGACCACAGCGCAGCGAGGCGAGAGCACATCTGGCTCGCCTGCCAAGTTGAGACTCGGACTCGCAAACCCGAGGCGGCACTGCTCCTAAGATAGGGTTCACAGCCGCCTTCTCCAGATATCCTCGAACAAACTGGGTGTGCTCCTCACGCAGAAGACGAAGCCTTTCCATGTTGGATTCGGCCCATCTCTGTACATCAAATTTACGAGGAGCATCTGCGAACGGCGTCTTAATCGACCTTTCTCTAATATACTTCATGATTCTCTTTGTCGGATGATTCGGCTGTCTCAGAACATTAATATACATCTGCTGTGCCTGGAGTTCACAATGCTCCTTGACTGGCAATATGCAGGCCTCCGCGTGAAGATGTTCTATTGGGGAGCTCCTTGCACAACCGGTAGCAATTCTAAGCGCAGCATTCTTTACACGCTGCAGCTTATTCCAGGAGCTGTCTGACACCAGGTGCTGCCACACTGGTGCCGCATATTCCAGAGCCGGCTGAAGTATTGCTCTGTAGGTTCTCAGTATAGGCTCTCGGCTGCTTCCACATGATGTTCCTCCGAGAGCTCTCAGAATATTAAGCTTTGCCTTGACGACTGTCTGTTTCTGCTCCGCGTTTTTGTGGAACTTCAGTGACGGATGGAGAATAAGACCAAGCAGCTTGGGGAATCTTACTGCTGGCAAACGGTTACCATCCCATCTGACATCTGGGTGGGCACTGTGTTCCTTGGTGCTTGTTGTGAACACTGATACAGAAGACTGCAGCAGAGACTCTGAGCAACATATTATCGAGGAAAAGCTTCAACTCGACGAGATAGGCGCTGATCTTGTTAGCGGCTACCTGCAGGTCACGGTCCTGGCACATGATGGTGATGTCGTCGGCGTACATAACAATCTTTATATCCTGTGGTGGCTCGGGTATATTCTCAAGATACAGGCTGAATAGGGCAGGGGACAACACTCCGCCCTGCGGAACACCGGCTGCTATTGGAATGCTATCGGATACGTGATTCTGGAACTGAACCTTAGCCCGGCGGTCTTTAGTAAACGCTGCAATCCATCGCTTCTGCCAGGATGGCAGCGAGGACTTCAACAGTTTGCCGGATAGCAGTCCCAAGTTAACAGAGTCAAACGCTTTGGGCAGGTCGAGGGCGATGGCCACCGTTCTTAGGGGCTTTCTCATGTTGAATCCGTCGACCGCAAAGCTCACGATCTCCAAGAGCAGCAGTAGTAGAGTGAAGTTTCCTGAACCCATGCTGATGCTGCTGTCGCTCATTTTGATCAGCCAGGTCCCTCACGATCAACTTTTCAGATAATTTGGAGACGGGAGATAAAAGGCTAATTGGTCAAAAGCCTTTTGCCGTACTATGGGACTTGCCTGGCTTTGTCAACGGTATCACATTAGCTGTCTTCCAAGCTTGGGGTAGAATGCAGGTCCGGAAAGAAGTGTTAATGATATCTGCAAGCATCGGTAGAAGTTCCATGGGAAGCTTCTTCTGGATGGCTGGGGAGATACCTTCAGGTCCGATAGCCTTCGAATTCCGCATTTCTTTGATAGCCTTCTTTACTTGGGTGAGAGTAAAGGCCTCAGAAGCGTTCATGAGCGGCAACCAGCTCAGCTCTCTAACCGTGACTCTGTTTTGCGCGCCTCGCTTGGCGCTTGTGATGAAGAAATTCTTGCCGAGCGCATAAGCAGCCGCTTTCCCTGATTTGAAGACGTTCTCCTCAAACTCAATAGCGGAGCTCATCGAGGGAGCGGACTTGCCGGAAATTTTCCTCAACACTTTCCACGTCGTAGTTCCGTCAGCCTTGAAATTCAGCTTTTCAGTGAACTTCTCCCAGCGCTCCTTCTTGTTCTTGTCCAGGTCCTCCTTGATCTCATTATCCAGCACAGCTATATCCGGGTCTAGATGATCAGCGGCTCTCTTCTCATCTCTGGTCCTTATCTTCTGCAGTATCTCCCTGCTGACATTGGGATAAAAGTTCTTCACTCGACCCACAGGAATTGCTGCTTTCATGGCCTTGTGGATGGCTCTTGTTAAATGACGTTTTTTCTTGTTACGTCTGTGGGGTACAGATGTGAAACAATTGGTTTATTAGTACAGCAGAATAGTTGGTTAGGTGCAGGTGTGGGCTTCGTCGTCTTCGTCATGGCGGTGGCTGGTCGATGACGGCGGCGGCCCGGTGGAGTGCAGGAGGCGGTGGTGGCGGCTGGTGCAGGAACGGCTGGCAGGTAGTAGTCGAGTCGAATGTGTCCCAACAGTGCGGCGGCAGGGTTTATATGTGCATCGGCGGCGCCTGTGATTGGCCGATCAAAAACCCGCCCACTTGGTGATCGGTCGTTCACGATAACCGATACCTGATCTACATCACAACATTTCTGATGGACATCACCATTCCATGGGTAGTCGACCGCATGGCGGAGTGCAACATCTCTCAACAGGGTCCAGTCTGCTAGGCCTAAATTAAGATAAGTACGATGACGAAAACCAGAGTAAGGCGCAAGAGAGTCAGAGATCAATATAGACAAAGACGGGAATGTGATCACTGGAGAGAGTTGTGGATGTGGACCACGTGCAAGCATTAGAAAGATTGGAAGGCACAAGAAAGATATCTGGGCTAAAAGGTCGGCCGTTGGCAGGGAGACGAGTGGGCTGGTCATCATTGAGGATAACCAGATCGCACTCCTCAGCCCTTTCCTCGACGTCATCCCCTCTGGCGTCAGAGTCAAGAGCAGAACAGGACGTGTGAGCATTGAAGTCACCCGCAAAGACAGCTGAGGGAGAGAGTGAGCAGTCATGCAATTGCTCAAGGAGAGGTATAGGATTGTAAGACGGGGGGCAAGATGTTACAGGGGGGATATAGATGTTAAATAGAGATAAAGGGGTTTTTGAGGGGAAGGTGGACAGGAACGTACTCAAGAGTACCGTCCTTAGGAGTATTAGGAATAATATGAGAAGGTAAGGCAGATTGCACAAAAGTAGACACTCCGCCCCCAAGAGCAGACCTTGGCATGTGATAGGCGGTGTAGCCCGGAATGTTAGGTTGGGGATAAGTGGTAGATGGCGAGAGCTTGGTTTCTTGAACCATGATAACATCCGGGTGATGAAAACGTGCGAATAGAGAGAGTTCAGATAATTTGGTGCGAAGGCCGTTGAGATTAATGTGAACAATGGAGAGGGGGCGGTTGGTAATTGAGGAATCAGAGTTGCTGGGGGCAGAGCATAGAACACAACGAAAGGGTGAGTCATGATGCCTCACAGAACTGAGGCCCGAACAGGATAGATGCACCCACCTTTGGCATCCGAAGCACTGGACACTTGTTTTATGCCAGGTAACATCCTTGCTGCAGGTGGCACATGGATACTTCTGCGCTGGACCTGGATTCCTCTCGACGCCGGCCATTTGTAGTAGAATCCTTAGGAGAGCTGCAGCCAGCCAGCATCTCTCCCATGACAAAAACCCTCCACGCGGAGGGGTTGACGTCGGTCTGCACGGGGGCGATCTTCTTTCCTCCACACTGCCACGGCACGAACGTACGACATCTCGGCAGCGAAGAACTCTGGCTGTTTCAAGTCTAAGTATTCTTTTAAAGCCATTTCGACTTCGTCATCGTTAGTAAACTGTTTTCCATCCAGGAAGTGCTGCATCGAGAGGAACAGGTGGTTGCCGGAAGGGGCAAGATCTGGGCTAGATGGAGGGTGAAGAAGAACTTCCCAGCTCAGGTCCCTTTCTTTTGAACACTGTTCGCCTTCTTCACGACAATGCTCGGCCACAAGTATCCCGGATAACCCGCTAGAAACTTCTGGACCTGGGCTGGGAAGTTTTTCCTCACCCTCCATATAGCCCAGATCTGGCCCCTTCCGACTACCATCTATTCCGCTCGATGCAGCACTTCCTGGATGGAAAACAGTTTACTAAAGATGACGAAGTCAAAATGGCCTTAGAAGATTACTTCGACTCGAAACAGCCAGAGTTCTACGCGTCGAGAATTCATGATCTGCCCAATCGGTGGCGAAGGATCCTTGAATGTGATGGAAGTTATTTTGTTGGGTGAGCCTTGTTTGTTTTGGAAATGAGTGTTTTTTGTTCAAAGTCGTGTCCGGGAACTTTTGCATCAACCTAATAGTTTATCCTCTATTTGAGTTTTTTTAAATTTGCAATGACATTATATTTCAGACAACTATGTCTTCTGATGGAGCCAGCCCACATCTACCGTGCTCTTTGCGTATTGTTGTTAAGGGAACAAAGTATAATTTTCATACAGGTGAAACGTTCTTTTTTTAACAATTCCAAATATCTACGTATGTCTGATGTGGATTACAGAATGCTGTTTCAATGTTACACGGTGTGTTGTTGACCGCCACGGAGTTGTTCATCTTGCGCGATCAGCTGAGGAATCTGGAAGGGAAGGTTGGCACCCTATTCATCCGGATATTCTGTTTTTTTACAATATCCTAGCCTTTGCTGGTATTGAAACCGTGCCTTGTTTTCTTTTGTTCATAATAGTCCTTCACCTCTAAACAATGTCAGTGATGTTCTGTCTATGAAGGTTGTTTAGGATTCCGTTTCCTTATTTGAATGCGTGTTTCGATGCTGGTGCTATCGACCTATTGCCTTGCTTGGTTTGTGTCTTCTTTCTCAGAACTATGCACAAGCTGCCGAAATTGCTTTGATGCTGTCTCAGGTAAGGGTCTCATTCAAAGGGGGGAATGGCGACTGTAGAAGCTCGTATGCAACAGAATTGGCCGGTGTTGGCGTAGAGGACTTAGCGTAAACTACGTAATCACACATAAGCTCTGGAGCATTTTTCGTAAGCTCTTGATTTCGATTATCTAAGCAGGGAGCGGTCGCTTTTGCGTCGGAACATCCTTATCACCAGTTACATTTCGTTGTGGCCCACCGCTCCGCTGCTGGACAAAATTGCAATCGAATTTCATGAGAGGTCTCCCATAGTTAAGGCAAATTCGAAACGTTTAACATTCATTTACGACAGCTCATCATTGTTTGTAACGGTGAATCCAGGGCTCCGCCGACATTCCGCCTTTTTCCGAAGTGCTCCCAGTAGTTTTGTTGCAGGTGGATATGACATTGGATGTGCTGGTTGAAATCGACAAGTTGGTCAATATGATTGAGAGCCCCGTTCTAGCATGTGAGTTTTTGATAGTCGTTGTGTTACTACACACATATGTACCTTGATTCCTCTCGACCTTTTGGCATCAGAGCATTGGACGCTTTCCCCTCTCCAGGTGACATCCTTGTTGCATGTGGCACGTGGGTACTTCTAAGTGGGTCCTGGATTCTTCTCGACGCCAGCCCTATGTAGTATAATCCTTGGGAGAGCTGAGGCCAGCCAGCACCTTTCCCCTTACAAAAACCCTCTTCGTGGAGGGGTAGACGTCGGTTTATTCGGAGGCGATTTTGATTTCTCCACACTGCCACGGCACGAACGTACGACATCTCGTCAGCGGAAGAAAGTGTGCAGATGAGGAGCTGTAGATCAGAAAGGATGTTTTATATGTTGAGGCCTCCGAAGTGGACATAGCTTCCGAGAATGATTGTCAGGATGATCCTAGTTTGGGAGGGTGGGGGCGCAGAATTGGGTCGTTTGCGAGTACAAGATATTATTCAGTCCGCTCCGCTGAGAAAACCTTTCTGAGGGGGCGTTTCCCAGCAACCGCTATGCGATAATTTTAACGCGATAAAAACAGAAACTCTGTTTAGCCTTGTGGTACAAAAATCATGGAATTGAAAATCGCTCTACAACGATTTCGTTTAAGGATTACACCTGTGTAGGTATGTTTTACTCATCGAGCGAGGAGTCATCATAACTTGCAAAGACATAAATAATGAGGTTCAATTGATATCGAAAGAAGATGGGAAGCGATGAGATTCCAATCAAGCTACCATTTTCTCTGTCTCAAATCCCCTTTGTGGAACCACATCCGTTTTAAACAATACTCTCGACATGAAGTTGCTTGCGAATGCAGCCTTTAGGGGCTTTTTCACGTTACCGCCACGCGATAAAGTTAACGCGATAATTCGCGATGTTGTAGTTCTCAAATTGAGGGAAACTCCGGTGTGGGGGCTCTTTGATGGAATACACAGAATGGGAGACGCGTAGGAGTAAATCGGCTGGCTAAATGCAACGCACATAGCTCCTACGGGAATGCGAATGCTGCAGCTTGCCCTCGCGCTCGACGCGAGGACTAGCCGCCCTGCTACGCGCCTCCTATTTTGTGTACTCAATCAACAAGCCCGGGCTGAGGCGGCTAATTGAGCCAAATCTTTCTCGACGATGCCTCTTGACCTCCCCCACCTATTTCCTGGTTGCTCGGTTAGTCCTATCTGATTCACAACATACTGCTTTTTGCTCAGATGTGCGTATGGATTTGCTCTCGGCATCTCATCAACGGTCTCTATCGACAGTTCTGTCTGCTTTGCTGATGCTGATGCCACAGTCGGATGCATTTCATACTTTACATAAGCGGCTGCAAGCTGTCCCATCTCTTACCATTGTTGGGTTGGTTTATTCTACCCTCAAATCACTTTTTGCATTTCTTTTGTGCTTCAATGACAATTATTTATCAGCGCTATTAACACTTAAGAGACCGCCTGCTCTACTGCGAATCTACACAGCCGAACGGTGCGCTCCACGGCTAATCGTTTCCGTAGATGACATGTGTGGACACGCTGTCCGCTGGGGACCGCTTCTATTGGAGCAGGCTTTTTTTCATGGCACACGACCTGATTCCATTTCCACTCCACCTGAAAGTATATCGCCCCACAGAAAAATTTAGAAAGGTCATGGTGGAGCAATTATAAATTATTATCCCATGTATCCTCTGGTTCCGAGTCAAATTGACTCTGCTCCCTCGCGCGCTTGTGCGGAGCGCGGGTGGAGACAGCGGGAAAGTGTGGGGAGAAGGAGACGCAGCGTACGCGCGCAGACACGCGATGAACGGAAATAAATTTTACTCGAAAACAGAGGCTACTTAGTGTGTTTCGGTTTTGGAAGTTATTTCACCTTTCCACGTACAAAGTGCTTTGAAACACGGCTTTTCGCAATTTTTGGGTGTGCTGGTCACAAATTCAACGTTGGTCCATCGGATTTTAGAATTTTCAGTACGGTACAGCATATCGTTAGGACTGTACCGTCCGAAGCCGAGCGGAAGTATCTGGAATTTGAAAATTGGACAGACCAGATACGTGGTGCCCCAATAAGCCTCACGGCGAATTGTCGGTGGACTCAGAGACTTTGACTTACAAAGTTGTCTGTGGTAACCGACGAAAATCCCTTCGGAAGTCTCCAAATGGGAACCAGATTCGAGCTGAAGCCAACAGAAATTCTTTTCAAAATCGTGAAATAAAAATCAATTCTTTGTTAAACACCCCAAATAACCCTAAAACGAATTTCGGGCGAAATCTTGAGGGTAGAGCCACGGCTTACCTACAGCCGCTAGTGCTCCCCCTGGGGCGAAAGTTTCGAAAAATCTGAAAATTTGACCGACGGCTAACCCACCTATCGCAGCCTACTAAAGTTCCATTGATATTGTAAAGTGAACACCAGATTCTTTTGCTGCTACTCGAATAACCCTCGGGGTTATGACAGCGACATTTGAAACGTTGACCTTCTTCTTCTTCTTTGCAGCCGCAGGAAGGTTTTTGTCAGAGGTTCAAGAAACGGGCGACTGAAATCGGATTCGTCCATAAATCCATTGTTGTCAAGGTGGTAGGCCTCTTTGGACAATCGAATAGGTGCTCAGTTGTGTGGCTACGGCTACCACAGTCCGGGCACTCGTCAGGCTTACTGCGATCGATCTTATGCAAGTATGACATCAGCATAGGGGAATGACCGCAGCATAACGAGGCAAGGGTACTTCTAGCCCGCCTACCGAGTTCCATCTCGGTGTTGCTGACCATGGGTGGTACGACCTCCAATATGGGATTGACGGTCATCCTACTCAAGTGATCCCTGACGAACTTGGTGTGCTCCGCACGTAAAAGACACAGACGATCCAGTTGGGAGTCCGTCCATCTTTGTATATTGACTTTCTCGGGAGCATCCGCAAAAGGCCTTCTGATATGTCTCTCTCTCTCACGGGATTCATTATCCTTCTTAATGGGTGATCAGGCTGCTTGACGATATTAATAACCAGTTGCTGCGCTTGGAGTTGGCAGTGCTCCTTAACTGGCAGAATTCGGGCTTCAGCATGAAAATGTTCCACTGGGGTGCTTTTAGCACACCCTGTGGCAATCCGAAGAGCAGCATTTTGGACTCGCTGCATCTTTGTCCACGATGAATCCGATACTATGTGCTGCCATACCGGTGCAGCGTACTCCATCGCCGGCTGCAATATTGCCGTGTAGGTAGTCAAAATTGTCTCCTTGCTACTATCCCACGACGTTCCTCCCAGAGCTCGTAGGACGTTGAGCTTTGCTTTCACTGTAGCCTGTTTCTGCTCAGTATTCTTGTGGAACCTCAACGAAGGATCCAATACTAGGCCGAGCAGCTTAGGGAAACGTGCGGCAGGCAGACGAGCGTCTTCCCAATTCACAACGGGGTGAGCGCAGTGTTCCCTAGGATCAGTGGAGAAAACTGATACAGATGATTTAGCGGCAGAGACAGTGAGCATCATATCATCGAGAAAGCTCTTCAGAACGATGAGGTAGCTATTGATCTTGCGTGCAGCTATATTAATGTCTCTGTCTCTGCACAAGATGGTGATGTCATCCACATACGCAACGACTTTGATGTCATTCGGGGGGACGGGCGAATCTTCCAGGTAAAGACTGAACAGAGCAGGCGATATGACTCCTCCTTGAGGGACACCGGCAGCGATCGGGATGCTGTTAGAGACATGCCCCTGAAACAGTACTTTTGCTCGGCGCCCTTTGATGAGTGCAGTAATCCATCGCTTCTGCCAAGGCGGGATGGTGGACCTCAATAGCTTCTCAGACAGCATGCCCAAGTTGACAGTGTCAAACGCCTTCGTGAGGTCCAGGGCTACTCCAACAGTGCGTTGAGGCTTGGTGGCGTTGAAGCCATCCAAAACATAGCTCACAATCTCCAGCAGCGCCGTGGTGGTAGAGTGTAATTTGCGGAATCCATGCTGGTGCTGTTGATTGTTATTATGCTCGGCGAGCTCCTTGACGACCAGTTTCTCAGCGACCTTTGTGGTTGGTGATAACAGACTTACTGGCCTGTATCCCTTAGCCGTCGATGGCGATTTACCTGGCTTGGGCAACGGAACGACGCTTGCCATTTTCCAGTCTTGGGGTACGATGCACGTGCGAAAGGATGTGTTAATGACGTCAGCCAGGATTGGCATAATCTCACTCGGCAGTTTCTTCAATACCGCTGGACTAATGCCATCCGGCCCTACAGCCTTCGAGTTGCGCGTCTCTTTAATCACCTTTTCAATCTGCGCGGGCGTCACTGCTTCTTCTTCGTTCATGAGTGGCAACTTACAGAGCTCTCTTACAGTCACTCGATTCTGTTTCCCTCTCTTAGCCTGAGTTATGAAAAAATTCTTTCCGAGAGCAGTTGCAGCCTCCTTTCCCGATTTGAAGACTCCATTCTCGAACTCGATCGTAGAGTAGTTGGTGGAGGTGCTCTTGCCCGAGATCTTTTTTAGAACTTTCCAAGTTGACGCTCCGTCACTCTTGAAATTCATCTTCTCCGTGAATTTCTCCCAACACTCCTTCTTGTGCGTGTCCAGATCTCGCTTAATCTCGCTGTCCAGCTCAGCAATGGTCGGATCTAGGTGATCTGCGACTCCCTTTGCATCCCTTGTCCTTATCTTCTCCAAGATTTCCCTGGTGACATTGGGAAAGAAGGTCTTAACTCGGCCCTCCGGAATGGCTGCTTTCATGGCCTTGCGAATCACGTCGGTCAAGTGACGTTCCTTCTGGTGCACGTTTCCATTCCATGGGTAGTCATCCACATGGCGAAGTGCCACTTCCCTGAACAAGCGCCAGTCTGCAAGGCAAAGATTTAGATAAGACCTTTGACGGATACCTGAATTAGGAGCAAGAGAATTAGAGAGATCGACATGGACAAAGATGGGGATATGATCACTGGACAGAGTAGTAGCGGTCGACCAAGAGCAGGCGCTGGAGAGATTAGAAGACACAAGAGAGATGTCTGGACTAGAGGATCGGCCTTTGGCCGGGAGACGAGTGTGCTGATCATCGTTGAGAATGACCAGATCGCACTCTTCCGCCCATTCTTCGACGTCTTCTCCTCTAGCGTCAGTGTCAATCGACGAGCAGAATGTATGAGCATTGAAATCGCCTGCGAAGACAACAGAGGGTGAAAGGGAGCAGTCGTACAACTGCTTGAGTGAGAGAATAGGGTCATAAGATTGGGGACAGGTCGTGGTAGGAGGGATATAGATATTAAAAAGAGATATAGGTGTTTTAAGATGGAGGTGGATAGGCAGGCACTCAAGAGTACCGTCCGATGGGGTGTTTGGTATGGTATGAGAGGGTATATTTGATAATACGAAAGTGGAAACTCCTCCGCCGTGGGCTGGCCTTGGAGCATGATAAGCAGTGTAGCCAGGAATGTTAGGGTGACGAGCGGTAGTAGAAGGAGAAAGCTTGGTTTCCTGAACCATAATGATATCAGGATGATGAGTACGAGCAAAAAGAGAGAGTTCAGACAACTTGGCATGAAGGCCATTGAGGTTAATATGAACAATAGAGAGGGGGCGGTTGGTAAATGAGGAATCAGAGTTATTGGGGGCAGAGCACAGAAGACAACGGAAGGAAGGATCGTGATGCCTCACAGAACTGAGACCCGAACAGGAGAGATGCACCCACCTTCGGCATCCGAAGTTCTGGACGCTTGTTTTCCTCCATGTGACATCCTTGCCGCACGTGGCGCATAGGTACTTCTGAGAGGGTCCTGAATTCCTTTCGACGCCGGCCATTTGTAGTAGAATCCTTAGGAGAGCTGCAGCCAGCCAGCATCTCTTCCATGACAAAAACCCTCCACGCGGAGGGGTTGACGTCGGTTTGCACGGAGGTGGTCTTCTTTCCTCCACACTGCCACGGCACGAACGTACGACATCTCGGCAACAAACGTTGACCTTCTACAGTTATTTCAAATAGGTGGCGCTGTTATTTCGAAAGTCAACTAGTGGACATCAGGTTCATGACAAGCACCGTTTTTAACCTCCTTAGGCGCTATTCATACTACTCAACGCCAGCGCGGCACGCGCATGCCGCGCTGGCGTGGCGTTTGTGTATGAATGGTTTGATGCCCCGTCCGCGCGTCACGCTTCGCTATGGCGTCGCCGCTGCAGTATTCATACTGCCACCCGGAACGCCTTGGCGTTTTCATCCACTGATATAGTTTATCGATCGTCACATTCATTCCAGCTTCACCGCTCCGCCATGGCGTCGCCGCCGGAGTATTCATAATCTCCTCGTGTCACTCGCGTAGAAAGTATTCATACACAAACGCCACGCCAGCGCGGCACGCGATGTTGAGTAGTATGAATAGCGCCTTAGCGAAGTTTGGGACACATTTCTTGCGATCATAGAAGCTCGAAAGGTCAAAAGTGTCATTTCCGGAGATGCTGGTCTTCTTCTTCTTTACAGCCACAGAGAGGGTTCCCGTCACAGGTTCAGAAATTCGGCCACTAGCTTTGGGTTCATCCACAGATCCATTGTCGTTAATGTAGTCGGTCTCATCGGGCACTTGAACAGGTGCGCGGCAGTATGCCCAGGGTTGAGCAGGCCGTTGCGCCAATTTTCAGCGGAGTTACGACCCCCTTTGTTGACCGAAATTTTACGAAAATTTCCAGAAATTTCACGATCCCCCCGAGATCGAAAACTGTTTTGCCCTTATTTAGGTAACTTACTGAAAAGTTTAAAATGCATACTTTTTCCACGCAACTGACTATTTTGGAGAAGATTTAAATTGCTCCGCAATTTTTACGACCCAAATTTTCATTTTTTTCTCCAAAATTTCTTCAATTTTTTACGACCCCCGTTGTGCCGAGGCTCAACCCTGCCCAACCCTGAGTATGCCCTTGAATACCGCAATCCGGGAACTCGTCAGGTTTGCTGTTTTCAATCCTATGCAAATATGACATTAGCATGGGGGAGTGTCCACAGCGTAACGATGCAAGGGTGCACCTGGCACGCCTGCCAAGTTCCATCTCGGTCTCGCTGACCTTGGGAAGTGCGACTCGCAGGATGGAGCTTATGGCGACTCTGTTCAAGTGTTTCTTCACGAATCGGGTATACTCCGCGCGCAAGAGACGAAGACGTTCTTGTTGTGCTTCGGTCCATCTCTGCACATCTACTTTCGACGGAGCATCGGCGAAAGGCTCTCTGATACATCTCTCTCTCACCGGGTTTAGTACTCTTCTCGACGGATGATTTGGCTGCTTCACGATGTTAATGTACATTTGTCTATTCTGGAGTTGGCAGTGGTCTCTAACTGGCAGGATGCAAGCTTTGGCGTGTAAATGCTCTATTGGAGAGTTTTTAGAACAGCCTGTTTCGATTCGCAGAGAACAATTTTGGACGCGCTGCAGCTTGGACCAAAATGTGTCCGACACGATGTGCTGCCAGACTCCAAGGCGGGTTGCACAATAGCCCTATACGTGGTCAGAATCGTTTGTTTACTGCACCCCCAGGACGTTCCCCTGAGAGCACGTAGGACATTGAGTCGCGTTTTCACTGTGGCTTGCTTCTGCTCAGTGTTCTTATGAAACTTCAACGAAGGATCCAACACGAGTCCGAGTAGCCAACTACCTTGATGTCTTGAGAGGGAACAGGCAGGTCTTCAAGATATGAACTGAGAAGTGTGGGCGATAAAACTCTTCCTTGAGGGACATCAGCGGCTATGGGCATGCTATTGGAGACGTGCCCTTGAAAGTGTAGTTTTGAATTATCGATCGGGCGCCGAGGGCCCCGATGGGTCACTCAGAGGGGGTGGAGCCAAGTGATCCAGGTTTGCACAGAATATGTGGGGCCATTCCAGGTCTTTAGCGTCGTCAGGAGCGGTCAGCCTGCCCATCCGCCCAGTGCAGGGGCGCATCAGTAAAAATGAAAAAAATATCATGAACCTCTTTAGACCCTTCTTTTGTAGCTCCAAGATTTCGACAGGTAAAGTCTGTCCGAATGAGACCGTCCGCCCAGGCGTGCGTGTCGAACGAGAATCGTGAGGGCTTTTGTTGGACATGTGAATTGACTAACAAGAACATTAGACGAGAAAGGGGTAATATTCCAGTCAGCTGTTTGCAGCCCCGAGAAGACTCTTCCAAGAAAAACCTTCGCGACGACCGTTCAACACGCAAGCCGACCGCTTGGGGCGGACATTCTTTTTCGGACAGACCTTAGCAGCCCTGGTGCATCAGTCCAGCGCTCTGGGTCTGTCCGAAGCAGGCGCAGTGATCAGCAGATCGTTGACATCGGACAGAGCTTCTTCAACAATCACTCTGCAGTGCTGAGCTTCAGCGTTTCGATGTTAGGAGAAGAAACCTCAAGATTCCCGGGCATCCTTTCCCCCAACTGCGTAACTATTATGTGGCCCAATGCGCGGTGGATGGGAGAGAGAAGTTGCTTCCGATGGTAGTCGCGGCCTCAATTATTTCCATGGTCCACTACCCGCAGTACAACGTGGCATCGAGGAGAGCATTTTAGAGGCGGTCA
Source organism: Aplectana chamaeleonis (assembly GCA_029168955.1). Classification (NCBI taxonomy): domain Eukaryota; kingdom Metazoa; phylum Nematoda; class Chromadorea; order Rhabditida; family Cosmocercidae; genus Aplectana; species Aplectana chamaeleonis. Next base: position 167,803 of record JAPDOI010000452.1, read on the forward strand.
AGTCCCCCGACCAAGCACCACGCTAAGGCAGACCCATGCAGTCTTCGTAAGATGGTGGTCGAAGATACGATTAGGGCGCACCCCAAAATAAGCAGGCCGCCGTAGTAGCTCTCCTCCGGTTCAAGGCACTGCTCAGGATCAGCAAAGCGAGGGGACTACGTGTCGCGAAGGTAGCAAGGGTTGTTGTCAATTTTCATTCAAAAATCCAAAACGGACCATTTCAAATCCGGGGCTTCCCTATCTATCAAACTGAATAAGTTGGAGGACGGCTTGCTTTTAAACTAAATTTCTTCCGTAGCTAACCATATCGTCCTTTTCCAGTCCTCTTCGACAGGCCTCCCGCTCACTTACGCTACTTTAAGGGACCAGCTTAAGGCTTTACTCAGCGCTACCCATTCAGATCACCTCAATACTACATCACATTCTTTTAGGGGCGGTGCCGCTTCTCATGCCCTTGACTTGGGATATGACCCAACAAGAGTCATGCAGGCCGGTAGATGGAAATCAGTTAAGGCGGCGTTCAGAGTTTTCGCGGCGCGACGCGATGGCACATGTCAGCGCGACGCGAAATTCGCGTCGCGCGGAAATCAGGATGTGAACGGCGCGCGAACGCTAGGCGACTACGCGAAATTGCGTTATTTCCGCAATTTTCCGTACCCAAGCAAAACTAATCAATATTTGATCTTATTCTGTCTGTTTAAGTGTTATGTACCTTTTTTATCTTTTATCTGTATTATTATGGCACATTTTTGTTTTTGTTGCGACAACTTGCTCCTTTAAAGACGAAACAATCAAAAAGACATCGGGAGCAAATGATGCTTAGAATTTTTTTTGGAGTTGATAGTACAGAATAGGGATGTTTCGGTGAAATGAGACCGAATTATGCTTGTGTCGTTTGTAAACCGTAAAAAAATTTCTGAAAATTTAGCTTCCTGGCAAAAGTAACGATTTGGTAATGTCAAAAAAAGTTTCAAAAATGTCTTGAAATATCTTAAAAAATGATTTGGCGTAAAATAGCCTGAAGTTGTAAAAAAAACTAGGAAATGAAGTGAAATAACTAAAAATACGATTTGGCGGTCAATAATAAACTAACTAGCGATAAGTAAAGACAGATGAATAAGATTTTACAAGCTTCTCCGTTAAACTTATCAAAGCAAAATCAAGCGCGATATGGAATGGAGCATTGCGTTCACCTAGCTTGACCTGTGCTGATTCCCTTATTACAGATTTCAAAATGGCTTAATGTTTCCGTTGCGCGCTTGATTTTGCTTTGATAAATTTAACTGAGAAGCTTGTAAAATCTTATCCATCTGTCTTTAGTTATCGCTAGTTAGTTTATTATTGACCGCCAAATCGTATTTTTAGTTATTTCACTTCATTTCCTAGTTTTTTTACTACTTCAGGCTATTTCACGCCAAATCATTTTTTAAGATATTTCAAGACATTTTTGAAACTTTTTTGGACATTACCAAATCGTTACTTTTGCCAGGAAGCTAAATTTTCAGAAATTTCACATTTTTTTCCCAAAGGTTCCCTTTCTGACATGAATTTTGCTCAACGATTTCCAGTTTGGAGAGATGAAACATCTAAAAGACGATTTTGTCGTATGAGTGCAACTTCTGCAACTTGTGACGCACAACCATAAAAAACACCATTCTTCGCCGCATTCTGCGCAACAGGTGAAAAATCGATATTATTGATATATAAGTATTCGATTTTGCATGAAGAGAACAATTTCCCAAGTAAGATACTTACTAGGGAACCTCGCATGGCCATCCCCACCATTTAAATGATGATGAATGTTTTCTGGTCAATTCTGCTCGGCTGTCTCTCAATCTGACATAGGATTTTGCTACGGACACCTGTGAGCGAAGTTATAAGCGTTTTTGAAGCTTCGTGAAAAGGTAAGGGTACTCACCATAAGCCAATTTGTAGGGTGTTTGAAAAAAAATCTGATTCTGCTCAAAACTTCCAACTGGGGGTTATTCAGGCCGCTGAACGCGAATCTGGGGCCTGTTTGTCGCTAGAATTATGGTTACTGTAGGTTACGGTAGGTATAATGCCTTTTAACTGGCTTTACCTACCTTAAAATGTCGAAAATCAAAAAATGGACCTCAAATTCGTGTTCGGCGTCAAAATAACACCCACAGAGAAATTTTGAGCCAAATCCGGGACTGACTAAGCTACCGTATACCCACCAGGGGTGTGCGGAAATTTCTGTTTTCTGGCCGTTTTGGTCTTTCTGTTTTCTGAAAAACTTGCAGAAATCAGAAAAAAAATCAGCAAAAAGCAACGAAAACCAGGTCTGTTGGACAGTGCAGCTTTTTTAGTCGTTTACGTGGTTTCGCCCTTATTTGTGTTCAATTGAGCGATTGCTGCTAAAGGTAGGGTTTGTCATAAGTTACGGTTGTTGTGGTATCCTCATGAGAAGGTAGACATGATCATCACAAAAGCAAAAATAGGTGAAAACTCAGAGGAAGACGCTCAGGAACAAAATATTGCTTGTAGTCACCTTGCCAATTTCTATTAATGTTTGTTTTGCCGCCTTCCACCTTGCTGTCACATCCTATTCATACTTTTGCGAAGCGGCAAATGCCGCGGATTATCAGTAGAAAAATGAGAAATGAGATGCTCGGTAACAGTATCAAACATCTGATTTCTCATTTTTCTACTGATATTGCGCGGCATTTGCCGCTTCCGCAATAACGTTTCTAAACGAAAAAACCAGCACTTATATGAATCATGTTAGTTGGGGCGTGCGCACACCCACCAATTAGATGTTTTAAGCTGGTTTTGTGTGTTTCTCCTACATCTTTTCACTTTTCTCACTTTTGGGATGGTGAAACCTGCATTCTTATGAAGAGAACTCAGCAAATGATTTTATTGCGAACCCTGCTCACCTACTCAGAACTTGGGGCTTAATTAGGGTTGCATCCCAGGGCAAAGATCGAGTGCAAACTAGAGTGTTGCCCGAATATTCATTTATTCGAATAATATTCGAATATTCGAATAATTCGAATATTCGAATATTCAAAGAAGTGGATTATTCGGGTTATTCGAATAATCGAATATTCAAAGAAGTGGAATATTCGTTTATTCGAATATTCGAATATTCAAAGAAGTGAAATATTCGGTTTATTCGAATATTCAGCACGAATAATTTGAATAATCGACAACATCGCACTCTATTTTGCCCTGATTTTACATTTCAAACATCTTAGCGTAGTGACTACTAATTTCTCACAATTCTTCAGTACCTCATAAATATAAATCTACTTATAGCAAGTATTTACAATATATTTTGTCGTAGGATTTTGTCAAAACGCTAGGAATGCCCATTTCACCTTTAGTTATAGAGAAAAGTTTAAATCTCGAGCGGCTCATAAGTATAGCAACACTTGAGCAACATGGAAATTTCTCACGATGATGGTCAGAATGAGCCATTTTCACGGGCATTTTCATGAAACTGGTTCGAGGTGATGCTATTTGTCTACTTTCCCGATGAACTTCACCTGAATTCTGACCGAAAAGCCCAAGTTCTCTCCTTCCATAATGCTGGACGTGGAATTCGATGGTTTCCAGCCACCTAGGACGACCAGCTGGATGTAGTCTCAAGTTCGTGCCAGATCCTGAATCGCTCAACGTCTGTTGTCGCCCAGACGTCTCATGGAGCTGGGAAGCGAGAGATTACACGGCGAGTTCCCAGTGACATGGTGTGAATCTCCACGACTAACTACGAATTTTCGCTGAGTTTTTTCGAATTGTCGCTGAGATTCCGGAGTAGGGCACGGCTAAGCAGCACTGTGAAGTTCGCTATCGCATAAACCGCGCATAACTCAACTGAACTCAACTAAGCTAAATCAAACTAGACCGAAGCAGACCACAAATTTGGCGGCAATTTAGCGGGTATTTTGCGGCTATTTCACGGCGAGCATTATTTGGCGACTATTTCGCAGCCAGCATTATTTAGCGGCTATTTCGCGACTATTACTCGGGAAAAAGGCATTTTGCGTCTGTTTCGCGGCTATTTCTCGGTCAAAACTCAGAGTACACGCTCGTAAACGTGGTTGAGATAACTACGGAAATATGATGGTATGGCTCAGAACCAGGAGTGTGCGACAATTGCCGTTTGCCGATTGCCGTTTGCCGTCCATTTTTGGGGTTTGCCGTTGCAGTTGCCTTTTGCCGAAATTTTCGCTCAAAACGGCAAATTTTCGGCAAAAATGCGTTAAAACCTTAGGGTCTGATGTGCGCCCTCACCTCAGATTCTGTATTGGTCAGCGATTCGAAGCTGCAACAAATAATTTTCTGGCTAGTTCCAGCTAAAGATATTTTGACTCGGTTATCAGAGGAGTTTGTTTAGGTTCTAAGTTGGGAGCCTCTAAATCTATCTCTTTAATCATGAAATTTTCAACCCCTTAGAAATTCCGGAATCTCAAAAAAAGTTTTTTCCAGAAGCATACCGATTCCTGCTAGTTCCGAAATTGCAAAATCAAATGGTACAGAAGTTTTGGCGTGGAAGCATCTCTTTTAGACATATGAGCCATTTGAGAACTCGTGTAAGTAGGCCCGCTTATCGTCGGTTGGTTGGCTGATGGTAATAAATGAGACAGGAAAATGATCAATCCTGGCTTTTCGAATATTGAACAATGTTCACAGCGGTCATTAAAGGCAGTGTCCACGATAATTTTCGTCCTCAGTTCTTGGCCGGAAATCGAAAGTTCAGGGTCTCATTGGAGCACTGGGGTCGAAAGGACGAACGAAAACGAGCCCGAAACAGCTCCGTACGGCTCTGAAGTCCGCTCGCGCTAGCCCTTCCTCTCGCGTTCGAGTTTTCCGAGGAACATTTGGTCCGCTTCTACATTAGCATTGGAGCGCGAGCGCGGCTAAGTTTTATCATTGGGGCGCATTTGCACACGCTGTCTACTTCAGGCCTATTTTACAGTTCCATCGCAGCGCGGCGCGATGAGATGTTTTCTGTGGGCATCGATCGATAACGCGCCGCTCGTCGATTCACATATGAATCATGAAATCGCGCCGCGCCGCGATGGAACTCTAAAAACCCCCTCAGGCCCATGCCCGCGCAACTGACCCACCGCTGAAATGTGGCATTCAAGAAGAAGAGCTAATTTTGGATGTTTCGCAGCGTTTTTCATGATTCTTTCTTCACTGATGAAACAGTCAGACTCTAAACCTTCGTTTTCTGGTGGAAACTCGAAAACGATTTTTATCCTGAACACTGCCTTTAAGGGCAGTGTTCAATAATATTTTCGATGACGAGATGATTAGCTGTAACGAAGGGTTGACGGTGCTATCGCAGCGAGGGGGGGGGGCACTTGGCTACGCCTATTTTTCTGCTCCACAACTACTCTACTAATTTTGGAATGGGAGGAAAACCCTCAGTTGGTTCTCAAATTGCGCGGCGGAGCGAAAAAATGGGCATGGTCGAGTGGGATTGCTAAGTGCCTCATTCCCCGCTGCGATAGCACCGGGTTGACTCCTTGGCAGAGGTGAGTTTTTTATGAAATGGTTTAGAGTTCGTCTTCAAATTTTTCACCTGAAATCAAAATGTCCGAGGCCCATTGCAACAACAGCGTCGAAAACCTGCTCAAAACGAGCAATCAATATAAGTATACGGCCAAGAAGTTTGAATGTGGTGTGCTCGCCCCACCCACTTCCTCGGTAGCCACGGGAAGTGGGTGGGGCAGGCACACCGCATTCATGTTTTGGGGCCGCATAGAGTGATTGATTGTTTGTTTTTAGTCGACGTTGTTGCTGTATTGGGCCTCGTGCCGGCTTGTTGGCTGAATACACAGAATGAAAAACGCTCAAGAGCAGTCGGCTGGCTAAACGCACCGCGCGCGGCGCTCCAGCGACGACGTGGGCGCAACGACTTTCTGTCGCGCGCGTCGCATGTACCAGTCGAATTATCACCAGGTGCCTCTCGTTCCGTGTATTAGATCGACATGCCCCTTCGTAGCTTTTGATTTTCGGCTAAAACTCCAAGGCTGTCTTTATCGTGCAGTTTGTTTTCAACTTGACCAGTCGCACTCCACTTTTTTAGCCTCACGAAGTAGACCATCTAGGCGTGATTTCAAGTGAGCGAAAAGAACCCTGAGCCCATCACTTGCTACTAACTGTAAAAATTGTGAATGACTCAGGTCATAACCTAAAACGCGCGCTGCTGATCGCGGTGTGGACTGCCTTCCTCCTTTTCTGTCTGTCGACCAATCAACGCGTATTCATCCATCTATTCGCACCTGATTGTGGTACCGGTATCGACCACAGTCTTTGGGTCGGCGCGCACTCCCTCCGCACCAATCTGTCTTACGCTTTGCTGCACGCGCCCGGCAGGGCTGGTCACGCGTCCCGGTTAACCTTAGGGGGGCGCATATTGGACGTTGCAGAGAGGGCAAAGGGGGGTGCCTAAACCGAACACCAAAAAAAACAACGAAGTGCATGTTCTGTCGAATTTCAGAAAAAAAATTTACACTATTCTTCTGATTTGCCATACTTCTCCGCTTTTTAGGCCAACGCTTAAAGAATCCAAATTATTGATAGAGATGCATGTTGTGTTCGCAATAATTCATGGTTGCTGTCGAAGTTTGTTTTGATGAAGGAATGAACACCCTTCTGTTATCTTGTAGCAAGTAAGGGCTGATGTAGCGTGTACATGTAGCCACTGTTGCTTAGGTTCAACGTTCATTGATTACGCGGGTGGCTACCGATTCGAGGCAAAGATACAAAGACAGGGCCCAGGAAAGCTATTGTTAAAGTTAAAAAAAAGATTAGCGAACTGATGTATAGCCTATGTCGCTCATTCTGAGCCGGTCGAAGCAAGGCTTATCGGGCTTATCATGTCAAAATCTCCTTATCACTGTTATATTTTGCCGTGACCGACCGCTCCGCTGCTTACTCCACCCGGACTCATCCGAGCAGGCTAGGCTCTATTTCGACAGTTTAAAAGTACAGATAGCACAGTCAGTATCACAACTAGTCAATAGATTTTAATGCATGAGAATGTGACTTAATAAGAGAGCCAAATGTAACAATTGAAGACTGCAAGTTCCTAAGAAAGAAGCGATGACCGTGCCGTCCTCATTGAGAAGTACCCTGTACATAAAAACCCGAGTTTTATCCACCTTGAATGCCGCAATCTCTCATAGATTAGGCTAGCCGTGCGATAAGGTGTTTCTCCGCAGCTACACAGCGCGCACTGGAGTGGATGCGCACGCAATATTAATTTAAAAAATGTATTTTATTACAGAACGGGGCGGAGAAAATGATTGAAACTGGAGTAAATGGAAGAAGGCAGAAATAGGATACTTTCAATGTATCCACTATAGAGTTTTAATGTAAACAAACTAAGTTGGAGCGGAGCGGAGTTTCGGTTTTGATAAGGTTCATTCAAATGAACCTAGTTGATTAAAAACACCAAGAAACCTGAGAACTAAGAGCATTGAGAGAAAGAGGAGAATCGGGCAAACATTTTAGTAGCAATAGGTTTGATATTCAATGTGACTTAAGGACCCTAAGACTCGTCCCGGTTTTCAGGGTAAAACCGGGACGAAATTTAAGGTCCTTAAATCGCATTAAAACTCGATCCTATTAAAACTAAAATGTTTGCCAGATTCTCATCTTTCTCACAATATCCTTTGCTCTCTTGTTTAATGCTACATTTGATCAACTAGGTTCGTTTGAATGAACCTTGTCACGGCTAAATATTTACACCCACTCTAACTTTGTTTATTTACATTAAATTTCTAAAATGGGAACATCCAGGATAGACTACCTTTACCATCTTCCATTTCCTTCAGTTTCAATCCTTTTCTTCTTCCCGCTCTGTAATAAAATACATTTTTTATTAATATTGTGTGCGCGTCCACTCCCGTGTGCGCTGTGTAGTTGCGTACAAACACCGTATCGCACGGCAGGCCGAGTCTCTAAGGGATTGCGGCATTCCAGGAGGGTAAAACTCTTGTTTTCCACTCCCTACGCATCAAATGAATCCTAACATTGTTCCACAACACAAAATAGTTCTGATTTCCACATCAGAACAACCAAACAAAGATTATCTAATCCTTCTGCTCCTTCATAGGTTTATGAAAACATTCGACAGAAAACATTAATTATCGCAATAGTAGTAGTTCTGTTGGTTGTAATTGTTCAATTGTTTTGTAATAAAAATTTTTTTCATCTTTTGTCATAACTTACCGTCTTACTAACAAATTTTCCTCATGGGATTGTTTTGAAGTTTAGAAATTACACTACCTTTTTTGTTGACATTTTCGGAATTTTCTATATTCAGTGCTTTTTTTTTTGAATTCTTGTTTATCAAAATCAGGAAGTGAAAATCATGGCTGTTGTGCTCAACGTTTTTGGAAAATAGCCGGTTTCGATTTTCCATAGGGGGGTGCCTAAAAATTACCGAGCTAAGGGGGGTGCATATTCAGAATCGCCATGCCGGGACGTGTGCCCAGCCCTGGTGCCCGGACCGACTAGGCTGGGTCGCGCAATCAAACGGCCTCGTTGAACTTGATAGAAGCTCCTATACTATCACACACAAAACAGCGCTACTGTAGTTCTCTGATCACCTGAGGCTTGCAAGTAACTTTTGATATATGGGATTTTCCCTTCCTGTAAAGGCTAGTTAAACGCCAGATACATAGTAACTGGCAGGTATTGCATGGTTTACAACACGACTAATCAAATGTGGGTGTATTATAGCACAGAACAGCTTTTGCCGTTTGCCGGCCATTTTGGGGTTTGCCGTTGCCGTTGCCGTTTGCCGAAATTTCCATTTCTTTGCCGCACACCCCTGCTCAGAACACAACGCCTACGTATTTTGAAGCGTCAAAAACTACCCACAATGACGCTACATGAGTGAGAAGTTGGCCCCGCCCCTGTATCTGCCCGCCCTTGTATTTGCGTCTTCCTTCAAAAAAGGGGTGCTGGGCCATTCCCACCATCGGCGACGCTTGTGGGTGGTACAATAGGTAAACCGCAAACGTCACCGACGGTGGAAATTGACCAGCACCCATGTTTAGGAGGACGCGAATGCAGGGGCGGGCTGATACAGGTGCGGGGCCGACTCCTCAGTCGTGTAGCGTCTTTTTTGGTCGTTTTTGACGCTTCAGGATGCGTAGGCGTTGTGTTCTGAGCCATGCCATTCAACTTCCGCAGTTAGTATCTCAACGACGTTTACGAGCGTGTATGCTGAATTTAAGTGACAAGAGTGCAGCCGGTTCAATTACCCAAGTATGCGGTACATTGGCCCCGCCCAGCATCTGGAAGCCCTGCCCATCCGGTGGCGGCCTCAGTGGAGGTTGGGCGACCCAGCCGCGACGCGTGGGTGTACCGTCCGCAACGCGTGTTGGTGTGCCGACCGCGATGCGTGTAGGTGTGCTGACCGCGATGCGTGTCGATGCGCCGACCGCGACGCGGGTGGGTGCAAAGTAGTTCCTAAGCCACATAAAGGCCTTGCAGGATGTGAAACGCTGCTAAATAGGCCGCTAAAGGCGACAGGTCAAAATGTCAACAGCCCGACAACAGGCGGGCATCGCTGGGCAACGGGCAGTTGTCAGGCTTACAATGCGAGCGATTTGAGTTGTCAAGAGGGTGCAGTTTATGAGATGACAACATCTCAACCTGTTGTCGATGCCCCAGTTTGCCTGAGTGGATTGGATGGGATAGTACGCAATAGTGTTGCCCAAATATTCGTTTATTCGAATAATATTCGAATAATTCGAATATTCAAAGAAGTGAAATATTCGTTTATTCGAATAATCGAATATTCGAAGAAGTGGATTATTCGAATTATTCGTTTATTCGAATATTCAAAAAAAATTATTCGTTCCAACACTCTAGTGCAAACCTTCGCTGTCAGCAGCAGCTGCTGACAGCGGTATATGATTCCAACACTTGCGTGGGTTGAACCCCTCGACATCAATAGCAACTGCTGATGTTAGCTGTCAGCAGCAGCTGCTGACAACGAGGGATGCAACCCATACTGTGCTGACGTACTGGCGTTCTCTGAGAATTTCACCCGATCAATAGCCAAGAAAGGCCTGCTTCCTGCTTGATAGCCGGAAAATGGTCGGGAAGTAGCTGGTTGCCGCGCAATAGCCTAGAAATAACCGCCAAAAATGTTCGCCGCGAAATGGACGCCAAATAATGCTCTTCAAGGGATGTACAGTTCAACTCCGCATTGCCGTTCAGTACGCAAAGTGCATGCTGATTGCGAAAGCGTGCTGCGGCGCGGTTGCGAGTATCCTCAGACAGGGATATGGGATCACCTGCGTACCAAAGGCAAAAACCGCACGGGTGACCCTACATCCCTGTCTGAGGATACTCGCAACCGCGCCGCAGCACGCTTCCGCAATCGGCGTGCACTTTGCGGACTGAACGGCAATGCGGAGTTGAACTGTACACGACGCATTTCTGAGGCATGATTTGGATGTCGACACCGTGGTCGGTTCAAGTACCCAAGTTTGCGGTACTTGGACCCCGCCTAGCACCAGGAGGTCCCACCGAGCCGCAGGAGGCTAAGGCGGTTGCTCGGCGAGCCGGGAAAGGCCGTGCCGCGTGTTGGTGTGCCTGTCACGTCGGTTATTTCTCGGCTACTTCTAGGCTATTTCGTGAACAACATGATCTTAGCCGCCTAATAATCGATAAATAATCAAGAAATATTTGAGAAATAGCACATAAAGAACCGCTGTGGAACCTCGTGGGCTATTTCTCGGCTAAAACTCTCAGAATAAGTGCCTTCAATGATGATCTACCTGTCATTGACGTGCCATCGCTACTAGCAATGTTTTATTAGTTATTTGTCCAGTCTCGTAGATATTGTATTACACGTGTAGCAAAGATGTTCAGAATTACACTCTCTTTCTTCTTGAAAAAAGTTAAAATGCAATGAGTATTTTTTCCGAAATTTTTCTGATTTCTGTTTTCTGGCCGTTTTGACCTTTCTGTTTTCTGTTTTCTGACAAACTCGATTTTCTGTTTTCTGAAGATTTTTCAAAAATTTCCGCACACCCCTGATACCCACCGTAACCTACCGTAATCTATCATAAACCGAATGCAGATTCGTGTTTATCACTGCAAATAACTTCCAGAGCAATATTTTGAGCCATATCTATCGTAGCACTCCGGAAATCGGCAAACGTCGCGATTTGCCATCAAAATTTCCCCCGACGGTAAGCTTTAAACGAAAGTCGAAAAGCTCGGAAAATCGACAAATAGACCCCAGATTCGTGATCAGCGCTCCAAATAACCAACCTGGAAGGATTTTGTGAGTGAAATCTGCAACATTTTTTTAACGCTTTCACAGGTATAAATAAGCGCCCAACCGAAAATCTGCACAAGTCCAAAACACTATCAGCCTGTGCAAAGTTTGGAAAATGTGCCTTCACCCAAAATTTGCTCAGCGGGGTAGTTTTGGGCGCTGAACACAAGCATGAGGTCCGTTTCCGGATTTCGCAAACCCTAATGCGCGTTTTTCACAGAAAAAATGCGGGAAATACGAACTTTGACAGGCTATAACTTTTTTCGCAGATTTCCGTCGTAAAATCTGAGTTCAGATTCAAAGAGGGCGTGTCAGAGTTGACTAGAAAACATTCATCAGCTTTTTGATCCGGGGGTACACCATGCGAGGTTCCCTAGTTAGACCCTCAACAATCAACACTCATGGCGGCAATTTCTGCAACAGGCAAAAATCGATATTATTGGTTGGTATTAATCGATAATGTTTGATGAGTAAAATTCCCAAACCAAGAGATCCATACCCATCAACAATTACCACTTCTCGTCGCAGTTCGTGCAATAAGAGCGAAAATCGATAATATTGATTATCGATCGATGAAGTGTCATGAGTACGAAATCTGACAAGTTCAGTACTTACCCCTAATGACCTATGTTAATTGACTGCAGGTCCACCCACATACCCTGCTCTCCACAGCCGTAACATGCCCCAGCAGTTTTCGCGCTCCACGGCTAATTTAGTATGTAAACACACGATTCTGAGGTACCCTTCAAAGTTAGTGTATCAAGTTCAAATTGGAATAGGAGCCACCTGCATCCATTTCCAGCCTCCTGTCCAAAAATGAGCTTCCTAGCTCAATTTTAAGTGTACCCACAAGTTGATGAACGCCAACTGAAAAAATGGAGATTAACACCAAAATTGAGCGGTTTTTTAAAATTTTCTCGAAAACCAGCGAACCATTCCAAACCATTTTCGGGAAATATTACCAACTATTTGCGCTCTTTTCAATCCAACTTGGAGCTGATTTCTAGGTTCACTCTGAACTTAGATTTCGAAAAAGCGGTTCCGCACGTGGCCAGTTCAAAACCAAATCTGGTGCGCGCTTCGCGCGCACCACAATTTTATAGCTCGTCAACTCTTTGAAACCATCACCCTCATCACACTGTCTAAAAAATTATTTAAATAAATATTAAATATGCAGACAAAATTGTTTGCAGTATCATCTGAGAACAATACAATAACCCATAACAATTTCAATCAACGTAGTCTTTGAAAAGGTTTGAGAACATTAAAAACGCCATTGCAACGCGACGCGATGGTCGCGGAGCGATTATAATTTGCGCGTCAAATTCGATGTATCGCGCCTCTTCACTGTGAACACCTAGCGACGACGCGACGCGACGTCGCTTGATCGATACGTAGGCTAATCATAACGTCGCGTCGCGCCGCGAATGAACTCTAGACGCCGCCTAAGGCTTTCAACTCCTACGTCAACGCGAAGCCCATCCATTTACCCACGGACTCCAAGGATTCCCCTTCCTAATCTCTTGTTGCGGCAATCGTATTGAGCCCGACGTCTTTTAGTGAAGGCGGTTATCCACCGCTTCTGCTAGGGCGGAATGGTAGACTTCAACAGGTTCTCTGATCGTAAGCCGAGATTGACAGTGTCAACTGCCTGTGTTAGGCCAAGGGCCACACCAACGGTACGCTGGGGTTTCTTGGCATTGGAGCCGCCTAAAACATAGCTCTTAGTTTCCCACAAGGCCGTAGTGGTGGAATGTAATTTACGAAAACCATGTTGGTGCTGTTGTTGGCTGTTATGCTCGGCGACCATAACAGCCCCTTTTTTCTCGACCTGTGCGGGAGTGATTGCATTTATACCATCTATGAGTGGTAGCTTACAAAGTTCTCTTACAGTTGCTCTATTCTGCTTCTCTCTTTCAGTTCTAGTAATGAAAAGTTGCTTCCCAAGAGCATTCGCAACCTCTTTCCCTGACTTGCAGACTCCACCGTCAAATTCAATCGTGGAATTGTTATCGGAGGTGTACTTTTCCGAGATCCTTCTCAAAGCTTTCCACGTTGCTGCAGCATCACTCCTGAAGTTCATCTTCTCAGTGATCTTTTCCCAAGATTCCTTCTTGTGCCTGTCAAGGTCCCTCCTGATCTCATCATCCAGCTCAGCGATGTCTGGGTCAAGATGATCTTCTCAGTGAACTGGGAAAACCGCGTTCCTTTTTCCCTGTCGAGGTCCTTCTTGATCTCACTATCCAACGCAGCAATATCCGGGTCTAGATGATCTGCGGCTCTCTTTTCGTCTCTGGTTCTTATCTTCTGCAGTATCTCCCTGCTGACATCGGGATAAAAGGTCTTGACTCGACCCACTCATGGCCTTGCGGATGGTAGTAGTCAGGTGACGTCTCCTCTGATGCACATCTCCATTCCATGGGTAGTCAGCTGCTTGGCGGAGTGCAACATCTCTGAACAGGCCCCAGTCTGCTAAGCCTAAATTGAGATAAGAACAATTACGAATACCAGAATAAGGGGCAAGAGAGTCAGATAGATCAATATAGACAAAGACGGGAATGGGATCGCTGGAGAGAGTTGTGGATGTGGACCACGAGCAAGCGTTAGAAGGGTTGGAAGAGACAGTGGAGATGCCCGGGCTAAAAGGCCGGCCATTGGCAGGGAGACGAGTGGGCTGATCATCGTTTAAAATGACCATGTCGCACTCCTCCGCTCATTCTTCGACGCCATTCCCTCTAGCATCAGGATCAAGCGACGAGCAGAACGTGTGGGCATTGAAGTCGCCAGCGAAGACAATTGAGGGAGAGAGAGAGAGCAGTCGTATAGCTGCTTAAGAAGTGAGATGGGGTTATAAGAAGCTGGACAGGAAGTAGTAGGAGGAGTGTATATATTGAAAAGAGATAGAGGAGTTTGAAGAGGAATGTGGATGGGGATGTACTCGAGAGTACCATCCTCAGGAGTGTTTGGAATTAAGTGAGAGGGAAGAGAGGATAAAACAACAGTAGAGGTTCCACCTCCTAAAGATGACCTAGAAGAATGATATGCAGTATAACCCGGGATGTTTGGATGCCGAGAGGTAGCAGAGGGAGAGAGTTTGGTTTTCTGAACCATGATAGCATCCGGGTGATGAGTACGGGGGAAGAGAGATAATTCAGATAGCTTGGCGCGAAGGCCGTTGAAGCTGATGTGAACAATAGGTAGGGGGCGGTTGTTAGTTGAGGAATTAGAATTGTTGGAGGCGGAGCACACAATACAACGAGAGGTAGAATCGTGGTGCCTCACAGAACTGAGACCCGATCAAGAGAGTTGCACCCACCTTTGGCATCCAAAACATTTGACGCTGCTTCCGCTCCAAGTGACATCCCTGTCGCATGTGGCGCATGGGTTCTTCTTCTTCGCGGGTCCTGGGTTCCTCTCGACGCCGGCTCTTTGCAGTAGGATCTTCAGGAGAGCTGTGGCAAGCCAGCACCTCTCCCATGACAAAAACCCTCTCCGCGGAGGGATTGACGTCGGTTTGCACGGAGTAGATCTTCTTTCCTCCACACTGCCACGGCAAGAACGTACGACATCTCGACAGCTAGATGCTATTAAAACAACTAGGAACGCTCAAAATGCTTGACCATTTTGGCTGTAAATAGGTTACATTATAAAGAACTTATTTGCATTCAATAAAGCTCCCTCGTCTTCAAATCTTGAAAAAAATCTTGAAAGTTTTATTGCGTGGGTGCACAGTGTGGGCGAGCGGTCTCTTAAGTGTTGCACCTCTCTAGCGTCTCCTTTTTTCAGAAAGGAAGGATCGGCTCCGAAGTCGAAGATCAACTTTGGGCCTTTGTTCGAATGTTTGCGAACTGCCTTGTTTCGTCGACAAACAGAAATCAGAAGGAAGCATCGTGACGTTTTGCTTGCATCAATCCAGAAGATGAATATGCGTTAATCGAAACAAATCTGCCTAAAACACTCAAAGACAGTTTTTTTATCTTTTAGGTACTATTTTGTTTCTGGCTTAAGATTCTTGTGCATGTCAGTATACAGATCCCGTACTCATTACGTTTAAGTTTTGTCAAGCATTTAGGTATTTTTGTACTAACCTTTTCTCATTTTTTCGAATGCTGGTCCAGTGCCTCAGTAATTCTCGTGATATCATCTGTGATTTGGAGATGGAGGTTTGAGTGCCACAAATGTGATAACCTATGAGAAGCTTCAAGAAGATAGGTGATAGAACTTTTGTTCATTAGCTGTTCAAATTAGCAGTCAATTGATTTGTTATTCTATGGTATTATGTATAAAATTTATTCGGTAAAATATACGAGCCTTACTCTGTGAGAGCATTGTTGTTAGTTTCTGATGAACTTATCGTGGATGAAGTTGCTGATTGTCAACAAAGTTATAATAAATAGTTCATCATGCCAGACTTGCGCAAGTATAATAATCGATATATTTTACAGCGAACAATTATCAAAAGTTTTGCTGTAATCTCTTTTGGGTGGATTGGGAGCGGAGCTCGACAGAAGAGCTATATATTTGATATTTCTGAGGTGTAACATCAGTGTTATTTGATAAGGTATCAACGAGCAGTCAATGAAAGAACGCTTGGGACTGATTTTTCTTGAGGTGACGCGAGAACTGCTCTGCACTTCCCGCTGAAAATCATTCAATACAACGAGTTTTAACCTTATCAGTGTTATTTGATAATTTATCCGGCAGCGATCCGTGATGGTACGCTTGAAAATGATCCTCCGGAGGTGCGTTCAAGGAATGTTCCCGCGACGCCGTAACAGGGCAAATAGCCTTTCCATGGACAAGCTTGTTTCCCATGAATACGATTTATAACTGTAAATACTTACACTCGACCGTGGCTACGTTTCCATGAAAGCCTTTTGCCATGGGAATGTTCTAGGAACTCACCCCTGAAAGTAAGACCAGAGAATCCTTGCCTTTTCCGCTGAAAATCCGTGGAAACGATGAGTTTTCCCAAGCTACAGTATACCTGCAGCCATGTGTCACACGTTTATGGCGGCCAGTGCGCACGCGCTATTGACAACCTGGATCATAGCTTCGCTGGGTGGAGCCGGGTACTCCACCAATCTTCATCTCTGGGCAGGTGAAGGGGGAACCTTAACCATTGGGAAAACCGGTGACAACCGGTGAAACGCCCCGAAAAAGAATGAAAGTGAAGTCTCATGCAAGTCATTTTCAAGATGGGATAGGTGCCATTGCCGGTTTTTCGTCCATAACTTTTTTATCCCTGAAGATCGATCTCTGGTGAAGGTTGTTTTCGGAATCCTCACGAAACCCTGCATCGAATAGTGTTTACAGATCTTCCAGCCGATGACAGTTTATAAAGTTCATTTTTTCTCGTGAAGCTATCGGTTTTCCGTTCATACCATTTTGCGCTAAGGGTTCGACCTTTGTTGAAGGTTGTTTTCAAAATCTCCATAGATTTCTGCGTCGTCTGGTGTTTTCAGTCCTGGAAAATAATTTCCCAATCCTTCAGCCTAATCTACTTTATGAAATACCAGTTTATCGCCTATAACTTTTTAACCATTAGAGGTGGGGTTGTGCTGAAGGCTGCTTTGGATTCTCCGTAAAATTCTGCGTCGAACGATATATTGGGTTCCTTTCGTTACTTGCTCCATAAGCCAGCCAGGTCGGTGGACCCGAGTTCTATAGTAATCTCCATAGGGTGCCCTCGCCTCTATGTTGCAAATGAGAGACGCAGGGTTCTACTGGAGGCAACAATGGAGCTCGGCTCCACCGACCTGGCTGGGTTATACAGCGAGTATAGTTAGGAAACCGATACATCATTCGACACAAAATTTTACGCATATTTCAAAAACTACCTTCACCATAACACTATATTTAACGGTTAAAGAGTCATAGGCGAAAAACTGGTGATACATAAAATGAAATAGGCTGAAGGATCGAGAAAATATTTTTCCAAACTGTAAACACCAGTCGACGCAGAATTCGACATTTCGAAAACAACCTTCACGAAAGGTCCATCTCTAAACGTAAAAAAGTTATCTACGAAAAACCGATAGCTTAAAGGCAGTGTTCACGATGAAAATCGTTTTTCTGTTTTTCCGCCTATCTTGAAAACGGCCCCGTGCTGATTCCAGTGGTGTCTCTGAAATCATAAAAGACCTGTGAACGCAGGTATGGTCCCTCAAAAATTGAGCTATGGAAACATGGTGGACGAGTTGTCCGAGGCTTGTAACTTCCGCCTTTTGCAGCCGATCTATGCGAGCTGACCGGAGTAAATAGAGAAGCTGAGAATGAAGGGAAGAACGGGGCTAATGATTGAAAATCATCGCTCATCTCACGATCTCGAGCATTCATTTGTTCATGTCGGTGGGCGTGTGATGCGCTTTTGGGTATTTCAATGCGCTCGAAGTTGCAACTTCGGGCTCTTTTGGGGCTCTTCCTGGCTCGTTTTCATGCGTTCTTTCGACGTTAACGTTACAGAGTGTCCCTTCACTACCCAATCCTAGTGGAATCTCGAAAACTTTTTTCATCGTGAACACTGCCTTTAAAGGCATCGTTCACGATGGATTTTGTTTTTGAGTTTTCTATATATAACGGAAGCTCTACATCCCTATATAACAGCTACCTCGTAAAAACTGCGAAAAAATCACTGAAAACTATTTTTTCGGACCGAAATTCTCTCGATCGATTTTTGAGAAAGGGAGAGTCGATCGCCAGGAATTGCAGTGTTGACCCATGATCTCACGATCAAATGAAAATCATCCTTCTTCCAGGAGATTTGTGGGGACGGACAGGTGAACCGATGTATGTGTAAAGATCATCCTTCACGTAATCGTAAAGTATATTCCATCAACTTACCCTAAGTTGTACTGGATCAATTGTTGATCATTTACCTATACAATGGCTGACAGCAAATTGTGTCAGATGACTGACGGAGTGCCGGCCTCTTTTGACGGAATTTTGGGCATTCGGAATCATATATCTTCATAATAAAGCGTTTTTGACCCAGCAAACTCCCTACATGCTTAGATGGGTCCAGCCAATCATTCAAACCCATAAAACGGAGAGACGTTTTCAGCGCGTACGATGCCTTTAAGCCAAAAAATATGCATTTTATTAAATGAAACGGTCTGGAAGAGTGGGAACGTATTTTTTGAACTCGAAAACGCTGTTCAATGCAGAATTTTATGCGGATTCTAAAAAGAGCTTTTACTAAATGACTATCTTCAAGGACAAAAAAGTTATAGGCCAAAAACGGATTGCTTTGAGTGAAAAACGTTATTTCATAAATTGAAATCGGCTGGGAGATTGGGAAAGTATTTGTTTCCGAATTGAAGCCATTATTCGACGCGAAAATTCATGAAGATTACGGAAACAACTACTCCCAAAAATCCATCTCCATGTGCAAAAATGTTATCAGCGTAAAACAGATTTTTAAAATTCGTTTGGGGAAATTTTCCTAAAAAAATTCGAATTCGAAACGGCTCAAAAGGATTTTTTCATGACCAATGCAGATCATTTTATCAAAAATGGTGAATTTTGAAAGGCGGTCCTCTAATTAAAAAAATTGTTTCAAAATTAAAATTAAAAATATTGTAATATTGAAGGCAACAGAGAGGCTTAAGAAAACGTAAATTTTGAAGTTGCAGGTCTAGAGGGAACCTTCACCAGTTTCCATTCAGGTATCCCAAGCAATCTTCACCTTTCCGACCGCTGTCTCCATCCCAACGAACCTATGACTTGGATAGAAGAGCCCCCCCCCCTCCTCAGTACCACATCCATTTTCCTAAGGCTTTTCGAAGAAGAACTAACACTCTATTCATACTTTTGCGAAGCGGCAAATGCTGCGGACTATCAGTAGGAAAATGAAAAATCAGATGTCCGATAACGTTATCAGACATCTGATCTCTCGTTTTTCTACTGTTACTGTTGCCGCTTCCGCAGAAGAAGACATTCGAGACATTTGTTACTCAGGTAAAACTAGTTGTCCTGAATACGGCGAGTATTTGTCCTAAATTCGTACAAATCCAGAACAATTTCTCGTTTGATTCATGAGAATTTTCGATGAATTCTCAACAACTTCTCACCGTTTTCTCCAGAATTTTCAGCCAATTCAGGAGATCTCTTGCTGAATTCTCGACAACTTTTTACGGTTTTAGGTATCAGTAATGGGATTAGTCCATCCCCGGAACCGCTTTAGGGAGGCCATCCTAGCTGCCGTCGGCATCTGGGACATGATGCTCCCCGCGTTCTCCGCGTGCGAGACCACCCCCCCTCCCCTCCCCGAGGGGCCCATCCCCTCAGCAGCCAAAACTTATCCTTCGGCTTCTGAGTAATCCTTTGAGGAGACTTAAAGTCACTTGAAGGATCGGCCTCAAAATTCCGAGTGAGCTTTCGATGAGATGAAGCGCCTTTTTTACTCTTCGGTTTGTCTACTCTGAGCATGATAATGATACCAGAAAAGAACTGAATTCTCAACATGTTTTCCACGACCAGTTCTGCCTGAGCTCATCTGTATAATGGAAGACTGCAATTTCTGTGTATTGGTCACAGGGGGAGGTGCGCTGGTGGTTGCTTGCTCTGCACGATGTCCTGCTTACTCCTGCTAAAGTCCTGTCCAACATACTATCAAAATCCTACTCTTTATTGGACAAATTGCGCAGGGCTACTGGAGCCTTGCACACAATGTACTGAGTACTCTAAGAGAACATGCTGCGATAGTGCCGCTACCCTCGACTGTGCCGCGACAGTGCCACGGCGGATCCGCGATCGTCACTGTGCCAAGACGATTCTGCAGAAGTGTCTTGGGCCTCGACAACGCCGCGACATTGCCGCGATAGTACCGCAGAAGTTCCGCATTAGATCTGCGCCGGCCCCGCGAGGATGCTTCAGCGAACCCGAGTCAACAGCGTTACCCGGTCATGTGTGGTAAAACGAGATTTTTGCCGGTTAAAGGCAGTGTTCACGATAAAAGTCGTTTTTTCTGTTTTTCCGCCTATCTTGAAAACGGTCCCATGCTGATTTCAATGGTGTCTCTGGAATCGTACAAGACCTGGAAACGGAGTTATGACCCCTCAAAATTCAGCTAGGGAAGCATTGTGGACGAGTTGTTCTAGGCTTGTAACTCCCGTTTTTTGCAGCCGATGTGTGCGAGCTGACCTGAGTAAAGAGAGACGTTGAGAATGAAGGGAAGAACGGGGCTTTTGATCGGAAACCATCGCTCATTTAACCACGAATTCAGGGGAACTGTTATAGGACGTGGGCGGAGTGGCCCAATGGGTTGGCTGGCCCACGAGATTTTCACCCCCTTACCGGACGCTTTTCGTCGCACTTCCGTTGTTAATCTTCTAAGAGGGACCCAAAGCTTACGTTTTAGCCGAAAAAACGAGCAGCTTTTTCTTCGTGAACACTGCCTTTAAATTACCCAAGTATGAGGCATTTCCCGCATGTCCTGCTCACTTTGTGCAGATCCTTGCGCGCACTGCACAATGTCCTGCGCACTTCGTGAAGGTCCGTGCCCGTTGTCCTGCGCATTTCGTGCGGGTCCGTGTCCGTTGTCCTGCGCCTTTTGTGCAGGTTCGTGCCCAATGTCCTGCGCACTTCGTGCAGGTTGTCCTACACGTCGGAAGCAACGTCTCATGTTCCGATTCTTTCCTGTTCGAGTCCTTTTCAATCCTTCTCCCTATTCCCAGCTCAGCGTTCGACACCTGCTTTGCACATATTTTATCTTTGAAGCGCAGCTGCTTGTTGACGACATGCAAAACTGCTCCAGAAATTGCCAAAGATTGAAAACTTGTCGAGAAATAGTCGAGAATCCAGCTGAATTTAGGAAGTTCGAATTTCTAGAGCAGCCGTCCAGAGTTTTCAAAAAATTTGCGACGAACTCGGAACAAAGTCTCTAGCTGGCGAGAAAATGTCCTGAATTCTGCAGCATTTCTCGACAAAAACACGATTTTCCCGCAATCTCGACAACTTCTCCCTGAATACAGAAAAACTTTTGGATTCCCGATCTATTCAGGACAAGTTCTCGACTAATTCTGGACAACTAGTTTTACCTGAGTATGAATTGGCATTTTTTGAAAGTGATTTCGCTTCAATAGAGAACACTACATTTACGTAATATTCATTCATTCGAAAACCACGAGAACGAATTAGTCGATGAACTCAATCGTTGGAGGACTGGAATTGAACAATTCTCGTTCTTCATTCATTCGAAAAAGTTTTTGAATACATATGGATAGCACATGCATATTTAAAAAAACACTTCCAAAAGCGAGGCGTTTTCCGGCTTTTTTTGTTGTTATTAGAAAGTCCGGCCTCCGAGTTTCTGCACTCAACAAAAGCAATGACGTGAATCTTTTTCAGCGGAAGATCCTACCCAGTCCACTTGAGTATAATCCCCCTTCAGTTGAAACCTCATTCCTGGCCTCCAAGGGTATTAGCAGGAGAAATGAATCGGATTATAGTGTCAAAGTGTGTACGTAGTAACGTTCGAACGGAATCCGAGGACGTCAGAGTTTCTCTGAATTTTCCAAACAATGTTCTGCCAACGGCTTTCACAAGATTTTCTATACCCCCTATCGTGAATGTAGCGCGGAAATGCATGCGACATGGCCGCTCCACACTGACGGTATTGAGGCCGCAGAGCTTTTTACGCATCAGGGATGTGTGGAATTTTCTGCCTATTTTTTTGACCATTTTTCTGTTTTCTGTAAAAATAGGCAAAATTTGACAGAAAACAGAAAAAACCGTTAACCACTATTTGTGACAATTTAACTGGAGAGACAAGAGGCAGGGGCCCATAAGCGGCAAACTCATCGGCTTATGAAGCCTTAAGCCTAGTTTTGACTGCATCGCTGCTGTTTTTCATCGCAGCGATTTCACACCCGCTGCTGCAGCGATGTAGCAGCGGCAGCGATTCTGTTCATAGTGCATAGCCTCACGGATGATCGAAGCAATTCAATCAATCAGTGAAAGAATGGCTGGTAGTTATCAATAACACGTTTCGACTCGTAAACACTGATCTTGTCATGTGAAAGGGTCAACCTTCACTAGACGAAACGTGTCATTCGCTGGCAATCGCTCCATCGCTGCCATAATGGCAGCGATGGAGCGATGGTCAGCGACCATTGAGAATCGCTCTTCAAGCAGCGATGCAGTAAAACATAGGATTTCGTCGCCGCGACCCAGCGATCTAGGATGTTTGCCAAAAGCGATCACAATTGGAGCGGCTTTCCATTACGCGCGATGAAAAAGGAACAGTTGTCCCTCGCATGGCCGCAGCGACCACCTGCAGTCAAAACTAGGCTTTACCCGCATTCTCTGCAGTTCATTATGGTAAATACGTCTATCTATGGTGATTACCAAAGCTGGTGTGGTGTAGTGGCAGGAGGCGCTGCTGTCGGGTTCGATCCTCGCTCAAAGTCAACCAAACATACTATCCTTTCGGGGTTCTCGCATTCGTAATGTAGAGAGACGAGGGCAGTGACTGGAGCGCCAGCTAACCCCCGCAAGCCTCCGCAGGGTCTAAAAAACGTCCATGCCTCTGCGAAATAGGCGTCGAATGCGCAGTGTATCCCAATAGGGACCGAGAAAGCCGAGGTTTCATCTTCATCTTATAGTGGTTACCCTTACCTAGAGTTTTATCGTTGATGACTCCTTCGGAAGGTAGACGTTACAGTCAAATGACGCGAAGTTTACAATGTTATTGTATAAAACCGAGAATTAGTACTTTTTAAAGCCCGCTATTCCTGCCCGCATGCACACGGCGTTCGACTATGAATACTTTCTACACGTAGGCAGAAACTGAGTGCTATCGCTTTGATAGAGTGGGCTAAAAGATGGCCCCAACAGTGTCAGCCATCCGAATTCCAAACGTGTTCTAGACTCATACGTGCGCAAGATGATAATTAATTTAAATAAGATGAAGTGCAAAGAAATTGGTTGTGGGGCTAAGACTTAGGGGATGAAACTGTCATATAGTTACGAGCGACACCACCACAGTGGAGCGAGCGGCGCGTTAGGTGATTTCTACTCGATCGGCACATCCGCAGGGTACGCGTTTGATTTCTGGGCCTTGAGGAGTAGTACAGTGACCAAACCAGCAATTATCCCGAAATTATCGTCGAAATTTGTACACTAGGGTAGGTCAAGCCTGCACCGACTGAATCTATGTACTCGTTGCACATATTGGACTGACTCAGAAAAATGCAAAGATGTTACATGTAATATAAAGTGTAAGATACTTGAGACATTCAAGTATATTACCTTTATATCGCATGTAACCTACACTTATATTACATGTAACATACACTTATATTACATGTAACATACACTTATATTTCATGTAACTTAATTAGAGGTGCAAGTTGAAGCTCGATGCTTTAAGGGTTGGAGCTGCAAGTTCCTGGCTACTGCTTCAGGTACTAATCAGCAAGCTTTAAGCTCTCTTGGACATCCCCGGAGCTTAAAACTTGCCGCTCCTCAGATGAAGCATAAAGCTTGGAACCCACAGCTTCCTACATGAAGCAATAGGCTTAAGCTTGCATCAAAAATATTGCATGTCGCTCCCTCTAATCCTCGCCACGATCCAAACGAATCATGAGGAGTGAGAGAGAGATCAACGACTCGGCTAGGGCGAGTGACCGCCCTGTCGAATGTCAATCCCATGGGCCTGCGCTCATGGCTAAGGTATGAGGCGGCCCGTAGGCAGCGTCCATACGTGGCGAGAGCGGGCGCTCCCGCTGTTGTGCGCCTCTCGCCGCTCCTCAACGCTGCCTGCAAATCAACACAGGCAAACACCCCTGCCTCGTGTTGATTCGATTGAAAATGTTGATCGGGTGATCAATCGCTCAAATCGTCGCAACGGCTGATGATTTCCTACGGTTTTCAACGTCCTTGGTGAATTTATGAAAATAAGGGGAGTGGTTTTGATACAGGTTTAATGCCACCTGCCTTAGTGATGGAGCAGTAAGCTTGAAACTTGCTGCTTGCTTCGTGGTGCTGGCGCGAGAGGGCGAGGGCGCGCGAGAAGGAGCGCCTGTGAGCGGCAAGCGAATCGTGTGCCCACAATGACCATCGATTTTGCGTAATCGCACGCTCTCGCAGCGTATGGACACAGCCGTATGCTCTGCGGGTTTGCAGAAGGTGTTCAGCATGGGGCCTCAGTTGCTGGAGATAGTTGAATTATGTTACATTTATACTACATGTAATTTATTTGAGTAGAGATAATTCACATGTAACTTACATTGAGGGAGATGTATTACAAGTATATTGTAATCGTCTCTTATGTTACAAGTATTATGTTTTCACCATCGAAAACATATTACGTGTGACATTTGGCCTGCGAGCGAGGGACCGATATATTACATGTAACATACATCGGACGAGATAATTTGCAAGTAATATACATTGGCCAATTTATATTACATGTATGTTAACTCAGGCCTTTTATATTACATGTAATAGGTTTGCATTTTTCTGAGGAGATCAAGTAATCGAGTGCCACTGCCTCGGGTTAAGGATGGTCAGAAGGACATTATGCAACTGTAATCTGCCTTTTTCGACTTCTGCTGTTCTTTCTCCGGCTAAGTTTGGCGTCGGGATATTTTGGAAAAGGAGCATTTATTACGGAAAAAATGTATAAAAATTTTAATGCTGTGAACAATCTCGAATTTGTTCACAAAACACTGTTCATTGATTTTTGAAAATTTTTCTGTTTTCTGCTCATTTTGGAGATTTTTCCGTTTTCTGTCAAACTGGATTTTCTGTTTTGTTTTCTGTTTTCAGAATTTTTTTCCGCACATCCCTGCTACGGATGCCTCACACACGAAATGACCTTTATCTCAGGAAGTCGGGGCTCGCCACGCGCGCATTTTGGGCCTCGCTCGCCACCCGCTCACCTCTCATTTCGAAGAGCTCGCCACCCGCTACTCCCTCGTCCTCGCTCGCCACCCGCTATGGGTATAGAGGGTCGCGAGCGTGAGGAGAGGTGATATAGCGGGTCGCGAGCTGTTTGCTAGCGGATCGCCCGCTGAAATGCTATCGTGCTTTAAAGTGTTTCGCAACATTTCCCAAACTTTCGCCTACATCTCACCATTCTCGTTATTTTTCTGTTTCTGTTAGTTGTTTGATTTGTTTTTGCAATACTACGGAGCTCAAACCCGATATAGTCATTTTCAACTCGATAGTAAGCGTCTGCTGCGGGAGTCGTAGGTACAGTTGACCGCAATGTTAAAAGGACATGGTGCGGTTGCGGACTCACACTAAATTACGGTAGAATCTGGCATTTTGCCTGATTTCGTCATCAATCGGCGCCAACCGTCGTCTCTCTGCTCACGAGAATATCAGCTGTGGCTCCGATCGATGACGAAATCTGGCAAAGTGCCAGATTATACCGTAGTTTTAGTGCGAGTCCGCAACCGCACCATGTCCTTTTAACATTGCTCGGGCAATCGGGGGGCACCAGCCGAGTGTATGATCCATCACTGATCGAGAGATCGCCGCGTCGAACACAAGTGGCACGCACGCAAGCGAGGAGGTAATGATCCCATCACTACCTCCTCGCTTGCGTGCGTGCCACATGTGTTCGACGCGGCGCTCTCTCGACCAGTGATCGACGATACATCGGGGACTCATCCGAGCGCCCCAAACTCGGCAGCAGCCCCCGAGCGCCCTCGGACCAACCCCCCGCTTCTCTTGGCGGCTGATCCGCGGACCTTTTTCGAGTGAAGCGCGGGAATTCAAAACCGTAAAAACGGTTTTCGTCGTATTCCACTATATTTTCACCGTTATTATGCCAATACTAGTAGTTTAGTACTACTACTGCACTTCTTTGACTATTCTTTGACTCCATAATACTTGAATTTCTAACTTTTTTACCACCTTATTTTATGACAGTTAACGACAAAGTTTATTCAATTGGCAGTAAACTACAGCAATTCTACTATACCCTCTGCTTCCCCACAACTCGCACTAAGTTCGGCAGCAGTTTGAATTGCGTTGCGTGTTTGCGCTGCGGTTCGCGTAACAGTTTGTGCTGTGGGTGGCCGTTCGTGGGTGGCAGCCAGGCGCCGGTCAATCAATGCAACGGGAATAATCAGTCGTCGTAATCATCTGTTCCCCCACCACTGATGACCAATTCGAAAAAAAACCCTTTTTTTATTCCTAACTACTACTGCATATTCGATATTATCTGCTACTATTCGAACCTCTGCCTACAATCAGGGTGAGTTTTTTTCTATTTCCATTGTTTCCAAAGTGATTATTCAATTTCTGAAAGTTGGGCTCCGCAGAAAAGGTCAAGGATTTGGCATTGCTCCTAAATGTTGTGAAATTGTTTTATTGGATTTGGCTCTCAACTTGATTTTTCAAATGTAGTGAAATTGTCGAATTGATTTGGCTGTGATGATACTATATGCAGATAACATAATCATTAAATGTAGTGAAATTGTTGCAAACGGATTTGGCAGGAGCTCTATCAATTATCACAGTCAAATCACGCGTCAGAAGGGGTTTTCCTTGGAGCGCATATTGAATCGAATGAGAACAGGAATAAACCTAGCAGCAAAAACGTTTCTATACAATTCGAACCGTGAAAGCGTTGAGGACACGAAGACATAGAGTCAGTAGCGAGTAAATTGCGTTAGATTTCGTTTTCATGATTTTTATCTCATCGGTGAGGGAAGGTCTGGTACCTTATTGTTAGTGGGAGCTACACTGAAAGGGCAGAATAGCATTCGGAAACCTTAATTCTAGCCCATAAGGCCACGTTTCGTTCAGCATTGTTGACTGAGGATTATTATTTTTTCTTTGTCTTCATTCGCTCGCCAGAGGACCTTCTGACGCGTGATTTGACTGTGATAATTGATAGAGCTCCTGCCAAATCCGTTTGCAACAATTTCACTACATTTAATGATTATGTTATCTGCATATAGTATCATCACAGCCAAATCAATTCGACAATTTCACTACATTTGAAAAATCAAGTTGAGAGCCAAATCCAATAAAACAATTTCACAACATTTAGGAGCAATGCCAAATCCTTGACCTTTTCTGCGGAGCCCAACTTTCAGAAATTTCACAACTTTTTACAAGGGTTTCCCTTCTACAATATCGTCGAGCTCCAGAAGTCAAGTTGTTTTTTCGAAAACATAGTGGTAGAAATGAAGAAACAACCGCTCCGCTGCTAAGACTGCAAGATAATTGTTGCAACGCGGCTTCCTACAAATAGATGCAAGGCATATACTTTTTGAATTTAAAAGTCGAAAAATGAAGAAATGAGTTTCAAAATGACCCAATTGTACAGGTTCTAGGCACTCTTCTAGACGGGGGGGGGCACGCACCACTCAAACAGAAATGAAAAAATGAACGGCCCATTGGTGAGGCTACCAGTCGAAGTATTTCCGTAGAGCTCTAATAAAAACAATGATTGATAGCGCAGTATCAGGCCTCTTTTATCAGAGTTTTCCATCATTTCTATGAGTTTTTGCGTTGCTTGGCCCCTCTAGTGAAAGAAAATGTTGAAGGGGCCCATGAAAAACCTTCATTTGTAAAGAAAAGTCAATCGGAACACATTGTAAATACGAATTTGAATTTCGCGCCAAAATCATTTTCGGAGTTTTTCTGCATGTGGAGTTCGTGCCGTAACCAATTTTTCCTGTTATCTTACTGTCGCACCAACATTCTAGGAAAAAAGGGCTAGATGACTGGTGAGAATTGGTGGCGGATATTAACCTCATCGTCCAACGTTTTTGACTCGCCAAAGTTTACCAGTGTGGTCTACCGGGCTCAATCATGAAATTGAGCCTGAAAAATGGAAATTGATTTCCAGCGCGAACGATAGTTAAGTGCGCCAGAAGAGGACTACCGTAATCTCAGGAATGATGTTATTCGGCTCTCGTAAACAAATTTGATGATACCCAATTGATCAATGATAAAGTATAAAAGAAGTGAAGAGCGGTGTGTCTTGATTCACACACCGTCCTTCTCTAGGGGTCAGCAGTTGAGGATCTGCCTGGACTAAAAAGCAGGGAAACATCACCACCTGTAGGGAAGATGAAGCGAAATCGGAGTCAGAACTTAGAAAATTTTAGAGCCAACTCGAGTGAGATTACGGTAGCCCTGTTCTGGCGGACTTAACTATCGTTCTTGTAGATTCGGAGGCCTGGCTTGCATACGGTGTCCTGAACATTGAACTGAGGTCCTGCACACCCCTACTGAGATCCAGCACACATTCCATGAAGTCCTGCTCATCCTTACAGGGGTCTTGCACACGTTTCATGATGTCCTGCACACTCCTACTGATGTCCTGCACACATTCCACGAAGTTCTGATCATCCTTACAGGGGTCTTGCACACGTTTCATGATGTCCTGCACACTCCTACTAAGGTCCTGCACACTCCTACTGAGGTCCTGCACACATTCTACGATGTCCTGCACACCCCTACTGGGGTCCTACACAGGTTCCATGATGTCCTGCACACTCCTACTGGGGTCCTGCACAGGTCCCATGATGTCCTGCACACTCCTACTAAGGTCCTGCACACTCCTACTGAGGTCCTGCACACATTCTACGACGTCCTGCACACCCCTACTGGGGTCCTGCACACGTTCCATGATATCCTGCGCACTCCTACTGAGGTCCTGTACAGGTCCCATAATGTCATGCACACTCCTACTGAGGTCCTGCACACCCCTACTGGGGTCCTGCACAGGTCCCATGATGTCCTGCACACTCCTACTAAGGTCCTGCACACTCCCACTGAGGTCCTGCACACATTCTACGACGTCCTGCACACCCTTACTGGGGTCCTGCACAGGTCCCAAAATGTCCTGCACACTCCTACTGAGGTCCTGCACACCCCTACTGGGGTCCTGCACAGGTCCCATGATGTCCTGCACACTCCTACTAAGGTCCTGCACACTCCTACTGAGGTCCTGCACACTCCTACTAAGGTCCTGCACACTCCTACTGAGGTCCTGCACACATTCTACGGCGTCCTGCACACCCCTACTGAGGGGTTGCTGTAGTTCCACGACGTCCTGCATACTCCTACTGCGGTCTCGCATAGTCAACCGACACTTCAGCACACCCTGCGACGACTTCTTATCTTTGGTGCGCATGGTACAAGCACGCGCCACGCTCAAAAACAACCCTTCCGCATAGCGTCCTGTTCCAAGCCGGACGTTTAGAGTACACCACCCTAGAGAGCAAGGTATTTATATGGAGTCTCTAAGAAAACAATGACTGATAACGAAAAACCCGTCATTTTTATAAACTAATCTTGAGAGGCCGGTTTCCGAGTTTCAAACGCCCGTTAGGGGCCCAGAAGTCATTATGGTGAGTTCTGACAATTATTTTCGTCATTCCCGTGGTGTATTACATCTAGTCACAAATTTTCGAGCGATTTGGTCCACGCCTTCCGAAAAATGGTTTTCGACGGACGGAGGTGGAGGCGGAGGCGGAGGCGGAGGCGGAGGCGGAGGCGGAGGCGGTGGTGGAGAACGTTTTTGCGTACTTTGAGAGGTCATAACTTCAGAAAGCGGGGACCAGTTGGGATGAAAAGTTGCACACATATGTAATTTCTTGCAGCGCGTCGAATAGTGTACAGCTCATACCTCTGTTGACGGTATGAATAGGTGATCTCATTGTAGGGCATCCGCGCGGGAAAAGATCAAAGCCAAATCCTGGTGAGCGCTTCGCGCTCACCACAATTATTTATCTATTTCTATCCATATAAACATCTATTGATCCAGTAATTCATTCATTTCTCCAAACATTCATTATTTTATTTCTTATTCATATAATTACCATTTAATACTTGTTTTTTCTCATAATTTTATTCGATTATCAGAAATTTTTCATCGTTTTTTATTTATTTAGTGCCCTGTTATTTAATTCAAGTGTGCTCATGCTACTTTTTATCCATTAATAAACTGCAATCAAATATTCCTAATAGTTTTGGGTGCACACCTAGATGGGAGGGGAGGCGACCGACGCTTGTTTGTGACAAATATTCTTTAAACACCAGATATTTGATAACGGTATCTGTCATTGTGAGAAAGCCATCAGTCAATGTTTTCCTACAAATTCCATAGTAATAATTCAATTTTTAATACCGGTATAATTCATTCTTCACCACATTTCTAAGAGCCCCCCTCCAACTAGGCTTGCACCTAATTTTAAGGGTGTTGTTCAAGAATTACAAATGGGGCCACTTCTTCCATCTGTATTGTTTTGGGATTTTAATAATTGAATCATTGATCGCAAAGCGATTGGATGTTACAAAATAAGGAAAAAGTGGTGCATTATAATTTCGAATAGATTTGCCCACCCTATTTATTTATTTTCATTTTTGTTATCCAAAACATTTTCTACCTTGAGTACGGCATTATTTGTTTGATCCAAATCGCTTTCAGTAGTCTCTCGTCTATCGCACGCCAACTTTGTTACTTGTTCTTCACTTGATTCTTCATATTGTAGGAACAACGCACATATCATCCCGTTTTCGCACACGTTGCCGAGGTTAGCAGCGGTAGTCACGATTATGTGAAACGTGAACCCCTTGCTACACCTTCGAGAGCGGTGTCGAACTTGTTGGCATTCACTGCCAAGTCTACATTACCGTTCTCTCAAGCGTTTGTTTTGGTTAATACACACTTGGATTTTTGTGCTTCTGTGATATTTTTGCGTGACATTTTTTATAAGAAAGGACTAAGAAATCACCTGATAAGGTTAGGTAAGGGTAATCAGATAACTATAATAACAACAAAAAGGAAGCAGTCGTATCAGCAGATCGAATAGCAAGGAGAAAGTATTAAGGAAATGTCACAGTTCAAAGCTAAACTCCGGCAATTCGCTAGGAGTGCTGTCGGAATACACAGATGGTGTTCCTTCGTCATCGGAGTCGTTCATATCTGCATCCGAATCACTCTCACAATCTACTGCATCCAGAGCCTCTTTCACGCGTGCTTCGTTTTCCTCCCACAACACATCCCGGTTCCAAGCTTGACAGAGTTGTCGAGAAACATCCGTCAAAAGCTGTAGCGTTCTCTCTTTAACCTTAACACGGTATTTTGCATTCCATGACCGAGTCAATGGAAAATAGGAATTTTTAGAAAAGCTACAAGTTCGAGTCGATCGCTGGGTTTGCCCATTTTGTTCAATCGATGCTTGACATGGCTCCAACACAACTCGATGGGATTGAAAAAGCAATGGAAGGGTGGGAGTCTTATTAAGTTAACATCCATATCTCGGCAGATGCGCTCAGTAGCGTACTGACGGATAGCCATTCTCCCACCACGACTTTCCACGAATAGGTCAAGCTGAAAAGAGAAAGAGATGCGTTTAAGTATTTCATTATTTCCTATTTTTTTTATTTTGTTTCAATTTCACAGTTTTCATTGCGCCCGCCACGCTCTGTTGAAGCGAAAAGAAAATGTTCTTACGCAAACCCGTCGTTGAATAGGTCTAATCCATTGAAAATGCTCATTTCCAAGCGGTGGACGAGTTACACTCCGCAGCCGCCGTGAAGGTTACCGGCGAGTATATATTCATAGCCGGTGAACCTGCCTACACACCTCATAGTGTGCCACTGACCCCCGGAGAAGAGCGGCTTGTAGATAAAATCTCACCGCTCTTCGATTTTATGACCATTTACTACAAATATATTATCGTGAACTAAAAAACGAGAAAAGCGAGTGGGGTGCGGGGTGAGCCCACGTTGTGGTGAAATGGAGGGGGTGGATGCAGGGCCAGGCCCCGCTGTGACGAAAGGTTCAAAGTGAGATGTTTCCGAAGAAGCTAACTGATTATTCAAAAGTTTAATAACTGAACTCTCCAAATTTCGGACAGCTTTGATGATTGAAATCCCCAAATGATTAGAATTTCCAAAATAAGGAATTAGTGAATATCCCGAGTGAACTCCATATACAAGAAAAAAGCTTCTTGGCTATGTTTTCGTTCCGTTTTCATCCTCTGCAGCTCGCCACAAAGATATTTTCAGAAAAAAATCCGTGTCATCACTGGCTGGATAATTTTAATATGTGATAGATTTGAGCACCATGGTTTCCATTGAGATTTAGAAAGTTGTGATCTCGTTAATGAGAAATACAATACCGCCCGCGACTTCGGGAAAAACGGCGTTTTCGGCGCTTTTTTCCGCCGCAAACCGCCGCTTTGTCATAACTTCGTTTAAAGTGGTCCGTTTGGGTTGCCAGTGGCATATTTAGAATCAGTATCGAGAGCTCTTCATTTTGAGCTCACACATGTCTTACCCTGCAAACAAGGCATATAGGGTTAACAGAATCAATCGAGTGTACGAAAACTGAAGCTGGGTATCAAATTGTTGTAAACATTTGACTTCATACCAACCGCATAGATCAAGGACGATTTATTTAGAAGTACAATACACCCACTAGTTTTCTCAAAAAAAGCCGCAGACGTCGCGAAATCGCGACTTTTCGTCATAACTTGGCTCAAAGTGCTCTAACTGAGCTCTCGATGACAAATTTCGAATCAGCATCGAGAGCTCCTTCTTCTGAGCATACACATGTCTTCTTAAGGGCAAACAAGGCATATAGGGGTTACACAATCAATCGAGTTGACGAAAGGAAAAGTCAAGTGACTTGTGGTTTTTCGACGTAATGTCACTTCCAACTAAACAGTGTAAACGATATAGACAGCAGGTGATTGAGCTGTCCGCGGCTGACCGACGTTTTCTACAAGGTTTCAGATTTTCGCATTTTTAGACTCGAATATTTTTGCCGTTTCCTGAGCCACAAGCCTCCTTTTGATTAGATTTGCAGGCAGTAGCAATGTTTCCCGTCGAATTTCTCTGATACTCTCCATAATGAGAAACTCGGAGAAAATTTAGATCGCTACTCTCCATAATGAGAAACTCGGAGAAAATTTAGATCGCGGAAAGTGGTTCCTAGCTATGTCCAATGAGTGACGTTTGACTGCAGCCCTTCAAGGAGGCCAGGAGTTACTGCTGGTGGCCTTTGCAGCTCCTCGCAGCGCAAGATAAATATGTAACTCTGAAAACCAGTCGTTATTTTTTGCGATCCATTCTCTCTAACCCGGATTGTTATTAGCACAAAATTTTCTTTGTTTTCTGAGGCCCCGCTCGCCACGGTCGGCCAACGCAAGACATTAAGAATCTTCGTGATAGGGGCTTTCCAATAGTATACTGTTTGTTAAGGTTCAAACTCAAACAAAAATATGCTGAGTCCGTCGTTCATATCCAAAGGAGTGATTAACTGCCGGTCCCTCGCTTTGCTCTCTGCTTCCCCGCACCCACTTTTGAGGATGTCGAAATCTTCGCGCTGCTGTGTCTCGCATGCATCGGGTTGCGTGGCAGCTCGCCCCCGACCCTACGTCTCTATCATTGCGGGGTTAAAGACCAGACGAGGAGAGCGCAGACGCTCGAACGAGCGAGAAGGCAGGATGGCAGCCGCAACGCAATACAAAGCGCTGCGCTAGTTCGATTGGGGCACGACTATGCATATCACACAGCACTAGTCAGTGGTTCCTTCGTCAGATTGATTGATTAACGGTAACTGCATACATGAAGATAGCAATGAAAATGATTTGAAGCAATAGAATCAGGATAAAACTCTACCATGGTATTTGCTAAATCGCTTTTTTCTCCTGTTACTATAAAAATATTTTCAAAGGGTTTCTGAAACAATGTGTCTTTTAAATACTATTAAAATCGCGAAAATGTGCTGAAGGATGATAGGTTAAATGGGCTGGAACGTGCGCTTCACATGATTGAGGCTTGGGAAAGTATTTCTGAATCCATGAACGCGTATTGCACTCAAACTATCCGATATTCAAGAGCCTCGATTTCGCTGGTCTGTTCGTTTACTGGTCCGCTTCCAGGAACAGTACACCACGTTTTCTATTTCGTAGGACAATTGTTTTCTCTGAAATTTTGACTTTTCAAGGATTACGGTAGGATCTGGTACGACTTGTTCGTTGGAATGTTCACCACGAGCTAACGTCTTTTCCTATTTTGGAGAAGCCGCGAAGCTGCTATGATATCTCATCATAGAAACCGAGCGGTCGTTTTTGGGAAAACACAGTGGTAGAAATAGAGAAACAACCGCTCCGCTCCCAAGATAGCAAGATAATAGTACAGGCTATAAAACGGCGAAATTCACTCTGGTTCCTACGCGTGCTGGTGGGGAGCGGAGGGTAGAGACAGTGAGAGAGCGTTGGGTAGCCGGAGGTGCCGAGGCGATAGCGCGCGCTCGCTCGCGCCTCGAGTGATGTGAATTCCGACGTTTTATAGAGGGTATATGTCGTGAGGTATAATCGAGTTTTTATGAAAAAATTAATTATTTACGTGTGTATGTTGAACTTCCTAGAGGTATGAGACCGACCATATACATCTTTTTTCGTTTCGGTTTATTAGAATAGAGGCACACAGTGGTCGTTCGATTTAATGCTTCTTCGCAACATGCCGTAGGTCACCGCGAAGTGGTATTGTGGAATCGTGCGCGCGAAAGGTTTGAACGCAGCAGTTATCCTCATCAAATAGCTCGGAGTCCTGTATTACCGTGATTAATTTTTTCCAGTTACAAGGTTTCGAACCTATTTGAAAAAAAAAGTCCAGCTGAAAGTGAGATACGTAAATTTCAACTGAAAACGGTATGAAATCACTAAAAACTCTTTGGTTCGAATACAAGTGCTCACAATTTCAATTAGTGCGCATGATACTAATACAGGTACCATTTTCATCTATTGTATGCAAGCGTTCTCGGGTAAAAATGCAGAACCTTGCTCGAAATTAACTCTTCTGTGTTCAGTTATGTGCGCTTGAGTCAAACGCGCTCCGATGTGAACGGCTGGTTGGCTGGCTGCCAGGCGAGAGGCGAGAGACGCCAGACACGCTGCGAAATCTTGCGAAATGAGTCACCGAGGTGAGACGGGGGTGAGACGCCCGTATCCCGCATGCATCGCCTAGTAAGCGAAGTACCCCGAAATTGATCGATTTCCGGCAGCCGAAGCGAATTCGGGGTCCTAGCGGGAAGATGGCGACGGTGGAAGCAGGAAGAGCGAGTGCGGGGTAGAATGGATTTGGCAATGTGGATGGTCCTTAGCTTACGAAGGAGAAGAACTGGATCGGGGAGGATTGAAACTTATGGGTGGTCTAATTGCTAAATATCGAGGACTCGAATTTAATGAAGTGTAGTGTACGGGTGGTTCCCAAGTCTTTTCATCAATCTGACTGCCTCGTTGCATCACACGTTACGGTCGATGTCATGTAATGTCACTCCACGCGATGAGTCATTCACAGGCATTTATGAGCCACGCAAATGGAATCATTCAGGCTTTGATAGAATTCTATTTCAAATCCTTCTGAACCATTGTGAGAAATAACATAAATGGCTGAAATCTCGCAAAGGCCTGTTTTATCGTAGTAGCTGAGTCGCGTGCGGCTTCTTGCGAACGCGACGCCACCGCTAGTGCGGACAGCTGGGTCCAAAAGGAAGCATTTCATAGTTTTTTTCTTCTTTTAACCCCAGTTCTCTGCTCCTTCGGACCGCTGCGCTGCAGCGCAAAGCGGCGCGGTCGAGCTTATGCAACAACGCTCCGCGCGATTTATCTTCTCAGTCGTGTATTAGTGGACACTCAATTCAAATATATCACACATCAGTCAACGTCAAGACTGAGCCACACGCGGCTAATCTCACACGCGACGCAACCGCTCGCGCTGACTTCTGGGTTCAAAAGAGAAAGAGCTAAGCGGGAAATGCCTCCAGACCGGTTGTTTCTGTTTTAAGGGAGTCTGTCCTGAGCGCAGTTGAAATCCCGTACCTTTTGCGCCCGAGCTAGAGACGATGAGGGTGAACCCGCAGCGACAAAACGGCTAAGGCCATTGGTATACCTCTCTGTCGCTGCAGCGACAGGTTTGGACAACTGTCACTCATCGTGTCGGGACCAGCACCGGCGCTATGGCAGGGTCGGCCGCGGGATCAGTTTGCGTGCGACCGTCGCCGAAACAGGTCGCTGAGGGGTGTTATAGTTTTCAGTGACGTAACCCTGGTATACTCCGTCGCCGCAGCGACAGCCCGTCGCTGTGCTGCGCACAGCGACGGGCTGTCGCTGGCTCCCCTGGACTCCACAAATTCATCTATTTCACGCTGTTTCATATGATTTCTGGCATATCATGGACAATATAGTGACATCAAAAGACATTATGGTTTTGTACGTTTCGGTTTAGCTGTTTGATTGCAGTTTTTTTTTCAATTGAGTGTTTATGTGTTGTCATTATATCTTTCGATTAATTATAAATTGACCTTTTTATTTATACATTTTTTTCTGGGCTGTCGAATGCATGGATCATATCCCAAGACCACGTGTTTTGCCTCTTCTATGACAACTTCTAGATTTTCCGCTTCCCCAACTACCAACTAAAACCAGGGATAAATAAAACGACTAGAATGATGATCACATTGAGACAGAAAGTGAAAACATTTGGAAATATCACGGAATCCCACATAGGCTGTGATGACTTGACCATAATCGATTTTTTTTGTTTGCTGTGCAGATGCGCGTGTGCGGAAATATCAGTACGCAAATGCGCGTGGAATTCAATGCGGCGACGACGACTCCGTCGCCGTGTCCGTCGCCGGCGACCGTTTGTCGCTGAAGTATACCAATGGCCTAAAAAGCGCTGTCAGTTCTTAGGGTTGTGAAAAATCGAGTTTTCCGGATTGGGCTGCCGCAGTGTTTATTCGAAGAAGGATCAGAAAGTAAAGTTGTAGGCTGAGTCTCAGGTCGATTGGTCCTGTTTGAGCTGAGAAAGTGACGTCAGTTTTCTTCGACGTTTTTCAAAGCCAAATTCACCGAGGTGGCGCTAGACGGGAAAAGCCTTCAGACAGGTTTTTTTTGTTTTAGAAAAGTCTACACTGAGCTTAATTCAGATCGCGGGCAATTTGAGCCCGAGCGAAGGACGATGACTGTATCTGCATGGGCGAGGAAACGGCTAAAAAAACATTAATTTTCACTATCGACACCTCCCTAAATTGGTCTCACATACTTGTGTATGACTCGTCCTTCGTATTTACGGTCGATATGGAGTCAAGTATTAGCACCAGTCTGATATCTAGCTTCAGTTTTCGTACATTCGATTGATTCTGTTAACCCTATATGCCTTGTTTGCAGGGTAAGACATGTGTGAGCTCAAAATGAAGAACTCTCGATAATGATTCTAAATATGCCACTAGCAACCCAAACGGACCACCTTGAACGATGTTATGACAAAGCGGCGGTTTGCGGCGGAAAAAAGCGCCGAAAACGCCGTTTTTCCCAAAGTCGCGGGCGGTATTGTATGGCTCTATTTGTTATAATTTAATCAGAAGAAACACCTGAAGTTCTAAGTTTTTTTTTCGTTAATTCGAAATAAAATAAAAACTTTTACTGTAATAAATCATTCTTGACAATCCTGGACTGCGAGATTTTCTAAGTGTAGTGTCACTAAGAAAAAATAACCGGTGCCATCGTCTATTCTGTACAGCAGAGGAGTGGGGGAGGCTCTATGATATCGCACTTGGCCACGCCCATTTTTTCATGCCGCAACGAATCTTCTGATTTTGGAATGACGGAAAACCCCTGGATTAGTGTTTAAATTGCGCGGCGGCACGGAAAAATGGGCGTGGCTAAATGCTAAACCATAGCCCCCCCTGCAGACGGGAATACCGGATAACCGAAGCGAAAGTTCAAGCATGGCAGAAATTTCAAGCGGAAGCCACATTCAATAGCTCGCCTATCTTTCCGTCGGCCACCAGCGCTAGGCGAGCGCCAGCATGCCAGTGCTCGCCACCCGCTACCATTCCGCTCTTTTGGTTAGCGGGTGACGAGCTCCAACTTTCTGAGATCCCGCCAACGAATGTGTACCCTGTGAGGAAAACTAGATATTGCAAAAATGGCAATTCAGCAGCGTAGGAGGGAAAAACTTTCGCGCACTCTAGGATGATTATATGTAGCCCTCATCTGAAATACATTACTAATATAAGTAAGACCGATCATGGAGTCTGGGATCACGGTTTTTAGTCCATATAAGAAAAAAGATATCATTTATTTAGAGACCATCCAGAACAACTTTACTCGGAAACTGATGATGAGATGTTTCGATTTGAACTACTTCCAACTGCCAAATGGCATTGAGCGATGTAATAGGTTGAAATTGAAATCGCTTCAGAGTAGGAGAATAAAAGCTGACCTCGAGATGATGTTCAAAATAATCACTCGAAGAGTTTCTATAAACCCTACTCTGTTCTTTGGTACTACATTGACGAGGAGCAAAAGAGGAAAGCTCAGGCTCTATGTCTCAGTCGCAAAATCAAACACAAGATCGAATTTCTTCACATATAGAACTGCAAGGGAGTTCAACTCACTTCTAAGTGAGAACGAAAACATTATTTGTACGTCTGTGCAGGTTTTTAAAAATCTCATAACAAAACGAATCTAATGTGATATTTCAGCAACTAAAGGCGTATTGTTCAGCGGCTAGTTCATTTTCTCTGTTTACTTTTATGTATTCATCACGTGTGATTTCATCCACGTCTTTGAATAAATAAATAAATAAATTATTCTGACACACCATAATAATAAAGTAAATGAAGTCTGAAAAAAAGCTAGAAGCGTCGTTAACTGTCACACGTGGACGGACTTTACCGTCTTCTATCGATGCCTTCTATCCTGGCCCTTTCATACGCGAAGTCAAACTCCATGCAAAGGGAGTGAAAACGACAATTCGTTTACCCCACAATACAGTTCTGAATAGCATTCCGGCAAAAACTGAAGGCATTAGATAGATGAATTGCTCCCGCGTAGTAAATGGGTGAATAGGTCGTTTTCTTTCGTCTGACAAGATCAGAACGCTCCACCTAAGAATGAATAATTTATTATTTATAGTTTATTTATGAAATATATTTAATAATTTGTAGTTTGTATTGGCAATCCCCCTGTCCCTTACTTTCAATATTTTCCTTTAAAGGCAGTGCTCACGATGATTTTCGTCCCCGCGTTTTTCACATAAAACAATGCCTTGGCCTCCAAGTGTTACCAAAACTGCGAAGAAACGGCGAAAAACGCATTAAAACGTCGTATTTCAGTGGCATTATTGTATAACATGGACTAGTTGTCCGGTTGGATGAACACGTTCATAGTGGTTGTCACCGGTAAAAAGTGGGGTCAATCGGAAATAGAAAATATTTTATGCAAAGCAGGATTAGTTAGGGCCCTAAGGAAAGAGCGGAGCAATAAAGAGTAGAGAATTGCAAAAGATGGGTCCACAAAAGATTTCACTGTCACAACAAATAGTCCCTGTGATACTTAAGAGACCGGGTGATACTTAACGATTTCATGTACTTCTGGTGCGTTTTTCTCAATTTCTACGTCACTTAAGTTCTACCCGGAGGCCACTTAATCAAAATAGCAAATAATTTCAGAATTGAAGATTATCGTGAACACTGCCTTCAAAGGCAGCGTTCACGATGATCATCCTCGTTGACTTTCCACAGTGAAATGATAGGCGAGCAGAGGGGTCTCCGGAGCATTGACAACTCGGCACGCGGGGTGTCCGAGTCAGTATGATGAGCGCAGAGGACGAAAAGAAAGGCGCTGCCAGCCGGTTCGGCACTCTCTCGGCCCGGCTAAAGTGCAAAATGTCTATCTCTGCGTCTCCGCGGGGTGGATCCATTTAACATCAGCATGGATCCTGAAGAGACTTTGCGTTCCCCATCGGAGGTTTTCGCAAACTCGGTGCACCTATGTTATAGCATATGGCACCGAGTTTACGCCAACCTTCAACAGTGAACGCGAAGTCTCTTCCGGATCCATGCCGACGTTACAGCTTTGGCTGTACACTATACTTGGGCAAAATAATTTTTTTTTCGAATGATCGACTTTTCGGATAAGTCGAAAATTAAACTTTTTCGAATGATCGACTTTTCGGATAAATCGAAAATTAGACTTTTTCGAATGATCGACTTTTCGGATAAGTCGAAAATTGACTTTTCTCGAATGATCGACTTTTCGGATAAGTCGAAAATTAGACTTTTTCGAATGATCGACTTTTCGAATAATAAGTCGACTTTTTCAATCGACTTAAAAAAAGTCGTCGACTCTTTCGCTCAGCATTTCAAACGGCACACGAAGACGTGACAATCCAACAAAGTCTTTCGTTTCAGCAAAAACTCTATAAGTTAACATAGAATTAACATTAGGTGGGTGGGGCGGGGGTGTCGTAGAAGAAATCCGCACACACGTCAAAATTTCGGAATTACTGGGATTTCTATAAAGCCTAATATGGGTGCAAAACTGAGTAGGTGAAGTTTCAAACGCAGCAAGAATTTAACCTAATCAGAGTTTTAATCCTTTTTTCGAAATGGAAAAGTATTCTGTGAAAATTCTAGGACCTGCCCAAATTCTGGAAAAAAAACATTTACATGGCGCGTGTTTATCGCGACTGGCCCAGCAAAACCTACTCCGATACTGAGGAGAAGGAACGGAAACGCGCTCCAGCGCCCAAATATTTTTCGCACCCGGTTCTTCGTAACGGTAGTCCGCAGAGATCGGCCGCAAGAGCAAGACATCGATGTTTGTGACGCGGGATCATTCAATCACTAGTCTAAAAACTACTTCACACGCGCCACGAACGCGATCACGAGATAGACATAAAGCAAGCCGGGGCAATAGAAGACACTTGATGCGTAATCGCAAAGACATGAAAAAAGGAAACTGCCAATCAATGCAATGAACATCACCAAAAATGAACCGTCGTAGAATGCGAGATGTTCAAATCACGCAGATACAGCAAAGATCACGCTCAAGGCCAAAAATGAGTTCAGACTAAGTAACTGCAGCTCCCATCATCTTTCTCACTAAGTAAATGCTCTTGAGATCGGCCAAATTTTCGAATTAGTCGGATATTACTTTTTTCGAATGATCGACTTCTCGACTTATCCGAAAATCGCCCTTTTTCGAATGATCGACTTTTCGGATAAATCGAAAATTAGACTTTTTCGAACGATCGACTTTTCGGATAAGTCGGAAATTAGACTTTTTCGAATGATCGACTTTTCGATTTAGCCGGAATTTCCACTTTTCGAATAGTCGACTAAGTCGATTTAATCGAAGTCGACTTTTTTCAATCGGATGATGATTCGATCATTCGATTCGGCCCAAGTATACTGTACACTACAGGGATGAGTGCAAACCTAGTTTGAGGGGGAGCACTCGAAATCCCAGAGAAGAATGAAAGCTAGCGCTTTCATAAATCAGAGCATTCCCATGGAGTCTCCAGGAAAACACTTGCGGATAACGATATCATGCATCTGATATTGAAAGAAATTCTTATTTTCATGGATGAATCTTGGGTGCCTCCACAACAAGGTTTGCAACTAGAAAGGTATCACTAAAGTTATCGATATTTTTCTTCGATCGAATCGGTGAAAAACGTTGTAGGCTGTAATTTCTTTAATGAGGTGGTACAGAGGAACTGGTCAACAAAGAGGCTACTTACTGTTATAAAATCAATCGGTACAAATCGGAAAATCTTGGAGATTTCTCGTGGGTCACCACGTATTTTCAAATAAGTGAGTAATTCTATCAAAAAGGAACTATTTCAGGCAGAGGTGGTTTTGGGCAGACAGAAACGTTCCAAAAAGGGAGCAGCAATTAAACGGGATGAGGGAGTCTTCAAAAAATTTACAAAATTTCTTGAGAACTGACTCACTTGGCAAAAACTTTCAATTCTCAATAAAGGCCGTTGCTCTATTTCGCACGAAAGAGCCTGATGCCTCTCGATAAAAGACTCACTTGTTTGGAAAGGTTCAGTTGCTTCTGTACTTTCACCAGTTCACTTTTCTGATCAACGAAAGGAATCCATTTATGTGGGTCAGACTTTATGTCTTCTTTTTGATAATAGGTATAAAATATTTCCACCGGTACTAGAATAACCGGAGCAAGCTCCTTTCCAGAACCACAAAGCTCTTCTCTGAAGAATTACACGAGTTGATTACATGAATTCGAAATTTCAGCTACGGGAGTTGGTTCCCAAGAAGCATTGTTAAATTTTTGTAGGCTCGCCAACTCCACTTTCCTATAGTTTCTTTTTGTAGGAACGTTTGTGTCAGCACCAAACCACTTTTGCTTGAAAGTACTCATTTTTATAGAGTTTTCTTTGCTTTTTCTTCTTTATCATATGTTTAATCAGCAGGTTAGTATTGCATCCAGTAATTTTCTTAAGCGAACTGCAGTGTTATGAAAAGAGTGGGCGTTAGAACTGTTCCCGATTTTTAGGGAATATAAATACTGGTTAAACTCGAAGAATTTGTACTGCAGGAAATGCATTCTCAGTTTGTGATTTCAATCTCAGCATCCCTGAAGAGGAAGCGGTCGTGGCCGATGTTTGCCAGATTATTCAGCAAAACCTCGCTCATCTGACAGATGCCAGTCGACGACACAACAGTAGTGTCTTTTTCTTTGTGTCTCCGTCGCGAGAGCCAGGGTGGAGGGCGCAGCAAGCGCGAGGGAAAGTGGGCGAGGCATGCTTGGTTGTCAATGGTACCGCAACCAGCCAGGAGCGGCAAAATAACGGCTGCAAACAAGCGTTTTGGTGCCCCAGACACACCTGGTGCCCCAGATCCACCCCCTCAGAATGAACAAATGAAGACTCAGATCACAGGAATGATCGAGTCAAGGAAGTGCTGATAAGTGAGCTGATCGCTTCATTGCACTTCTTCTTTGCAGCCGCGAAGAGAGTAATTGCTATAGGTCGAGAAACCGGGCGACCAGCGCTGGATTCGTTCAAAGGTCCACCGTAGTCAATGTTGTAGGGTTTTTTGGACAGTTGAATAAGTGTAGGGTATTGTGGCCAGGACCCCCACAGTCCGGGCAAACGTCGGGAGTGCTATTGTCGATCCTGTTCACGTAGGACTTCGGGAACATTGAGTGCCCACAGCGCAACGAGGCTAGAGTGCATCTGGCACGTCTACTAAGCTGAGAGGCAGACTCAGAAACTCGAGGCGGCACAGTACCCAGAATAGGATTAACAGCCGCTCTTTCCAGATACCCTCTGACGAAATGGGTGTGCTCCTCGCGCAACAGACGGAGGCGTTCTTGATATGAATCGTGCCATCTTTGCAGATCGACTTTATCTGGAACATCGGCAAAAGGTTTTCTGATGCCTCTCTCTCTTACAGGCTCAAGTACTCTCCAAGATGGGTGGTTGGGCTGCTTGACGATGTTAATGTACAGCTGCTGGGCCTGGAGCTGACAGTGCTCCTTTACTGGTAGCACCCGTGTCCCGGCGTGTAAATGCTCGATTGGCGAACTCCTAGCACATCCGGTGGCGATCCGAAGAGCAGCGTTTTGTACACACTGCACCTTAGTCCAGGATGAGTCCGACACTAGGTGCTGCCAAACCGGTGCCGCATACTCTAGGGCGGGCTGCAGTATAGCCTTATACGTGGTCAGAATAGTTTCCTTACTGCTGCCCCATGATATACCTCCCAGTGCCCTCAGCACATTGAGTTTAGCTCTTACAATTGCTTGCTTTTGCTCGGTGTTCTTGTGAAACTTCAGCGACGGATCGAGTATAAGGCCGAGTAGTTTGACGAAGCGAGCAGCAGGCAGGCGATCTCCACCCCAGCTGACATCGGGATGGGCGCTGTGCCCTTTGGGGTCCGTTGTGAAAACTGATACTGAAGACTTGGCAGCTGAGACCCTGAGCATCTTGTTATCGAAATAGCTTTTCAAACCGATCAGGTACTCGTTGATCTTGCTCGCGGCCACTTGTATGTCGCGGTTTTGGCACATGATAGTCATATCATCAGCGTAGGCGACGACTTTGATGTCCTGGGGAGGTGCCGGAATGTCCTCTAAGTACAGATTAAACAGAACGGGCGATAAGACTCCGCCTTGCGGGACACCGGCAGCTATGGGGATACTTTTAGAGACATGATTTTGAAACATAACTTTTGCTCGACGGCCCTTGACGAATGTTGTTATCCAACGCTTCTGCCACGGTGGAATAGAGGACTTCAGTATGTTATCCGATAGAATACCCAGGTTAACACTGTCGAATGCCTTTGTCAAGTCCAGGGCTACAGCAAAGGTCCTGAGGGGCTTTCTCATGTTGAAGCCGTCGATGGCATAGCCAACGATTTCCAAAAGCGCAGTCGTGGTGTAATGTAGCTTCCTGAAGCCGTGCTGGTGATGTTGTTTCTCATTATGCTGAGCCAAATCATTGACGATAAGCTTTTCAGCAACCTTGGCTAGAGGTGACAAAAGGCTTATTGGCCTGTATCCTTTCGCTGATGACAGCGATTTACCGGGCTTAGGCAGAGGAATGACATTTGCTGTTTTCCAGTTTTGTGGCAGTGTGCAGGTTCGGCATGATGTGTTCATTAAATCAGTGAGCAGCGAGAGAAATTCACTGGGGAGCTTCTTCAGGACTGCTGGACAGATTCCGTCAGGTCCAACGGCTTTGGAATTACGCAATTCTTTTATAATCTTCTCCACCTGCGCAGGAGTGAAAGCATCAGCCGTGCCCATAAGCGGAAGGC
This sequence comes from Aplectana chamaeleonis, assembly GCA_029168955.1. NCBI lineage: Eukaryota > Metazoa > Nematoda > Chromadorea > Rhabditida > Cosmocercidae > Aplectana > Aplectana chamaeleonis. Next base: position 212,661 of record JAPDOI010000452.1, read on the forward strand.
GGCACAGCTCCCTTACTGTCACTCGGTTTTGCGGGCCACGCTTCGCACATGTTATGAAGAAGCTCTTGCCCAGAGCGTAAGCGGCATCTTGTCCTGACTTGAATACCATGTTCTCAAACTCGATAGTAGATACGGTGGCGGGTGTGGTTTTTCCGGAGAGTTTTCTCAGGATTTTCCATGTAGCAGCACCATCTGCCTTGAAGTTCAATTTTTCAGTGAACTTCTGCCACTCGTCTTTCTTGTGCCTGTCCAATAGAGTGAGGACTTTTTGAAAAGGGACCGAACGAACGAATTTCGAATAAATTCGTTCATTTTTTATTTCGAACGAATGAATTTCGAATAAATTCGTTCATTTTTTATTCCGAACGAACGAATTTCGAATAAATTCGTTCATTTTTTATTTCGAACGAACGAATTTCGAATAAATTCGTTCATTTTTTATTCCGAACGAACGAATTTCGAATAAATTCGTTCATTTTTTATTTCGAACGAACGAATTTCGAATAAATTCGTTCATTTTTTATTCCGAACGAACGAATTTTGAATAAATTCGTTTATTTTTTATTTCGAACGAACGAATATCGAATAAATTCGTTCATTTTTCATTCCGAACGAACAAATTTCGAATAAATTCGTTCATTTTTTATTTCAAACGAACGAATTTCGAATAAATTCGTTCATTTTTCATTCCGAACGAACGAATTCGAATAGGTTCGTTCATTTTTTATTTCGAACGAACGAATATTCGAAATTCGAATATGCGAATGACGAATAATTTAAGCATCCATAGCAATATCGCGCATCTACGACGTGAGTTGAACAAGTTGAATTCTTCTTCTGAAGCCTTATTTCCACCTACAAATGACATTAATAAGGCACGACTCATCTCTAAACCTGTATGGGCTACAACGCAAATAATGCTATCGTCCATCACTGGATGAGGGATCGCCGCGACGCTGCTTGGCGGGAAAAATTGCGCGCGGGAAAACGAAGGGAGAGTGGCTATTGATCGCGCAATTTTTCCCGCCAAGCAGCGTCGCGGCGATATCTCATCCAGTGATGGACGATACATAATCAACTTTTCCGCCCTAACTTAGCCTAAGGAGCTCATTCGAGGTGCCTATCTAACTTTGCGTGCCCCATAAGCCAGCCAGATCGGTGAAGCCGAGCTCCATAGTTATCTCCATAGGGTGCTCTCGCCTCTATGGTTTAAATGAGATGTGCAGAGTTCTGCTGGAGCCAACAACGGGGCTCGGCTCCACCGACCTGGCTGGCTTATGGAGCGAGCAAAGTTAGGAACCCGATATATCATTCGACGCGGAATTTTACGTAGATTTCAAAAACTACCCTCACCAGGTTAAAGAGTTATAGGCGAAAAACCGGTGTTTCGTAAAATGAATAGGGCTGAAGAATCGAGAAAATATTTCTCCAAACTGGAAGCACAAGTTGACGCAGAATTCTATCTCCAAGCACGAAAAAGTTATGGACGAAAAACCGGCAGTGACACCCACCCAATCTTGAAAATGACTTGCATGAGTGTTGGGTCACTTTCATTCTTTTTCGGGGCGTTTCACCGGTTGTCACCGGTTTTCCCAATGATGTTCCCCCTTCACCTGCTCAGAGGTGAAGGTTGGTGGAGTACATGGCTCCACCTAACGAAGCCATGGTTGGTGTTATCACTGCGCAGCGGCATGAAAAAATGTGAGTGGCCAAGTGCATGTGGCTTCCCCCGTTAGAACCGTTCTAGTAGCCTCATCAGACGGTGTGGGGAAAAAATGTAGCTCTTGCGTTCGGAAAATTGGAGCAATGGAGTAGTGAAGAAAATGAATTCAGTCTTGAAAGGTATGTCGATTCCTTCAATCATTAGAGCTGATTTTCATATTTTTTGTTAAATCAGCTCGGGTATTCAAATTCGAATAACGTTCGAATAATCACGTCTGCGAATAATCGAACTTGAATATTGTTCAAACATTCACCTTTTGCGAATAGTCGAATTCGAATAATATTCGAATATTCACCTTTCCCGAATAGTCGAATTCGAATAATATTCGAATATTCACCTTTTCCGAATAGTCGAATTCGAATAATATTCGATTATTCACCTTTTCCGAATAGTCGAATTCGAATAATATTCGAATATTCACCTTTTGCGAATAGTCGAATTCGAATAATATTCGAATATTCACCTTTTGCGAATAGTCGAATTCGAATAATATTCGAATATTCACCTTTTGCGAATAGTCGAATTCGAATAATGTTCGAATTTTCGCCTTTTGCGAATAGTCGAATTCGAATAATGTTCGAATATTCACACTTTTCGAATATTCGAATGTTCGAATAAAAACTCGTTCGAAAAATTCGAATATTTATTCGAACTCGAATATTCGGTCCTCACTCTACTGTCCAAGTCTTTTCTAATCTCGTCGTCAAGTTCAGTGACCTCCGGGTCCAGATGGTTGGCAGATTTCTTTTCATCTGTTGTCCTGATTTTCTGAAGTATTTCCCTAGTGACATTAGGGTAAAAAGTTTTCACGCGTCCTTCTGGTATGGCCGCTTTCATAGCCTTCCGGATAGCGTCAGATATGTGACGCTTTTTCTGGTGCACATCGCCATTCCATGGATATTCAGCCGCTTGGTGAAGTGCAACCTCTCTGAATAGGTTCCAGTCTGCAAGGCCTAAATTGAGATAAGAACGGTGACGAATACCAGAATAAGGGGCTAGAGAAATTGAGAGATCGATATGGACGAAAATGGGAATGTGATCACTAGACAGAGTTGTAGAAGTGGACCACGAGCAAGCACTAGAAAGATTGGAGCACCAGAAAGAGCGAAATGTCTGGGCTAGAAGATCGGCCGATGGAAGGGAGGCGAGTGGGCTGATCATCGTTTAGGATAACCAGGTCGCACTCCTCCGCCCATTCCTCGACGTCCTCTCCCCTAACATCAGAATCAAGTGAAGAGCAAAAGGTATGAGCATTGAAGTCGCCCGCGAAGACGACTGAGGGTGAGAGGGCGCAGTCGTTGAGTTGTTTTAGAAGAGGGATAGGATTATAGGTTGGGGGACAAGATGTAGTTGGGGGAATGTAGATGTTGAAGAGAGATAGGGGAGTTTTGAGTGAGAGATGGATGGGGACTTACACGAGAGTACCGTCCGTAGGGACATTGGGAATTAGGTGAGAAGGAAGAGTGGATAGTACAAAAGTAGAAACTCCTCCACCGAAAGACGATCTTGGAGCATGGTATGAAGTATAGCAAGGGATATTTGGGTGAGAAGAGGTAGCAGAGGGGGAAAGTTTGGTTTCCTGAACCATTATAACATCTGGATGGTGAGTACGAGCAAAGAGAGAGAGCTCAGATAGTTTGGCACGAAGGCCATTTAGATTTATATGTACAATAGAAAGTGGGCGATTGGAGGTAGAGGAATCAGAGTTGGAAGGTGAGGAGCATAGAACACAGCGAAAAGCAGAGATATGATGCCTCACAGAACTGAGACCCGAACAGAAGAGATGCACCCACCTTTGGCATTCGAAGCACTGGACGCTTGTTTTACTCCATGTGACATCCTTGCCGCACGTGGCGCATGGGTACTTCTGAGCGGGTCCAGGATTCCTCTCCACGCCGGCCCTTTGTAGGAGAATCCTTAGGAGAGCTGAGGCCAGCCAGCATCTCTCCCATAGCAAAAACTTCGTGGAGGGGGTGATGTCGGTTTGCACGGAGTTGATGTTGCTTCCTCCACACGGCCACGGCACGAACGTACGACATCTCGGCAGCTTCAGTGCACTGATAGGTATAAGCCTTCTAGCGGTCAATTCCTCCACGCTCAAAAATCAACGTAAACAAGGGAGAACCTATCTTGCCTCAAAAACGCGACTTTCGCGTCCTTTTCAAGCGCGCTTCGCTAAATAGGGCACCAGACCTTCTGTAAAACGTGGAGATATTGGAAGTGAAATTTATCGTGAACACTGCCTTTAACGGAATTGCTTGTGAAATCAATGCGCGATCGGTAATGATCCCTCAATCGACACAACGTACTTCCGTTATCGGATCGAAATTCCGGTCCGCACTTGCGGACGACCGCTGTTGCATCACGGAGCACGATGACAATCGACTGAGACCACGTGGTACCGGTACAATTAACCTTTGTCTCAGCACGATCATAATCGGGTTCAGTGATGCAACAGCGGCGGTCCGCACTGCGGACCTGATTTTCGCTCCGATAACGACAGTAGTATAGTTAGGTCCGTGGCTTGCCTCTTTAAAAAACTTTAAATCTCAATAGCGGCTGGCGAGGGCGGTCGCATGCCGCGGGTCGATTCAGGCCGAGAGAGGAGTGCAGATGATTAGCTTGCCATACCGCCGCTGAGATTTAAATGTTTTTTTCTTGAGAAGGCTGAATGGACACTTCGCCTTTCGGTGCTTCTCCAGGGCTATTAATACTTCTCAACGCCAGTTGGAGTACGAGCACTTTCTTAGCGCGTGCGCAGACTATGAATACTCCAGCGGCTACGCTGTGGCGGAGCGGAGTAATGTTGGGCCTTGAAGGCAGTGTTTAGGATAAGTCTTTGAGCTCTTATCGAAAAGGGGAATGCCACTGCAACGTCAATGTTGAAAAAGCAAAAAGAGCCATAAATGTACATACTACAGTGTGTTGCAAAATTATGCGACATACCTCAATTTCCGCGGTTCCAAACCTCGCGTCAATTAAAGAGGCAAATGGTAAGCGCCAATCGATGCAGCACCCTCGAAAACCCCTGAGTACGAATCTTCATGAAATTAGAGCCACTAGCAGGAAACTGGCAACGGAAATTGTCAAAAATGGCCGTTGCAAAATTATACGGCATAGCTGACGTTCTCGCAGAAATTTCTATTCTACACCATCTGTATCAGTTCGTTCATGGTAAGAACCACTAGAAACATCGAGTAATTAGTCTTCAGAAATGTCTTGGCGCTGAACCACTTCGAAAACTCTGTTTGGTATGTTTACACCCAGCTTTTTGTGAGCGCCCCTTTCAATCTGCGCCCATTCGCTTATAACGGCCAGTTTCAGCGGAGCCACACGCTCGTATTGTCTGTTCTGGATGTAGAATCAACGCCCAAGAATACCTCACACGTTTTCCACAGGATTGAGGTCCTGCGAACCGGCCGGCCATTCTAGCGAATTTGCAGGATCGGCCTGAAAATAAGCCTGCGTTGTCCTACTGACAAGAAGTGAAGGCGGAAACGGACTAGAAAGAACTGGGAATGACTTTCCGGCACATTCTGAAGATCTGTGGAGTTCATAGGTCAGATCGCTATTAGCTTGTCCAGCTTGAAACCCCACCTTGATCCGGGTCAATGCATTATTCTTTCTCCTCCGAAATTCCTACTCAAAGATATATTCGGGTCCTTGTGTGGATCCTTCGAAATCCTTTTTTATCGGTCTAAAGCAATGGCGATCCGAACGAGCTTGATCAATTCTATTACAATTATTTTTTTTGACTAAGCATTCCGAGCATTGGAGAGATCTACAAAAGGACTCGTATATATCCTTGAGTAGGAATTTCGGAGGAGAAAGAATAATGCATTGACCCAGATCCAGGTGGGGTTTTAAGCTGGACAAGCTAATAGCGATCTGACCTATGAACTCCACAGATCTTCAGAATGTGCTGGAAAATTATTCCCAGTTCTTTCTAGTCCGTTTCCGCCTTCACTTCTTGTCAGTAGGACAACGCAGGCTTATTTTCAGGCCGATCCTGCAAATTCGCTAGAATGGCCGGCCGGTTCGCAGGACCTCAATCCTGTGGAAAACGTGTGAGGTATTCTTGGGCGTTGAATCTACATCCAGAACAGACAATACGAGCGTGTGGCTCCGCTGAAACTGGCCGTTATAAGCGAATGGGCGCAGATTGAAAGGGGCGCTTACAAAAAGCTGGGTTGAAACATACCAAACAGAGTTTTCGAAGTGGTTCAGCGCCAAGACATTTCTGAAGACTAATTACTCGATGTTTCTAGTGGTTCTTACCATGAACGAACTGCTACAGATGGCGTAGAATAGAAATATCTGCGAGAACGTCAGCTATGTCGTATAATTTTGCAACGGCCATTTTTGAAAATTTCCGTTGCCAGTTTCCTGCTAGTGGCTCTAATTTCATGAAGATTCGTACCCATGGGTTTTCCAGGGTGCTGCATCGATTCGCGTTCACCATTTGTCTCCTTAATTGACGCGAGGTTTGGAACCGCGGAAATTGGGGTATGTCGTATAATTTTGCAACGCACTGTATTGTACATATACTGGGCTGCATAAGTATACGGACACCCACTTTGGCGCTACCTGTTTTCAAACGTACATATCTTGGTTTGGGCTCATCGAATCTTGAAGAAAGCGAGAAAATAAGAAGCGAGAAAATGATTTCGTGTAGCATTTTTTGGCAGTGAATTCAAAATGAATTTTTGTTTGTTCACCTAAAAACTCTCACTTCAACGGCAATCAAAAGTAGCGAAATAAATATATGAGTTGGACATTGTTGAAGCCTCTTCAGTAGATGACTTGTAATGATTCTGAGGCAAAATGACATTCATGTGAACGAACTTTCAAAAAAATCAAGTGCTCAGGGTTAGGAATTGTTATGATGGTCATGATTCGGGGAGATAACCCTAATTTGATTTAAAGGCAGTGTTCACGATAATCTTCAATTTCTAGATTATCCGCTATATTGATAAAGTGGCCCCCGGTTAGAACTAAAATGACGTAGAAATGGAGAAAAACGCACCAGAAGTACACGAAATCCTTAAAGGCAGTGGTCGCGATCAAATATGCTTGTCGTCTTTTTCTCTCTTAACCCTTTTGTGGGTCTCCTATAGTAGGACCTATAAGAAAAAATTGCGAAAAAACCACTGTTTTGGGCCAAATTTGAAGCCTGAACTTTCATGTCTTTTGATGGTGGACGAGCCCACTCCACATCATCCGCATCTATGATCTCTTATATCAAGAACATCAGCTGGCTTGAAATTGAATTTCAATCAATGAACTGTGATATTTTTGGTCGGGGCTGTGCACGTGTGCACGAACTGGCACCTTTGGGCCCTAGAAACTCTAATTCTAGAAAGTTTTTCACCGCGCTACCTTCATAGTTTTTCAGCTGTTTTTCATCTAAGCTGATTTTTGTAGTTTTTTCGATAACGTTTTTATCGTGAAGACTGCCTTTACATAAGTATCACCCCACCTCTCAAGTATCACAGAAAGTGTTTGTTGTGACAATGAAATCTTTTGTGGACCCGTCCTTTGAAATTCTCTACTCTCTTTTGCTCCTTTATTTCCTTTAGACCCTAACTAATACTGTTTTGCATAAAATATTCTCGGATTTTCGATTGTTTCCATTTTTAACTGGTCACAACCACCGTGAACTCGTTCATCCAACCGGACAACTAGTTCAAGTTATAGAATAATGTCACTGAAATACGACGTTTTAATGCTTTTCTCGCCGTTTCTCCGTAATTTCGGTACCTGTCATCAATTTTACTGTTCACAGCTTGGTTTTTTTATATACTTTTTTCGTCGGTAGTCGATCTTTTTTTCAAAACTGAAATAAATAATGGATTTTTTCGAAAAATCTTCGATTAATGGTAGAATGATAAGCATTGAAAAAAATTGCGATGAAATTTCGTAAACACGTTTCAGTGAAGCGTAGAATTTAACCGTCAAGGTACCTTAACGTTTCAGAGAAGTAGAAGGAACAATCTGCAGTGAGATTATAAACTCGGAAAACCGCAAATATAGATGGGAATATGAGATTTCTGTACCCGGTTCAGCTGGTATAGTTGCACATTGAGGAAGTCACCGTACAAATTTATGGCGCAGTACGACTGACTAGCATTAGAGCACTATATCGCTCCAGCCGCGAAGCGGCTGGAGAGGTTTGGTTTTGCCTAGGCCTTGTGATCACTTAGAATTTTATAAAATAGTTTATAGAATCTTTGAAACAAAATTTCTGAAGATTTCCTTCTGGATATAAGTGAAGGGGTCCAGAAGACACCTGCTCTCCGAACTTCAGCAAAATCAGCTCACAAATAACAAAGTTGTGAGCCCGAAAGCTTAAGAAAATTTCATGGTGTGCGCCGTAGGCCGTGAGCCGTAGGCCGTAGGCCGTCACGCTTTTCATTCCTCACTGCTAATAGCCACTGCCAATGGTCTCAGGCAATCAACTTGGCAGACAGGTAAGTTGGTAAGAGGTACGTAGGCTGGTAAGTAATCGATTTGTAGGTGAGTGGGGCTTCTGATGACGTCATCGGGACGTCGTGAAAAGTGCCTCGAGTTTCTGATGACGTCATCGGGACGTCGTGAAAGTGCTTCGGGCTTCTGATGACGTTAACGGGACGTCGTGAAAAGTGCTTCGGGCTTCTGATGACGTCATCGGGACGTCGTGAAAGTGCTTCGGGCTTCTGATGACGTCATCGGGACGTTGCGAAAAGTGCTTCGAGCTTCTGATGAAGTCATCGGGACGTCGTGGAAACCCGGATAGTGGGCAGGTGTTCGGGACCCGTTGCTGGTCATCCGAAAAGTTGTGAAGACCACCCCGTAGAGTGAGCAGGAGCCCAGACTCGATGCTAGCCATCCGAGAAATTATGCAGGATACCCCAAAGAATCAGCAAGAGTCTTGAGCTTTGCGCTAGTTGTCTCAAATAGTGTGCTGGATGCCTCGGAATTTGCGCAGGAGTATGAGAACACCTTGCAAAACTTTTGTAAAAGTGTAAGGATGACAAGCATAGCGTGCAGAAAGCTTGAGATGTTATGTAGGTCATTGTTGCCAGGCTGCTTTTCAGTTTCGTAACGCGGTTAGGTCATTCACACAACCCCATTTTGAGTGCTCCCTCATTCTTCTTCACCAGCCTACTGATTTTTTCTGCAATAAATGGTACTTGCTTATTAGTATCCAAATTCAAAATCAAGTTGTTAGAACTATCTCCATTCGCAGCTCAGCAGAGCCTTTTCATATCAGATTCATGGAATCGAAGCGGCTGTTCTGCGAAGGAATGGGGCGGCGGAAACGAAATAATGAGTATGTAAAACTGCTTTGTTCCACTGATGTGAAAGTGTCCAGATGGAATGGAAGGTAGTTTCTGACTGTCCAGGTTTTAAGTTAGTTTCATTTGAAAGCGAAGAACTGCAGGCAGATTCTGCATCCGGCTGTAGGCCAGCAGGCTTTCATGATTATCGACCGGGCTGGTTAGGTCTGGGCGACCAACTATAACCGGGGCCTAAGGTCCCTGTCAGAGTTGGTTGAGAAAATCACCGTCACCGACCCGTTCGATACGTATGAAAAACATGGAAGGTGCAAATAACACCCGGTGTAGCCAGATGTGGCTGACGCGATCAATACGAATGAATTATGTGGAACGATATCATGGATATCATTCATTTCTTAGCTAATATCATGTGAACATCGGTCTTGTCAGCCACATCGAGTGATTTTTCTGAGATAGTTTTACAAGTACGAGCTTTTTCTTTCTATCGTGCCATTTGGCTAAAACTCAGGACTGTGCTGAGTTCTGGGAACGGTTCAAAAAAGTTAGTGAACGTTTTGCTAATAAATTGAAGAAGTATAATAACCATACTGAGAAAAAAGCTGTAGGGTCAAGTGATAAACATTCCTTCTTCAGATTTATCAACTCTAAACTGCGGGAAAACCAGGTGTTGGGGTTCTCAAAAACCCCAATGGGGCATTGGTGAGGAATGCTAGTGATCGAGCTGAGTTGTTGGCGGACGTATTTCAAAAGTCGTTTTCTGACGTCTCTTCTATGGACAGTCTACCTGTCTCCAATTCTTTCGCTGTTATGGCTGATTCATGTTGGTTTTACAAAGATGAAATTATCAAGGAACTTCTTGCCTGGCCTTCATCCAACTCTATCACTTCCGACGCCATACCACTCAGCTTTGTCAAGCAGATCGCTCTTGATATTGCAGGTCCCCTGGAGTATATTTTCAATCTGAGCTTCATGTCTAGTGAAGTCCCCATCAAATGGAGGCAAACATTTGTTACCCCCATTGCAAAAAAGCCCCCTTTCACAGACCCTGCTAATTTCAGGCCAATCAGTATAACATCTATTTTCTCACGGCTGTTCGAAAAAATTCTGAAGAAGAGAATCGTTTGTCACTTGGAAGCAAATCAGGTTATCTCTCCCTTCCAACATGGTTTCCAGGGAGGGAAGTCCACTGTGACGGCAACCATTGAAGCACTAAACAAGTGGACGGCTTTCCTAGATGTCGGGAAGAGTGTTGATGTTGTCTATTTTGATTTTGCTAAGGCTTTTGATAAGGTTCCTCATGACAAATTATTGCAAAAACTCTCAATGGTTGGTATCCATCCGCGAATAGTTTCATGGATACGTTCGTTCCTAACTGACAGGACGTTCTCGGTCTGTGTTGACTCTTCTCACTCAACTCCAAGGCCAGTCCTGAGTGGTGTACCACAAGGCGGGGTATTGTCGCCCATCCTTTTCAACATATACACTCCCGAAATAGCCGGTCTTGTCACTTCCTGTGGCACCGGTTTCAGTGCATTTGCGGATGATATCAAGATCTATCGGGACGTTTCCCAACCGGAGAACTGTATCTTGCTACAACAGTCTGTTGACATTATTAGTACTTGGTCTCGCGATTGGAATCTCCCGTTGGCAAAAGAAAAAACGAAGGTTCTCCACTTGGGTAATAGCAATGCCAACAGTAAATATACTGTCAGTGGCTGTCAGATCCAAGAAGTTGACCAAATAGCTGATTTAGGTTTCACTATTACTAAAAGTCTGAGTTTTGATAAGCACTGTGAATCTATCTCGAATAAAGCAACTTTTGCTATGAATAATATTTTCAGGGGGTTGTCAACTTGCAATCCCTCTGTGCTTATCAGAGCTTACACCACGTATGTAAGGCCTCTACTCGAGTACGGTACCCCGGTATTCAACCCCGCCAAACTCAAGAACATTAATAGATTGGAAAAGATACAGAACAATTTCACTAGAAGAGTTCTTATCAGACAGCATGGCTTCATTTATGGACAATTGCCCTCCGCTGCTGACAGAAATGCACTCTTTGGCCTAGAGCCTTTGGCTCTCAGAAGGAAAAAGAACGATTTGTTTCTGTTCCATCATATCCTTTTCGATGGCAAGTTTGGTCTTAGGCCTATGGATTTCGTGAGAACGAGAGATTCGGTAATCCGGGGGGGTCCGATTAAGTTCCACCGTACCGTGTCAAATCTTGAGTGTCGGCGCTGCTTTTTCACTAATAGAATTGTTCCGGTATTCGAAGATCTCAGTAGGAACGATACTATTCCTATAAACTTCGGCGCCTATAAGAACTTAGTGCACATGAAACTGGCTTCCGGGGAGCGGCGGAGTGACCCTCCGTAGTGCTGGGTTGCTCGTTTCTCTGTGCTATTCTTCGGACTGATCCATTGTTGTTCTCGTTGCATTGGTTTACAGTATCTTTGCTCTGAATATTCTGTTTGAGGTTGGTAGTTTGTTTTCCTGTTTTCTCTTTTTTTTCTCCACACGAGTGTAAACTTGTGTAAATAAATATATATATATATATATATATATATATATATATATATATATATATATATATATATATATATATATATATATATATATATATATATATATATATATATATATATATATATATATATATATATATATATATATATATATATATATATATATATATATATATATATATATATATATATATATATATATATATATATATATATATAACAGTTTGGGTCATTGATTCTTGTGACCACAGAAAGAGGACTGATCTAGTGGGGAGATGAAGAGGTCTTTGTTCGAAATTCTTGCATGGGATATTACAGCGTAATATCAAGAAAGAGTGAACAATTCTGTAAAAAAGGGGTCTTCCAAGCAAAAGTGGTTTGGTTAGCTTTACAAATGTTTCAACAAAAACGGAACAATAGGAAAGTGGAATGAGGAGAGTCTACAAAAAATGAACAATATCCTCCAAGAACTCTTTTCTTTTTTGAAACTTCCAAACAGCGGAAACAAACCGTTATGGTATTTTACGAGGAAGAATTGACTGGTTCCCTAAAACTATTTGACATCATCTCCTCTTTTAATGATAGCTATTAGGTACACATGCATATATACATATTTTGTCGGCACTCACATAATCAAAGTCCTTTATGGAGCCAAAAGTGCTTACTCATCGAGAACCGCAACGGTTTGTTTCCGCTGTTTAGAAGTTTCGACAAAGAAAAGAGTTCTTGGAGGATATTGTTGATTTTTTGTAGACTCTCCTCATTCCTTTTTCCTATTGTTCCTTTTTGTTGAAACATTTGTAACGCTAACAAAACCACTTTTGCTTGGGAGACCCCTTTTTTACAGATATATAACTGACTTTGTCAACAAGTTCCTTGTGGCACACAGGACCATCTCAGTTGTCCATAGGACATTTCGCACCCCATATCGTCAGCTGAGGTCGACGAAAGGGCGAAATTATTTTCACGCGCGGCCCGCAAGGCTGCTGGAGGCATTTCTCTGTTGAGAGACCTCCTCATACTAAGGCAGCGTCCATACGTGGCGAGAGCGGGCGTTCCCGCTGTTGGGCGCCTCTCGACGCTCCTCAACGCTGCCTGCAAGTTAAGGCCCCAGTTATACACCAGCGGAATGAAAACTTCTCGCGATGACATTGCCGCCGCTTGCTGCGTGAATTAGGGACTCGTCTGCAATGTTGCGTCTTTGGCGTCTTTGACGCAATACTGCAGACAAAAATTTTCCAGGCGTTTTTGATGGTATTTTATCGGTTTTTTTGCTTCCGACACTTTTTACTTGCAGAATATCACTAATAATCAATTCCTCTGGTCATTACAGTGCTCGTTATGCCGTTTTGGTAATGTTTTAACAATTTTAAATCTGAAAAATAATCAGCTGGTGGAAATTGGCGAATTTCCAACAGGGCAGGTCCCGCAAGAATACCGTTATACGGTCCCGCGGCGTGTATAACTGCTCTGTGCGGCCTTCCGGCGCGTTTTTCTGCGACTACTGTTCCTTTTGGCATGCCTGAGCACTAGAGTGTTGGAACGAATAATTTTTTTTGAATATTCGAATAAACGAGTAATTCGAATAATCCACTTCTTCGAATATTCGATTATTCGAATAAATGAATATTTCACTTCTCTGAATATTCGATTATTCGAATAACCCGAATAATCCACTTCTTTGAATATTCGAATTATTCGAATATTCGAATATTATTCGAATAAACGAATATTTGGGCAACACTCTATTGCGTACTATCCCATCCAATCCACTCAGGCAAACTGCGGCATCGACAACGGGTTGAGAAGTTGTCATCCCATAAACTGCACCCTCTTGACAACTCAAATCGCTCGCATTGTAAGCCTGACAACTGCCCATTGCCCAGCGATGTCCGCCTGTTTTCGGGCTGTTGACATTTTGACCTGTCGCGTTTAGCGGCCTCTTTAGCAGCGGTTCACATCCTGCAAGACTTTTATGTGGCTTAGGAACTACTTTGCACCGACCCGCGTCGCGGTCGGCACACCAACACGCTTCGCGGTCGGCAAACCGACACGCGTAGCGGTCGGTGCGTCGACACGCGTGGCGGTTGACACACCGACACGCGGCGTGTTCGGTACACCCACGCGTCGCGGCTGAGTCTCCCAACCTCCAATGAGGCCGCCACCGGATGGGCAGGGCTTCCAGATGCTGGGCGGGGCCAATGTACCGCATACTTGGGTAATTGAACCGGCTGCACTTTTGTCACTTAAATTCAGCATACACGCTCGTAAACGTGGTTGAGATACTAACTACGGAAGTTGGCATGGCTCAGAACACAACGCCTACGCATCCTGAAGCGTCAAAAACGACCAAAGTGACGCTACACGACTGAAGAGTCGGCCCCGCACCTGTATCAGCCCGCCCCTGCATTCGCGTCCTTCTAAACAGGGGTGCTGGTCAATTTCCACCGTCGGTGACGTTTGTGGTTTACCTATTGTACCTATTGTACCACCCACAAGCGTCGCCGATGATGGAAATGGTCCAGCACCCCTTTTTTTTGGAGGAGGACGCAAATACAAGGGCGGGCAAATACAGGGGCGGGGCCAACTTCTCACTGGTGTAGCGTCATTGTGGGTCGTTTTTGACGCTTCAAAATGCGTAGGCGTTGTGTTCTGTGCCATACCATTATATTTCCGTAGCTATCTCAACCACATTTTCGAGCGTGTACTCTGAGTTTTGGCCGAGAAATAGCCGCGAAACAGACGCAAAATGCCTTTTCCCGAGTAATAGTCGGGAAATAGCCGCTAAATAATGCTGCCTGCGAAATAGTCGCCAAATAATGCTCGCCGTGAAATAGCCGCAAAATACCCGCTAAATTGCCGCTAAATTTGTGGTCTGCTTCGGTCTAGTTTGGTTTAGCTTAGTTGAGTTCAGTTGAGTTATGCGCGGTTTATGCGATTGCGAACTTCGTAGTGCTGCTTAGCCGTGCCCTACTCCGGAATCTCAGCGACAATTCGAAAAAAGACTCAGCGACAATTCGTAGTTAGTCATTGAGATCGACACCATGTCACTGGGAACTCGCCGTGTAATATCTCTCTTCCCAGCTCCATGAGACGTCTGGGCGACAACAGACGTTGAGCGGCTCAGGATCTGGCACGAACTTGAGACTACATCTAGCTGGTCGTCCTAGGTGGCTGGAAACCATCGAATTCCACGTCCAGCATTATGGAAGGAGAGAACTTGGGCTTTTCCGTCAGAATTCAGGTGAAGTTCACCGGGAAAGTAGACAAATAGAATCATCTCGAACCAGTTTCATGAAAATGCCCGTGAAAATGGCTCATTCTGGCCATCATCGTGAGAAATTTCCATGTTGCTCAAGTGTTGCTATACTTATGCGTCGCTCGAGATTTAAACTTTTCTCTATAACTAAAGGTGAAATGGGCATTTCTAGCGTTTTGACAAAATCCTACGGGCGATTTAATATATTGTAAATACTTGCTATAAGTAACTTTATATTTACGAGGTACTGAAGAATTGTGAAAAATTAGTAGTCACTACGCTAAGATGTTTGAAATGTAAAATCAGGGCAAAATAGAGTGCGATCTTGTCGAATATTCAAATTATTCGTGCTGAATATTCGAATAAACCGAATATTTCACTTCTTTGAATATTCGAATATTCGAATAAACGAATATTCCACTTCTTTGAATATTCGATTATTCGAATAACCCGAATAATCCACTTCTTTGAATATTCGAATATTCGAATATTATTCGAACAAATGAATATTCGGGCAACACTCTACTGAGCACAGTTAGGGCGCATATAAGTAATAGTTGTCTTGCTATTTCCGCAGCGTCCCGCCGGTGTATAACTAGGGCCTAACACAGGCAAACACCACTGCCTCGGGTTAATTCTATTGAAAACGTTTGATCGGGTGACCAATCGCTCGAATCGGCGCAACGACTGTTGATTTATCACGGTTTTCAACTAAATGAATGAATGAATGAATGAATGAACTTCCGTGGTGGGATTATGAAAAACAAGGGAAGTGGTTTTGATTCAATGCTACCTGCTTTAGTGATGGAGCAGTAAGCTTGAAACTTGCTGCTTGCTTCGCGGTGCTGGCGCAAGCGCGCGAGAGCGAGCGGGCGAGGGCGCGCGAGAAGGAGCGCGTGTGAGCGGCTAGGGAATCGTGTGCCCACGATGACCATCGATTTTGCGTAATCACACGCTCTCGCCACGTATGGACGGAGCCTAAGAGACACGAGATCGTGCAGACCGACGGTCTAGCTTTACGGGCGCCTCCTCCTGAAAATATCATCATCCATTTTCTGAAATCAAGCACATCAGCTTCCCAGTTGTATCCGAACCTCACTGTTGTAAAAATTTGAGTTTTATGTTTTCTGAAAATTTAAATTTGTAGATCACATCTTTAAATTATCAAGCTGACCGATCCCGATTCCAACCACAGCAGCCTCCCGGTTGCATCCGGACTTGAATGTTGTGAAAACCTGGAAATTTTGAGTGCATTTTCTTAAAATTTCAATTTGTAGATCACATTTTAAAACTCCCAATTTCAAAACGATTTGTCCTTTCAGGTGCCTTTGGCGAATCTTGAAAATGTTCAAATCTGAAAGTAACATTTCGAAAATTTGATGTTCATTTAAAGGCAGCGTACACGATGATCATCCTCGTTGACTTTCCACAGTGAAATGATAGGCGAGAAGGATCCTAGGCTCCCAAAGCCAAAGGAACGGTGGAAAACGAGCCAGTAGTGGCAAAATAACAAGCGTTTTGGTGCCCCAGACACGCCTGGTGCCCCAGATTTACCCCCTCGAAGTGAACAAATGAAGATTCAGATTACAGGAATGATCAAGTCAAGGAAGTGCTGATAAGTGAGCTGTTTGCTTCATTGCACTGATAGGTATCATCCTTCTAGCGGTCATTTCCTCCACGCTCAAAAATCAACGTAAACAAGAGAGGGTCTATTTTGGCTCAAAAACACGTCTTTCGTGTCCTTCTTGAGCATGCCTTGCTATTATACTTATGTCGAGTCGAGTCATCGAGTCTTGGTATCGACTGAAACAGTCGACATTGAGTCATTCGACTACTCGATTATTCGAAATTTTGAAAAACCGAATTAGTCGAAAACTCGATTAATCGAAATTCCTGAAAATCGAGTTAGTCGAAAACTCGATTATTCGAAATTTTGAAAAATCGACTTAGTCGAAAACTCGATTATTCGAAATTTTCAGAAATCGACTTAGTCGAAAACTCGATTATTCGAAATTTTCAAAAATCGACTTAGTCGCAGACTCGATTATTCGATAGACCCGAACAGTCGAATAAATTCGATAGTCGACTGTTTCGAGTCAAAAAAGCTCTCCGTCAGTCAACCTGTTTCGAAATGCAGTTGCAGACCATGCACCTACTTTGCCGCCAGTTGTTATTTGCTCATAGTTCTCGGATGTTCTCGTACGGCTCACGACCATCTTTTTCACTTAATGCCGGCATTGATTTACGCCAAAATTCCTCAATCCTCAGGTGTGAGCATACCGATAAATTCATTAGAGATAACAAGACGGTCGCGATAGCCTGGAAATTAATACATGACGGTCAATTATTTCACCTTGCTCGAGAAAAAAGGCATGCAAGAGGCTTGAATGCATTGGGACCAGCGGAACGTCGCAGTGCAACCGAAACTTTTGGTTTTCAAAATTGTTTTTGATGATTGGCTTTATACTCCTTTCTCTTCGAAAAAAGTTGGGAGATCCAGAAAACAAACAGCTTCTATTGTGGCCACAGAAGCACAGCTTCGCAGATACGGAGGAGAAGCTCTCCGTCGAAAAACTCGGGCAAGAAGACGAAAAAGGCCATGAAGGCCAAAAAGACGAGGAAAACGGCTAAAGTCTAGCCGAAGAGGCTGAATATGATGACGGAGAGTCCACTATGAGTTTGGATGACCTAGAAGTAGACTACGATTTGCCCTGGCTAATTATTGTTACACTCAGCTCCGGCTTTTTCCATGATTATCGTCTCCATAGATGAATTCTGATTGTTCATCCATTAAAGGCAGCATACACGCTCGCAAGCATAGTCGAGATAACAGCATAGATAGGTCCGCACGGCCCGTACTATGTCGTCAACGACGTTTGAAGCGTTAAAAACTGTCCAGGATGACAATATTTGACAATGTTTGAGCAATCTTGCCTTCCACGCCCGTATTTTCACACCCCTTCGAGTAACAGAATGAGAATCGATACTTGAGAAAACATGTGATAACTTATAATGATAGCACTATAAAAAGGGAGTGCAGTAGAGAAAAAACTCGCTTTACCTCAATATAACATGTTTGTGCACTGATAAAATCCTCCATTTCAAGAGGTCAGCCAAAGCAGAGCGGCATTCTCGAAAGTGGACGAGAGCCAATAGGTATGCAGACATGTTATACTCAAGTAAACCAAGCTATTTCTCTCGTGCACTCCCATTTATTAGTGCTATCACTCTCAATTATCACACGTTTTCAGAAGTATCGATTCTCATTCTGTTACTCGAAGGGGTGTGAAAATACGGGCGTGGAAGGCAAGATTGCTCAAACATTGTCAAATATTGTCATCCTGGACAGTTTTCAGCGCTTCAAACGTCGTTGACGACATAGTACGGACCGTGCGGACCTATCTATGCTGTTATCTCGACTATGCTTGCGAGCGTGTATGCTGCCTTTAAATGATCTCGTTGAACCGTATTTCTCTCCTATAGTGAAATTTGTTCGGTTCTCAGGTAAAACTAGTTGTCCAGAATCGGACGAGTAGTTGGCGAGAATCGGTCGACAATCGAGAAGTTGTCCAGAAAGTTGATAGAAGTTGTCGAGAATTCCGAGATTCGCAGTATTTGTCGAGAATCGCGGCCGATTTGTTCAAAATTCTAGAGAAAGTTGCCGAAAATTCGGGGGAACGAGTGTTTGCCTAGAATTCGGACAGATTTCTCGACAACTCTTTCCGAGATTGAGAATACGTTTCGGATATGTCGAAAATTTCACAAGAATTCGGGACCTCACTTCAGAATCCTCTTTACAAAACATTATTCGAATGTTGCGACTGCTGTTTTTGTTCTTTTCTTTTCGTGTGGGACCTCTTTTTTTTCTTTTTATTCTCCATTCTTCTAACTGGTTATCAATTATAATGTATTTCACCGATTTCTTGAATATCAAACTAGTTTTTCTGGAATTTTTATCTTCTTAAAATAGCGAGCATACCAAAACATGGGATTTTCAAGTTAGTGAATTTTGAAAGATTTCGAGCTTTTAAGTACTGATCTTTTCTCCGATTATCTCCAGTTGCAGCAGTCGGATTCAAAATATATAAATATATAATGCAAGAAGTTACCCAAGAACTATCAGAACAATTTTTGGAATTAAGATTCTTAATTCGAATAAATCTCGAATGATTCAGTTCTGACCGAAATTTGCTACCCGAAACTTTGCAATGGTTGTTTAATATTATATTGACGTACAGTATGGGGACTTCGGGCGGGTCCACACCTGCAGCCAGCGGTTTGGCCGCTGGATGCAGGTGTGGCCCGCCGGAAGTCCACATTTTGCAAAGTAGAGTAGGATATTTGAGTCCAGCGTGGTCGATTTACCCTCTATACAAACTTTCACCGCCTAAGATGGAGGCTGAACACCGCTACGGTATAATGGCTCACACCTTTCTCAGGTGTGGTCCCGCCGGAAGTCGGCAATTTTGAAAACTAGGAGCCACGAGAGTAAGATATTCGAGTCCAGCGTAGTCGATTTACTCTCTACTCAAACTTCTTAGAGTAATTCCGACGACCACTACACTGATAGCGCACTGGCGCTGGGCAAGGCCAATAGAGGCCCATGTTGAACGATTTTGTAGACCTACAGCATATACGATGCACAGTTTGCCTCTGCCAAACGTGGAAGAATCGAGCCAGGAATGGAAATCGGTAAGCAGACTAGGGTGAAGCCATCTACGTGGGCTTCTCCTAACGTTGTTACCAGTCGGGCAACAGCTGTAATTTTTGATAAGTACGTACAGTTGTACATGTGTATAACTGTGTGTTAACTGTCGAGAATCGGGCAAGGAGTTGTCGGGAATCGGTCGAGAAGTTGTCGAGAATTGGGCGAAAAGTTGTCCAGAGTTCTCTAGAGTCTGCGAAAGTTGTCCTGCATTCGTACGCCTGCAGGACAACATTTCGTCCGATTCTCGACAACTAGTTTTACCTGAGTTTTCTAAAGCTTTTAGAATTTGTTCGATGGATATTGCTAATCGACATTATTACATGAGTATTGGTTCCGGCCGTCTTACTGTGTGAAGATGGCGTTTTTCATTGCCAGATATACTTTTAATCAATGTCTTGAAGCAGTAGAATGTGGTATGCTCAAAATAGTCGAGATAAGGTGCTTCAGAAACTCAATTGTTGAAAACTGGAAAAATTGAGTTAGTCAAAAACATGACCATTCGATTATTCGAAAAATCGAGTCAATTCGACTACTCGATTATTCGAAATTTTGAAAAATCGAGTTAGTCGAAAACTCGATTATTCGAAATTTTCAAAAATCGACTTAGTCGAAAACTCGATTATTCGAAATTTTCAAAAATCGACTTAGTCGAAAACTCGATTATTCGAAATTTTCAAAAATCGACTTAGTCGAAAACTCGATTATTCGAAATTTTCAAAAATCGACTTAGTCGAAAACTCGATTATTCGAAAAAATTTTCGAGTCGCCGAAGTATACTTGCTATATAGGGCACCAGACCTTTCGTAAACCGTGGAGATATCGGAAGTGAAATTTATCGTGAACATTGCCTTTAAAGGCAGTGTTCTCGATGATTTTGGTCCCCGAGTTTTTCACATAAAACAATGCGTTGGCCTTCAAGTGTTACCGAAATTGCGAAGAAACAGCGAGAAACGCATTTAAACGTCGTACATATTTCAGTGACATTCTATAGCGTGGACTAGTTGTCCGGTTGAATGAACATGTTCATGGTAGTTGTGACCGGTGGAAAACTGGGTCAATCGAAAATAGAAGAATATTTTATGCAAAGCAGGATTAGTTAAGTTCCTAAGCAAAGGACGGAGCAATAGAGAGTAAATATTTGCAAAGGACGGGTTCACAAAAGATTTCATTGTCACAACAAACACTTCCTGTGATACTTAAGAGGCGGGGTGATACATAAGGATTTCGTGTACTTCTGGTGCGTTTTTCTCAATTTCAACGTCATTTTAGTTCTAACCGGGAGCCCCTTAATCAATATACCGAATAATCTCAAAATTGAAGATTGTCGTGAACACTGCCTTTAAGCTTCCAAGATCCGAAGTCTGAGGCCAGTGAAGCTCCACGCACAAATTCAGCTTCTTAAATATCAAGGGAGTTCCATATTGGAGGCCCATGGCAGTCGATCGCGGCTGCCGCAACTCTCACCGCGGGCGCGGCGAGGCGATCTGGAGGCGCGGCCGCAGTCAGCGGAGGGCGGGGCTGATATACTGTAGTGACAGCTGGCAGCCTGTCCGCGGGTATCGGCGGCGAGCCCTTTTGGGTGCACTGAGTCCGTACCCCATTTACATACTTGCAGGACGGGCTCAGTTTTTGTATAGTTGAACTCGAATACTCTCTTCATTCTCCCCTGCTTTCAAGTCTTTCAAGCAATCATAGAGAGTTACGCTGCTAAGTTTCTGAGAAAATGTGCTCTTTTCTTGTAATGCCTGTTCCACATATTTATGTGTATATGAAATCGCTACAGTATTTTCTCGTTATATTTAGTGTAGTATTCCTTATGTAGCGTATTCAATAAATAAATGAATAAATATATTAGTAGAAACATGCAACTGACAAAGTTCAAAACTGAGAAGGGAAGATTGGAACATTTATGAACATTTGTGTTCATCCAGTGATGATCTATGTCTGAAAATAAATTTCTTTTCGACCAACATAAAATATGTAATATACTCTTCAGCATACGTACATAATTAGGATAGAATTGACACCTGCTGACAAAATAAAATTTCTGAACCAAATCAAGAATCAAACTTGTGTCACGTCTCACTCAAGTTCCGAATAAAAAATTATGAGCTCTTTTGCTAGGCTTTCCTTGGTTTCGTCTTTGGGGTGAGCCACTATTACTCGTTCCTAAGTTCACTAAGAGATTGAACTCACTCCTTTTGAGTAATCGAGCAGCTGCCAATGAGGTCCCTCTCTCTACATTCCTGGGCAATCGCCGGATATCTCAGCAGGGTAGATCAATTATGGCGCAGCTTCATCGATTCGTCCCGCCCTCTTCACCTCAAACCTTAGCCTCTCTGAAAAATTCGCACGCAGCCCTCGGCGACGCTATCGACATTCTCCCTGTCTTTTGACTTCATTCCAGCACTAACTCTCTTTTTCAGGTTCATGTCATCAGACTAAATGGACTTTCTAGCACTTTTTTCTATAGAAGGAATATCTACGTCTATCTAAAGACTGAAAAAGCACTTGCGAGACATCCCGTGACATGAAATAGCCTTTTCTACGGATACACAAAATAACATTACTGACATTTCGCATCGAGTTCTTTGCCACACCTAATCACACTGGTTCAGCCCCCCCCCCTCCACAGTGAAATCCTCTCACCAGCAGCAAAACCTGCTTATTGCGAAGATTGGCTCATCGTCTTCCGAGTGCAACGCTCACTGCTCCATCGATAAAGCCTAGCCATGCTCCTTCTGCCTCCACCACGAATCCCTTTCAAACCCCTCTTCGATCGACTCATTCCCTGAGACCCCAAAAGGACAAAGCAGCCGCTGCCATTGCCTCGTTAACCACTAACAATAAATCCCCACCACCGCCTCTGGAAACCACTTCAAAGGTAGGCATTTAAGCTCCCCTCCCATTAGTCTGAGCAACTGCCCTGAATTCGCATTTCTTTAATCTCCTTCTTTCTCAATTGGCCTTACACTTGGTCCTCAACTGGTCACCAGGAAAAAAATCTCGGGACTCAACGGCACAAGAAATTGTGAATTTTTTGTTTGAAATGTTATTCCGAATAATTAATTTGAAAGTAGCTGAAAGAAGAAGTTTGAAATTAATTTGAAAGTAATATTATCATTGATATTATTATTATTATTACTGCCATTATTTTTATTATTATCTAAACTAATAATAATAATAATAATATCATTATTATTATTGTGTCACAAAGTAGCTGAGTTGAACGCAAAACTCGGACGTCAGACAAGACCTGAACCTGCATTGCACGCTTTCCGGGCGAGAGTCTTACTATTACACCACCGACACCGTTACAGCACCGTGAATAGCTGAGTGATGCAGAGCGGGGTGTCGGTGGTGTAATGGTAACACTCTCGCCTTGGTGGTTTACCCAAAAGTAAATTCTTCTTCTGCAGCCTCAAAGTGGTTTTTGTCATAGGTTGAGGAACAGGGCGGCCTTCACAGGATTCGTCCAGAGGTCCATTGTTGTTAAGGAGGTAGGTCTCTTCGGGCACATGAACAAGTGCGCCGTGTCGTGTCCGGGAGCACCACAGTCCGGGCATGCGTCTGGTCGGCTGCTGCCGATCTTGTTGGCGTAAAGCCTAGTTTTGACTGCATCGCTGCTGTTTTTCATCGCAGCGATTTCACACCCGCTGCTGCAGCGATGTGGCAGCGGCAGCGATTCTGTTCATAGTGCATAGGCTCACGGATGATAGAAGAAATTCAATCAATCTGTGAAATTGATGGCTGGTATTCATCAATTCATCGTTTCGACTCGAAAACACTGATCTTGTCATGTGAAAGGGTCAACGTTAACTAGACGAAACGTGTCATTCGCTGGCAATCGCTCCATCGCTGCCATTTTGGCCGCGATGGAGCGATGGTCAGCGACCATTGAGAATCGATCTTCAAGCAGCGATGCAGTATAACATAGGATTTCGTCGCCGCGACCCAGCGATGTAGGACGTTTGCCACGGAGCGATCACAATTGGAGCGGCTTTCCATTACGCGCGATGAAGAAGGAGCAGTTGTCCCTCGCATGGCCGCAGCGACCCCCTGCAGTCAAAACTAGGCTTAAAGGCACAGTCCAACCTCAGAGGCCATTTTCGATATTTTGGTCCGGCCGCCGTCTATAGCAACCCTGCTAAGCGCGAAATCTCAATTCGCTCAAATAAGCGAGAAAAAGCTAGGAAAAAGTCGGCCACGCCCCCTTGAAAGAAAAAATGGGCAACGCCCACTGGTTGGATTCCGACCTCAATAGGGAAGAGACGTGCGAATGATTTTATTGAAAATCTATGTTCCTCCTTTTGTTTTCGATCTGGCTCTATATGGTGACCTGCTTCAGAATGATGGCTGCGAAAAGCGAGAAAATACAGGCTCGAGACAACTCGACCGCGAACTTCTACCAGTTTAAATTCTGAATTTTTGAGGAGCCGTAACTCTGTTCGTGGTGAGTTCTGAGCGATTCTGGAAGGACCATTGTGATCAGCGTGAAATTTTCTCCAAGATAGGCAGGAAAACGAAAAATCGATTCTGAGCTTGGACTGTGGCTTTAAGACATTAGCAGAAAAGAGTGACCACAGCGCAGCGAGGCAAGAACACATCTGGCTCGTCTGCCGAGTTGAGGCTCGCACTCGCAAACCCGAGGCGGCACTGCTCCTAAAATAAGGTTCACAGCCGCCTTCTCCAGATATCCTCGAACAAACTGGGTGTGCTCCTCGCGCAGAAGACGAAGCCTTTCCATATTGGAGTCGGCCCATCCCTGTACATCAACTTTACGAGGAGCATCTGCGAACGGCGTCCTAATCGACCTCTCTCTAATGAGCTTCATAATTCTCTTTGGCGGATGATTTGGCTGTCTCAGAACATTAATATACATCTGCTGTGCCTGGAGTTCACAATGCTTCTTAAAGGCATCGTACGCGCTGAAAACAATGTTTCGTTTTTAAGCGTTTTTGAGTTGTTAGCCCCCTATAGTGACTAAAGGTAGCGAAAAGCCCGCTCAAAAACGTTAACTTTTCAAGAAAAAACGTTTTAAAAAACTTCTGAAAATCATTTGAATTTCGCGCCGGCATCGACTCGGGATAGTTACGCGGAGGGCGCAAGGAACAGTTCCACAATTCGTCCATTGGCGCAGCGTTGGAAGCAATCACTCGTTGTGTGACGAGAAGTTTCCAGCCGATAATGCCACTTTCGTCCAACGGTGCGTCAGCGTACAGTGGCATGCCCTGTACTTAGCGACACGACGTTCTGCTCAAATATTGCGAAAGTGCCAAATGACTGACGGAAGGGCCGGCCCCTTTTGACGGAATTCCTTACTTTCCACTTCATCTATGCTCAAAATGGTACGTTTTTGAGCAGCCAAGCTCGTTGTACGTTCTCACAGGGGCCCGAGGAAGGTATTGAGCATAAAAAATGGAAAGTGGATTTCAGCGCGTACGATGCTCCTTAACTGGCAATATGCAGGCCTCCGCGTGAAGATGTTCTATTGGGGAGTTCCTTGCACAACCGGTAGCGATTCTAAGCGCAGCATTCTGTACACGCTGCAGCTTATTCCAGGAGCTGTCTGATACCAGGTGCTGCCACACTGGTGCCGCATATTCCAGAGCCGGCTGAAGTATTGCTCTGTAGGTTCTCAGTGTAGTCTCTCGGCTGCTTCCCCATGATGTTCCTCCGAGAGCTCTCAGAATATTGAGCTTTGCCTTGACGACTGTCTGTTTCTGTTCCTCGTTTTTGTGGAACTTCAGTGACGGATCGAGTATGAGACGAAGCAGCTTAGGGAATCTTACTGCTGGCAAACGATTACTATCCCATCTGACATCTGGGTGGGCACTGTGTTCCTTGGTGCTTGTTATGAACACTGATACAGAAGACTTTGCAGCAGAGACTGTGAGCATCATATTATCGAGGAAAAGCTTCAACTCGACGAGAAAAGTAAATAGAAGCACTCAAAGATACACAGCACTGAAGAAGGTGCAAAATTAATCGAAGGGGGCCACTCAGAATTCAATTGAGGAATCCTTATACTTAAAGGCAGTGGTCGCGATCAAATATGCTTGTCGTCTTTTTCTCTCCAAATCCTTTCCTGGGTCTCGAGTAGTAGGACCTATAAGAAAAAATCGCGAAAAAACCACTGTTTTGGGCCGAATTTGAAACCTGAACTTTCTTGTCTTTTGATGGTGGACGAGCCCTCTCCACATCATCGGCATCGATGACCTCTTATATCAAGAACATCAGCTAGCTTGAAATTGAATGTCAATCAATGAACCTTCGAATTTATGTACACATCTAGTCAAAAACATTGACTGAAGTGATGCTTTCATTATTCAACTGTTTTTATTCGTTAAATTTGCATTTATTTCGTCCTCTGAATGTCGATGATTTTTGACTGCTCGGCATGAGACTGCGATCTGTTTCGTCATCGCTGTGCACGTGTGCACGAACTAGCTTCTTTGGGCCCTAGAGACTCTATTTGTAGACCGTTTTTCACCGCGCTACCTTCATAGTTTTTCAGCTGTTTTTGATCTAAGGTGATTTTTGTAGTTTTTTTGATAACGTTTTTCATCGTGACCACTGCCTTTAAAGCAGTTATGTCCCGATGTGTGTGTGTGTGTGTGTGTGTGTGTGTGTGTGTATGTGTGTGCATGTGTCCCGCATATCTTAGGAATGGCCGATCAAAACTTGTATGAAATGGTACCAACATTTAGGTGGGTGCGACATTTATCGATTACCAAAAAATCAGCCCGAGTCACCTCTTACGTGCCTCGGGGCAACCGAGTTTGTCCGTGGAGCGCACTTTTGGCCGTGGGTCATGATAACTTCTGCGAGTCGTCTAGCGATGCAAAAAACGCAGGGCGTCATAAAAGGAGTGCAGGACCCCAGTGAGGGTGTGCAAGAAGTCATAGAAAGTGTGCAGGACCCTAATCGGAGTGTGCAGGACGTCATAGAAAGTGCGCAGGCCCTAAGTAGGAATGTGCAGGACCCCAGCGGAAGTGTACAGGACGTCATAGAAAGTGTGGAGGACCCCAGTGGGAGTGTGCAGAGCGTCAAGGAAAGTGTGCAGGACCCCAGCGGAAGTGTGCAGGACGTCGTAGAAAGTGTGCAGGACCCCAGTGGGAGTATGCACGACGTCATAGAAAGTGTGCAGGACCCCGGTGGAAGTGTGCAGGACATCATAGAAAATGTGCAGGTCCCCAGCGGGAGTGTGCAGGACGTCATTGAAAGTGTACAGGACCCCAAAAGGAAGTGTGCAGGACGTCATAGAAATTGTGCAGGACCCCAGCGGGAGTGTGCAGGACATCGTAGGAAATGTGCAGGACCCCAGAGGAAGTGTGCAGGACGTCATAGAAAGTGTGCAGGACCCCGGTGGAAGTGCGCAGGACATCATAGAAAATGTGCAGGTCCCCAGCGGGAGTGTGCAGGACGTCATAGAAATTGTGCAGGACCCCAGCTGGAGTGTGCAGGACATAACAGAAAATGTGCAGGTCCTGAGTAGGAGTGCGCAGGACGTCATTGAATGTGTGCAGGACCCCAACGCGAGTGTGCAGCACGTCACAGATTGTGTGCAGGACCCAAATGGTAGGGTGCAGGACGTCATAGAGGGTGCGCAGGTCCCCAGTGGGAGTGTGCAGGACCCCAGTGGGAGTGTGCAGGGCGTCATAGAAAATGCACAGGTCACGAGTGGGAGTGTGCAGGTCATCAAAAGTTAGCAGGACCGCAGTGGGAGTGTGCAGGACGTTACCAAGAGTGAAGAATTTGAAAAAAGGTTTTTTTAAATTTTTCAATGCTAAATCTTAACCTTTTGTGGAGAAGAAAACAGATTAGAAAACATGAATTTTGAGAAGCGTGCGACGCGTTTCGAGATTGACGCAGAACTCCTGAGACATTTTCTTGCCAGTTTTAGGAAACAAGCAGCAGGTCCACTTCCGCACCTTCTCTGTTCGCCACTCATTGCAACCGCTCAGTCATTTCGATTCCCTAACTTCCAAAAACCAGTTTTTTATATGTTGCAAGTCTGAGCTTATCAAAATCTGCACCACAAAAACATAAACAACCACCTACTAATTTCATTCATTGAGAACAAGGGCATGACGTTGGTGAACTAGGGAAACATCATATAAAATGAGAATGCGTTTGTCCTTATCATGATAGAGACGGTAAGGCGAGATTAATAGCTTGTGAACTCTACAAATTGGGAGAAAGGGCAGTGGGTAGCGACGTACTCTGCCAATTCAAGACTTGATGCTTCGGCGAAAGCGGCCTTTATCACGCTTTGTTATCATAAGGCATCAAATTCACCTTTAGCGCCGTCATGAAAGCTTATCCGCGCAAAGGGTGAATTTGCTGAGCGGTCGGATATCAGTCAGCGCAAAGCGTGAAATTACCGCCGTTGCTGGCATCTCAGAAATTTCTAAACAAATGAAAACATCCCAGCGAAAACATGATAAAACGAATAATCACGTCTCAATGTGTTTACTATGAGCACCGCCGGTATAAAAACAGCCTCATCCCACCAGAGTCCTCATTCGGCATTCTGCTGCCGGCCCTGAAAGGTGACTTCGGGTCACTCTCCGGAGGCCAGCATAATTTTGGTTGCTGGGAGGATACAGTGGGTATCCTCACGACGGGGGACGAGTTACGCCGGGGTCCGCAGAGGGTGGCTCCTCACCGCAGACCTCGGTGAAGATTACGCTCATGTTGCGGACAAGGGGGCTTCCTTGCTGTGGACCTTCAAATTCGTGAAATTTTCGGGGTAAATTCACCCATTTTTCGAGGTTAATTCACCTCATTTTCGAGGTAAAATTGACCCTCTCGCTGCCAGTTCGCACCATTTTCACGGGAAATTCACCTCATTCTCACCTC
The DNA here is from genome assembly GCA_029168955.1 of Aplectana chamaeleonis. Lineage (NCBI taxonomy): Eukaryota > Metazoa > Nematoda > Chromadorea > Rhabditida > Cosmocercidae > Aplectana > Aplectana chamaeleonis. The sequence continues at coordinate 241,021 of JAPDOI010000452.1, forward strand.
TCCTAGCGGCAAATTCACCCATACAGTGAATTTAGCGCGGCAAATTAAGACTTCATGCCGACTTGTACATGAGCATCAAGTCTCTTTGCTGCGGCATCAAGTCTTGAATTGGCAGAGTAAGGGAAGGAAGTGCAGAAGGGGTTGTGAATTTTATGCCGGTAGCAACCGACGATTTACTGCTGGCTTCTTATGTTTTGCTTTTTGATCCCACATTGTGATACCCCCACGGCCTGCTGTAAATGTACGGCACCCTGCTCTGCTCAGGAGAGTCCATACCTACGTACAGCAACTTTCGGTTAGACGGAAGTCAGTCACCACCGTTCTAACTAACTAATCCGTCTCAGGTAGTTGGCTCACGCAAAAGTTTCTGTGAGCGAAAACTTCGCTAGGTCTCGCTAGTGAATCATACCGTTTCAAGAAATCGATCTAGTTTCATGAAATTTCTAGGAAAGGACAAGTGATAACGTTATCAAATATCTGATAATCAAAGAAATTTCCATTTTCATGGATGAATCTTTTAATTTCTATGGGTAATTTCTATGGTAGTGCCCCCCCCTCCCAACTGGTTTTGCACCCTTAAGATTATCACTTGATTACAGCATATAAATAGCAAATGAGAAGGCTTTAGCACAAGTGGGAGGAAGCGTTAAATAGAAATATAGAAATACGAGACAGGAATCCGGCGCATGTAAAGAGCCCGAGGACGGCACGGGTCGATGGTATCGATCAGGGGTGTGCGTTAATGAAAACTACTTTTTTTAAAGCGTTAATCGTTAATTTTCGGAAAAAAACCGCGTTAACCCGTTAATGCGTTAACACGTTAATTTTGCATTTCGTTAAACCATTAAAAAGAAAAACATTACCACGTCAAAAATCAATACATTATCAGATCTCCCATATCAATTAGTGCAATACGGGGTTCGTCGAGGGATAGGGCCCCACAGGGGGTCTGAGCTCCAGAGGGGATGAAGGGCTCCGGAGATTTCTGATCTAACGGAGGAAGACCCATTGGAGAAATTGTGGTGATTGGTTTTGAATCGGCCCCACGCGCAACCCCTTTTTCGAAATCTCAGTTCAGAGTGAACATAAAAATTAGCTCTAAATTGCATTAAAAAGAGCGCAAAAAGTTGGTTTTAACGCCCTAAAATGGTTTGGAATGGTTTGCTGGTTTTCGAGTAAAAAGTGAAAGACCGCGCGTTTTTGTTGTTAATCTCCTTTTTTTCAGACGGCGTTCACGATCTTGCGGGTACACTTAAAATTGAGCTAGGAAGCTCATTTTTGGACTGGAGGCTGGAAATGGATGCAGGTCGCTCCTGTTCCATTTTGAACTTGATACCTTAACTTTGAAGGGTACCTCAAAATCGTAGGTTTACATACTAAATTAGCCGTGGAGCACGAAAACTGCTTTTTTTTCTGCTACCGCTGTGGAGACCGGGGTGTGTGGGTGATTCTTCAGCCAATCAACACAGGTCGTCGGAGGTAAGTACTGAACTTGTCAGAATTCTTACTCATGGCATGTGATCGATCGATAATCAATATTATCGATTTTCGAGCTTTTTGCACAAAATGCGGCGAGGAGTGGTGAATGCTGGTGGGATTGGTTTTCTTGGTTGGGGAATTTTGCTCATCAGTCGTTATCGATTAATACCAATCAATAGTATTGATTTTTTCGCCTGTTGCACAAAATGCCGCAATGATTTTTGATTTTTGATGGCTCTAACAAGTCACCTGTTAGGGAAATTCTTCTCATCATGCAAGATCAAATATTAATGGTCAATAATATCGAGTTCTCACATGTTGCACCAAATGCGGCAATTAGTTTTATTTTTTATGGTTGTAACTCATATTTTTCACAATTTGTACTCATACGACAATATCGTCTGTTAGATGCTTCATCATTCCGAAATGAAAATCGTTGAGCAAAATTGAAGTCAGAAAAGGAACCTTCGGGAAAAATATGTGAAATTTCTGAAAATTGAGCTTCCTGGCAAAAGTAAAGATTTGGTGATAGTGAAAAAAAAACTTCAAAAATATCTTGAAATATCTTAAAAATGATTTGGCGTGAAATAACCTGGAAAAATAAAAAAGCTAGGAAATGAAGTGAAATAACCAAACATACGATTTGGTGGTCGATCATTTCACAAGCTTCTCCGTTAAACTTATCAAAACGAAATCAAGCACGACATGGAATGGAGCGTCGCTTTCACGTAGTTTGACCTATGCTGATTCCCTCATTAGAGCTTTCAGAAATGGCCTAATGTTTCCGTTGCGCGCTTGATTTCGTTTTGATACGTTCAACGGAGAAGCTTGTGAAATGATCGACCACCAAATCGCATTTTTGGTTATTTCACTTCACTTCCTAGCTTTTTTATTTTTCCAGGTTATTTCACGCCAAATCATTTTTAAGATATTTCAAGATATTTTTGAAGTTTTTTTTCACTATCACCAAATCGTTACTTGTCGTCCGAAATGGTGAATCGGGTCGCGAGAAAATTTGTACATTGTAGATTAGTCGTCCGTATCGTACATTCACACGCAAATTCGCTGCACCGGGAAGGCAATTTTCGTCATCCGGGTGGCTGGTAACAATCGAGGGGTTAGCGGGTCGCCCGGAAAGGTTGGCGGGTCGCCCGGAACGGGATCTGGCCCCGATTTTGAGTGTCCGGGTGGCCCAAAATGCAGTTTTTTTTTGCATCGGGAAGGCCGGAACGAAGTTCTGAGCACCTCTACTCGGGCAGCTGCGGCCATGATAGTCCCAAGCTGCTCGGTGCAGCTGCAAGTGCAGCACTCTTCCACCGAGCAGCTTGGCAGCATAAAAATTCCAGCCAATGACAGTAGAGCAGGGGCGGAGCTAAGAGGGTGCTTCAAATCTGCAGCAGCTTGGGAGCGCTAAAGTTTTCATAGAGAAAACCTGCACCCTAGCAGCAGCTGCCCGGCCACAAACCTCATTGGTCCAATTTTCGCGGACACGCCCCGACCAATCACAGACCGCGAGAGAGCTTCCAGCAGCTGCTCTCGTATACCGGGAGCAGCTGCTGCAAATCACGATGGGCAGAGTGGGCGTTTCCCTCGTCCCAAGCTGCTCCAGGTTTTTCTGAGTATATATTATTGAGAACGATATCAGACTATTTCATTTTACTTGCATTCTAATGTTATGTTACCGTCATGTTTGAATGAGAATTTTTGTTCTGACCAGCATTGAACACCGTCGTTCAAGGACCGCAATTGACTGACAGAAACATTATGAACGTAAACACAGTGTAGAAGTAATCACATTATAAGCAGGGTTGAGAAGGCCGTTGCGCCAATTTTCTGCGGAGCTACGACCCCCCTACTGGTTGACCCAAAAATTTTTAAAATTGTCAAAAATGTTTACGATCTCCCTCCCGAGATAAAAGGTTTCTCAAGCTTTTTGAGAGTGAAAAAAGTCGGAAAAGGCTCAAATTTGTGGTGGAATTCGGTCAAATCGTACGAGCCCCCCCCTATTTTCATTTTTTAATCCGTTTATTTTTCGACGCCCCCCCCCTTGTGCCAAGTCGCAACTCTGCTCAGCCCTGATTATAAGTATACAGACAGAAAATATATTGAATCGCACAAGGAAATATTTCCCGTAAATCCATCATTTCTCAAGTATTCACGGCGGTAACCCTCACAATACGGTCGGTTATTTGGAAAAGCCACCGATTAGAGCCTCAATTTTATCGAGGACCCTGGCGGACGAGTTCGGACGGTTTGCCGCGGACGAGATCGGACAGCGCCGCGCGGACGAGTTCCGACGTAATCCTGTGCTTCGCGCGCTCCGACACTGGCAGCGGTCTCCTACAGGGGTGCGTTCCAAGAACATTCCCATGGCAAAACGCGTCCATGGAAACGTAGCCACGAGGACGTGGAAGAATTTTCCAGTTATAAATCATGGCCATGGGAAGCAATTTCGTCCATGGAAAGGCTACCTGTCCTCCCATGTCTTCGTGGGAACATTCTTGGAACGCACTCCAGGAGTCCGCTGGGAGTCCTAGTCTCCCCTGCAACAGGAGTCCTGGTTTTCTCCTGTAGGAGTCTTATTATTCTCCTGTAAGAGACCGGATGTACGGTAGCTTGGAGGGAATTTCAAATAACGGTTTCTGGAATCAAGCCGAAACCGCCTTGTTTTCGAATTTTTTTAAATCGAAGCATGATTTTCACACTTCTTCGTTGTCAATTTTGTCAACGTCAAAAATTAGTGTAGGGCATTAAGCCCCATTACATTCCTCCCTCACTTATCATCAAGGAGGAAATTCGGTTCCTACGCACCCCACTCAATCAATGTCAGGGGCACCTCTGTGAACCTGCATGGGCGAATCAGCTCTCCACCCCATGCACACGCGTATCGTACACCACGCGGGTTCGATCAATGGTTTAACGTGCGCGTTCCAGGACAACTACCGGAGCTGTTTTGTCCTGTAGGAGACCCAGTGGAAGCGATGCGGCAGCGTGTCCTGGGGTGCGCTCCAAGAACGTTCCCAAGACGCTGTGGGAGGCAAAACAACCTCCCCATGGACAAATTCGCTTTCCATGGATGCGAAATATAACTGAAAATTGCTCCCACGTGGCCGTGGCTACTATTCCATGGACGCGTTTGCCATGGGAATGTTCTTGAAACGCACCCCTGTAGAAGACCGCTGCTCCGACACTGGCGGCGGTCTCCTACGGGAGCCGGCTGGGAGTCCTAGCCTCATCAGCTATACTCAGAGAAGTCCAAGGACGATCCGCGGCGCTTTTGCAGGATCGTCCGCGGCCGACGACCGGACGATCCTTCACCGAAGCCGCGGATGCGTCGGCAATGCGCCGCGGACCATCTTGCCAGCGCCGCGGATCGTCCTGACAGCCGCCGTGGACCGTCCTGAGAGCCGCCGCGGATCGTCCTTTTGAATCATGTCATCCAGCCCAGCCCCGATCGACTCATTGGCCGTGAGACAGATTTTGGCATTGGAGTACGCTTTTCGCGCTAGCATTCCATACTCCTCAGAAAGCCTCAATATCACAATTTTGCAGGACTTCTCCATCGTACGAGTTAATTTCAAGACTAGAACAGCTCGATTAACATGCATAACTGGTTTCGATAAAGTTTAGCTGTACAACCGTGGAATTTATCGCTGAAGAAGTATTGTGAAAATACTATATTTTATAGCAATCTTTTAGACATCGGTCATCGCTCCAGCCGCGAAGCGGCTGGAGAGGTTTGGTTGTATAATTATGATTACGAACAAATGACTAATGTATGATCATGAGCTGCAAATTTTCGGAATCGAGAGCTCATATTTTATGACTCCTAAGCAAGAACTTTGTAATATTAGTTTAGACTGAAGACCTGTAACACTTAGTTATTGCACAGTCAGTTATTTATGTTACCATGGGCATTGACAGCAGCAAATCTGATGTGTGCCCAGACTGCGGTATCGTCGGCCATGATACCGCACATTTATTCAACTGTCCGGAGAGACCTACCACGCTGACACCAATGGACCTACATATGGACGAATCCACTATTGGTCGCCCAGTTCCTCCGCCTATGAAAAAACCCTCTATGTGGCTGCAAAGAAGAAGAAGAAGAAGACCATGGGCATACATTGCAATAGGCCATAAACTGAACAAGTCTACGAATGCACATCGAAACCAGTTCTACATGTAAATTGAGCTGTTCTACCTCTGAAAATAAGTCGTACGGTAGAGCAACCCTGCGAAATTGTGATACTGATGCTTTCTGAGGAGACAAGAAAGCTAGCGCGAAGAGCGTGCAACAATGCCGAAATCTGTCTCACGGCCAATGAGTCGATTGGTTGTGGGCGAACTGACTGTTTCCATCTAATTGGGAGTGGTGCTCTACTAGAATATCCCACTCGATGGAAACAGAGTTCATGTACTGTGCTTCTCTGCGTCAAATTCCACTCCTCTGCGTCAAATTCCCCTCCGCAATTGCGTATTGAGACGCTTCGCGGCCGCACGCGCTCGAGCCGGACGAGATTCCGGCGCCGTAGCCGATAAGCTGATTGTAGGTGTTTTTTTCATTTTCTTCAATTTTCTTGGCTTCTGTGACCAAACCCGTCTTTCTGTGTTTCTTCATATATTAAAGTATTATATCTACATGCACACCAATTTTTTCCTTCCAGATGCCTCCGCAACAACTTCAAGGGGAGAAAAAATTCACGGTGGAAGGTAATTTTTCATTTTCACGTTTATTTTTGTAATTCTCTCTTTTTGTTTTCCTTCCTTACATTCCAGTGATTTATATGATTGTTTGGTTTTCTAGGGTAGATCTGGTTTCATGCCGAAATCGATCAAAGTCGGTATCAAACCGGAACTATTCTTGAAAAAAAAAACACATGAGAATTGCGAAACCAAACAATCATGAAAATTATTTGAATGAAAAAAAAACAAAATCAGAAGAGAATCTCAAAAATAAACGAGAATATGAAAATTTACCTACCATCGGGAATTTTTTCTGCCCTGAAAGCTGTTGCGACGGCATCTAGAAAGAATAATTAGCGTGCATGTAGATATAACGGTTTGAAGAAGTTATAAATACGAGAAAGTCGAAGTCAGCGGCTGGGAAATTGTCTTAAGACTGCGGGGAATGAGGTGGTGGAGTCGTTCAATCCAAAAACAATTCAAAAATATATGTGGCTGCTTTTCATCGATCGGTATTGAGATGGTGGATTGGCGATGCGCCCCGGAGCCACCCCCTCGAGAACAAACAGCGCCGCAGACCGGCCGTTTGACCGTCCCACTATCAATCGTGCCGCGGATCAGCCGCCAAGTGCCGCGGACCGTCCGGAAAGCTCATCTTCCGCCGCGGACGGGCCGTGAGTTTCTCTGAGTAGATAGGGTGGTTTCGGGGCGCACCGGCAGTCCACCATCTCGATACTGATCTCCCAAAAGCAGCCACGAATATTTTTGAATTGTTTTTGGATTGAACGACTTCACCACCTCATTCCCCGCAGTCTTAGGCCATTGTTATACCAAAACTTTGCGACCGCGACAGGTGTGGTCAACTGTTACAAATCGTGTCGGGACCAGACCCACACAGTAGAAAAATGCTGTGGCAAGAACAGTTTGCAGCACCTGTCGCGGTCGCTGGCTCGAAAGTGGCTGTTATGCCTGAAATGTGGAAAGCGTGCGGTAATCGGTCGCTGTCGCGGCTGTCCGTCGCAGTGCAGTGCACTGCGACGGGTGTCAGCGACAGCGACCCAGCCAAATCCAGTACCCTGCCGGGTGTTTTGTGGCCGTGAGCGACAGCGACGGCTGGCCCTCAGCGACAGCGACGTAGCAGTGCTCTGCGACCGCGACAGGCCTGTCGTGGGGTATAACAATGGCCTTAAGACAATCTCCCAGCCGCTGACTTCGACTTTCTCGTATTTATGGCCATTGTTATACCCCATGACAGGCCTGTCGCGGTCGCAGAGCACTGCTACGTCGCTGTCGCTGAGGGCCAGCCGTCGCTGTCGCTCAGGGCCAAGAAACACCGGGCATGATGCTGGATCTGGCTGGGTCGCTGTCGCTGACACTCGTCGCAGTGCAGTGCACTGCGACGGGCAGCCGCGACAGCGACCGATTACCGCACGGTTTCCACATTTCAGGCATAACATCCCCTTTCGAGCCAGCGACCGCGACAGGTGCTGCAATCTGTTCTTGCGACAGGATTTTTCTACTGTGTGGGCCTGGTCCCGGCACGATTCGTAACAGTTGACCGCACCTGTCGCGGTCGCAAACTTCTGGTATAACAATGGCCTATGACTTTGCCAAGCCGTTATATCCACATGCACGCTAATTATTCTTTCTAGATGCCGTCGGAACAACTTCTAGGGCAGAAAAAATTCCCGATGGTAAGTAAATTGTCATATTCTCGTTCATTTTTGAGATTCTCTTCTGATTTTGTTTTCTTTTCATTGAAATAATTTTCGTGATTGTTTGGTTTCGTAATTCTCCTCGTGTTTTTTTTTCGAGAATAGTTCCGGTTTAATCCCGAGTTCGATCGATTTCGGCATGAAGTCATCTACCCTAGGAAACCAAGCAATCATATAAATCACTGGAATGTAAGGAAGAAAAACAAAAAGAGAGAATCACAAAAATAAACGTGAAATAAAAAATTAAACGCCCCCGTGAGTTTTTTCTCCCTTAGAAGTTGTTGCGGAGGCATCTGGAAGGAAAAATTGGTGTGCATGTAGATATAACACTTTATTATATGAAAAAACAGAAGGACGGGTTTGGTCACAGAAGCCAAGAAAATTGAAGAAAATGAAAAAAACACCTACAATCGGCTTATCGGCTACGGCGCCGGAATCTCGTCCGGCTCGAGCGCGTGCGGCCGCGAAGCGTCTCAATACGCAATTGCGGAGGGGAATTTGACGCAGAGGAGTGGAATGTGACGCAGAGAAGCACAGTACATGAACTCTGTTTCCATTGAGTGGGATATTCTAGTAGAGCACCACTCCCAATTAGATGGAAACAGTCAGTTCGCCCACCCCCAATCGACTCATTGGCCGTTAGACAGATTTCGGCATTGTTGCAAGCTCTGCGCGCTAGCTTTCTTATCTCCTCAGAAAGCATCAGTATCACAATTTCGCAGGGTTGCTCTACCGTACGACTTATTTTCAGAGGTAGAACAGCTCAATTTACATGTAGAACTGGTTTCGACAAGTGTTACCGGTCTTCAGTCTAAACTAATATTACAAAGCTGTTGCTTAAGAGTCATAAATATGAGCTCTCGATTTCGAGAATTTGCCGCTCATGATCATACATTAATCATTTGTTCATAATCATAATTATACATCACCGATGTCTAAAAGATTGCAATAAAATATAATATTTTCACAATACTTCTTCAGCGATACATGTCGCAGTTGTACAGCTAAACTTTATCGAAACCAGTTATGTATGTTAATCGAGCTGTTCTAGTCTTGAAATTAACTCGTACGATGGAGAAGTCCTGCAAAATTGTGATATTGAGGCTTTCTGAGGAGTATGGAATGCTAGCGCGAAAAGCGTACTCCAATGCCAAAATCTGTCCCACGGCCAATGAGTCGATCGGGGTGGGCTGGATAACAATATTCAAAAGGACGATCCGCGGCGGCTCTCAGGACGGTCCACGGCGGCTGTCAGGACGATCCGCGGCGCTGGCAAGATGGTCCGCGGCGCATTGCCGGCGCATCCGCGGCTTCGGTGAAGGATCGTCCGGTCATCGGCCGCGGACGATCCTGCAAAAGCGCCGCGGATCGTCCTCGGACTTCTCTGAGTAGGACTCCCAGCCGACTCCCGTAGGAGACCGCTGCCAGTGTCGGAGTCTCCCCTGCAACAGGAGTCCTGGTTTTCTCCTGTATGATCCATCACTGATCGAGAGATCTCCACGTTCGACTCTCTATGAACCTCGGCATCAGAATATTGGTGAATAGTTTGACTGTAGCAGGCACGAGGTGGTATGGTTTTATTGTAGACTAACGTTTCGGCGGTTTCGCCCTCTTCGGAGTCTGAAAAACGTCGAATCTATGTGTAAAATTACTCGGCCAAACGTAGTTTTTTACCCTACAGAAATTCAAGACAAAATTTTCCAAACAAATGGCTGGGATGCTTGAAGCTGAGTGACATACCTTTTCAAAGTCCGTGGAACATCAGGTATTCGGTAGATAGACGACGGGGTACCGAGATATCAGAAGGCAGTACCCCAAATCAGAAGGCTAATCTGATGTAGGGCTGTAGTTCCCGCGTTATATTTATACCTTCGTCCTTCCGGTTGATCTTAGGATCCCTCGCATTGATCCAGAATGCCTCAAGCGCTTTTCGCGCACTTGTTTTGGCCTCCCGCGCTACTATCTCCACTCTCACCTCAAAATCTTCCCCGTCATGGCAATTAATTTTGTGGCAACCCAGCGCGGTACTAATTCGCGCCTTATCCTTCCCATCCAAGTGCTCTTTGATACGCACATGCAGAGTGCGGGCTGTTTCACCGATATATTCCTGGCCACAGCTCTGACATGTGATCTGATAAATAACCCCAGAAGCAATACAGTCACCATTTCTGCCCGATGGGCAAATGACGCACTGTGGCGTGACACATGCGCGATCATATTGACGATTCCGCACTAATTGCCGTTTTAAATTATTGGACGGGATGGCCACGAGAGATACAGTATTTTCCAATCCCGCTCCTCGAAGGCATTTTCTGACAGCGCGGCTCACATCGTCGGATATGAATGGCATTATGAAAGGAACTTTGTCGCCTTGTGGTATATTGTGACTTCGCTGACATTCGTAGGCGTTCCGCGACCTGCGCGCGTGTGGTCCATAGCCATTAAGAGTAGCTATTTGACAAGCTAGGCTTTTTGACGCTTCACGCTCTTCCTCTCCAGAACACACATTTACAGCGGTGCGAAACATGTTTCTGACAACCGCAAGTTTTGTCTGAGTGGGATGCGCGGACCGCCAGTGAACCAGAATATTCTTGTTCGAAGGTTTGCGGTACCATTTTGTAATTTTCCTGCCTTCCGCTAGTTGAACCTGAATATACCACAAGGCGACAAAGTTCCTTTCATAATGCCATTCATATCCGACGATGTGAGCCGCGCTGTCAGAAAATGCCTTCGAGGAGCGGGATTGGAAAATACTGTATCTCTCGTGGCCATCCCGCCCAATAATTTAAAACGGCAATTAGTGCGGAATCGTCAATATGATCGCGCATGTGTCACGCCACAGTGCGTCATTTGCCCATCGGGCAGAAATGGTGACTGTATTGCTTCTGGGGTTATTTATCAGATCACATGTCAGAGCTGTGGCCAGGAATATATCGGTGAAACAGCCCGCCCTCTGCATGTGCGTATCAAAGAGCACTTGGATGGGAAGGATAAGGCGCGAATTAGTACCGCGCTGGGTTGCCACAAAATTAATTGCCATGACGGGGAAGATTTTGAGGTGAGAGTGGAGATAGTAGCGCGGGAGGCCAAAACAAGTGCGCGAAAAGCGCTTGAGGCATTCTGGATCAATGCGAATCCTAAGATCAACCGGAAGGACGAAGGTATAAATATAACGCGGGAACTACAGCCCTACATCAGATTAGCCTTCTGATTTGGGGTACTGCCTTCTGATATCTCGGTACCCCGTCGTCTATCTACCGAATACCTGATGTTCCACGGACTTTGAAAAGGTATGTCACTCAGCTTCAAGCATCCCAGCCATTTGTTTGGAAAATTTTGTCTTGAATTTCTGTAGGGTAAAAAACTACGTTTGGCCGAGTAATTTTACACATAGATTCAACGTTTTCAGACTCCGAAGAGGGCGAAACCGCCGAAACGTTAGTCTACAATAAAACCATACCACCTCGTGCCTGCTACAGTCAAACTATTCACCGATCGAGAGATCGCCGCGTCGAACACAAGTGGCACGCACGCAAGCGAGAGGGTAATGATCCCATCACTACCTCTTCGCTTGCGGGCGTGCCACATGTGTTCGACGCGGCGCTCTCTCGACCAGTGATCGACGATAGGAGTCCTGTGATACTCCTGTAGGAGTCCTATTATTCTCCTGTAGGAGACCGGAACTTGTACGGTAGCTTGGAGGGAATTTCAAAAAACGTTTGCTGGAATCAAGCCAGAACCGCCTTGTTTTCGATATTTTTTTCAAATTGAAGCATGATTTTCACACTTCTTCGTTGACAATTTTGTCAACGTCAAAAATTAGTGTAGGGCATTACGCCCCATTACATTCCTTCCTCAATTATCATTAAGGAGGAAATTCGGCTCCTAAGCTCCCCAATCAATCAATGAGAGGGGCGCCTCTGTGAACCTGCATGGGCGAATCAGCTCTCCACCCCATGCACACGCGTATCGTACACCGCGCGGGCTCGATCAATGGTTCAACGTGCGCGTTCCAGGTCACCTACCGGAGCTGTTTTGTGCTGTAGGAGACCCAGAGGAAGCGATGCGGCAGCGTGTCCTGTAGGAGACCGAACTAAAGTGAAGCGGTGACTAAAGTGACCGAAAACGAGGCGGTTTTGGCTCGATTCCAGCGAACGTTTTTTGAAATTCCCTCCAAGCTACCGTACAAGTTCCGGTCTCCTACAGGAGTATCACAGGACTCCTAAAGGAGAAAACCAGGACTCCTGTTGCAGGGGAGACTAGGACTCCCAGCCGACTCCTGTAGGAGTCCGCTGCCAGTGTCGGAGTGCCACGTGACATCGAGCGTCATTTGTAGTGTGATAACCGTAGCAGGCACTCACAAACACTATATGTGACGTCTTGGTTGAAAATTCAATGCTTCCTGTTTCCATTGATCAACTTGCCAATTTTCGATTGCTCTGTTATTTTAATCTCATTACGCGTCTTCGGTCCATCCCTTTACGTTTTTTCGTGCTATTTCTTCTTCGTATTTCTGTGTGTTGCTAGCCTGGGGACTCGCGACTATATTTCCAAACCTCGGGCCGAGTTGTCATGGGCGTGGCTGGGGCGGGGCGTGTAAACTCGTCCATTCCTATCGGGACCCAACGCCATTACAGTAGCTGCTGCTCGCCCTTTAATCGATGCCGCTCGTGCCCGAATCAGCTGTTTTCTCTCAACTTGGCCCGATTCGACGTCTTTATTCAGTTTTGCGGCCCGTCTAACGTATTCTATTGTATTCATCGGCATATTCTGGTCCTGCTGTGCTGGTGCAGTACCATGCCAAACTTTCTTCAATATTCTGGGCCTACTATATTATTGTGCTGTATCATTCTAGTCTACTTTTTCTATTATTTGGTGCTGGGCTGATTTCTCAACATTTGCTAGGCACCTTTTCTCTTTTTCTGTATTTTTTACTTGTTGTTAGTGTGAATCGTGGTTTCAGTCTACTAACCCTCTCTTAAAGAACAGTTTGCAATTCGACCCCAGCTGTTAAACCGAAATCATCGTTATTATTTTATTTTGGAGAACACTGTTCGAACTTTTCAATTAATTATTTCAAATGATATTTATTAATTGTATCTGACATGAATATTTAATTTTAAATTGATTGAACGATTATTTCATTTTATTCACTGAAATTCTGGATTATTTTATGCCATTCCTCTCAGTAACTGTTTGAAATTGCAAAAAAACAGCATTTTTGCATGGCACTCCGCAGATAATAGTTTAGCATAGCGAATCTTTCTTTCATGAGTTACTGTTGAATTTCACGGCATATTTCCAAGCGCCAGCGATACAACTGCCCTCACATTCGAAACCTTTTCTTCCTCCCTTTTCCTCTCTTTATGTCACACGCAGTTTCCGATTCTTTATCATTCAGACACTGGTAAATTCGATGTGTACTCATTGATAAAGTCTCGGTATATGCCGACAAGATTTGCTCCCCCCCCCCCCACTTCTTTCTTTCTTGCTGTTGCTGCGGACATCGTCATGCTGCACTGATGAGTAGAACAGGGAAACTAATCGCAAGGAAAACTCTGCGAATCTGAAAGAGTAAGTCGTTTTTTATCATTTCTTTCAAGTTAGTGTACCTCTCATTACCGAAGTGTGGACTTCGAAGGATCTGGAATTAGAGGCTGGTTTTCTTCTTCTTTGTAGCCATACTGCACGGCCTTTCGTCCAGTTTTACTGGTTTGGTGTCGAATCTCGCATTTCCATAGAAAATTTCTCTGCAGAGCTGTCTGCTGCGAGTGCCCATCCAAGAGCCGCATACTATTGTGTCCCCCGATTGTCGGAAATCGAGTCGTCTCTGATTGGACCTTGGGCCAAGTTGTTCAATAACGTACAAGGCTTGCATCCCTTGCCGGGATAGAATAGCATACGGCCCCAGATTGCGATATTACTGGAGGAGAAATGCCGAACAGCACCAATTGCCAGCATAGCCGTCAAATAATGCGTTGTGGTGCGTGGTATGCACTTGCACACACCACTCCCAGCTACGCCTATATTGTAATTCACGACCCCTGACTCAATTCAAGACTAACTGATCGCAATTCATTAATGAGAATGAAAATTTTAAAAGTATTGAGGATTTTGGCTGTTATCCGTGAATTTCGAGGTGGAAACTCTCTAAAAATCATTTCTAACCCTATTTGGACGGTGCTCAGGGGAGGAAATCCCCTGCGTTGGACTAAATCTGTCGTGTATCGGGTATTTCGGGGGTGGAAATCAGTTTGAACCCTATTTGGACGGTGCAGCCTGCGGCTCACCGTCGCTTAGGGGAGGAAATCCCCTGCGTGGAGGCTAAATCTGTCGTGTATCGGGTATTTCGGGGGTGGAAATCAGTTTGAACCCTAATTGGACGGTGCAGCCTGCGGCTGCACCGTCGCTTAGGGGAGGAAATCCCCTGCGTTGGACTAAATCTGTCGTGTATCGGGTATTTCGGGAGTGGAAATCAGTTTGAACCCTATTTGGACGGTGCAGCCTGCGGCTGCACCGTCGCTTAGGGGAGGAAATCCCCTGCGTGGAGGCTAAATCTGTCGTGTATCGGGTATTTCGGGGGTGGAAATCAGTTTGAACCCTAATTGGACGGTGCAGCCTTCGGCTGCACCGTCGCTCAGGGGAGGAAATCCCCTGCGTGGAGGCTAAATCTGTCGTGTATCGGGTATTTCGGGGGTGGAAATCAGTTTGAACCCTAATTGGACGGTGCAGCCTGCGGCTCACCGTCGCTTAGGGGAGGAAATCCCCTGCGTGGAAGCTAAATCTGTCGTGTATCGGGTATTTCGGGGGTGGAAATCAGTTTGAACCCTAATTGGACGGTGCAGCCTGCGGCTCACCGTCGCTTAGGGGAGGAAATCCCCTGCGTGGAAGCTAAATCTGTCGTGTATCGGGTATTTCGGGGGTGGAAATCAGTTTGAACCCTAATTGGACGGTGCAGCCTGCGGCTCACCGTCGCTCAGAGAGAAATCCCCTGCGTGGAGGCTAAATCTGTCGTGTATCGGGTATTTCGGGGTGGAAATCAGTTTGAACCCTTTTTGGGCGGTGCAGCCTGCGGCTGCACCGTCGCTCAGGGAGGAAATCCCTGCGTGGAAGCTAAATCTGTCGTGTATCGGGTATTTCGGGGGTGGAAATCAGTTTGAACCCTAATTGGACGGTGCAGCCTGCGGCTCACCGTCGCTCAGGGGAGGAAATCCCCTGCGTGGAGGCTAAATCTGTCGTGTATCGGGTATTTCGGGGGTGGAAATCAGTTTGAACCCTAATTGGACGGTGCAGCCTGCGGCTCACCGTCGCTCAGGGGAGGAAATCCCCTGCGTGGAGGCTAAATCTGTCGTGTACCGGGTATTTCGGGGGTAAAAATCCGTTCTACTCTATTTGCTTCAACGGAGGGAGATCCCTGGGTGACGGCCTATTCTTCAAGCCAAAACTACGAAAGCTGTTACAAGGCCTAAGCCATTCATTACTAGTTTCTGCTACTTCCTTTTTTCACGTTTCATATATTTTAGAATTCTCTCTTAGTTCTTTAGTTGATCATTCTCTCACATCTTCCTTTAGTAGCGTATCAAATGCACATCTACCTCACAAATAGCGTTTCCGCTATGAATTCGTGGTTCTCCCATGATTTGTGGTGGAATAAATAACTTAGGCGTAACATCTGCAGTGTGTTGTGCAGTCACACCAACAAACACTGCATTTGACGCCTGTGTTGGCAATCGGTGCCGTCCGGCATTTCGCGTTTTCACGATATTTTTGCGGCGACACAACCAAATGCTCGCGCTGCGGGCCGACCCGCAGCAGTGCCACTCTGCTGAAGCTTTAACTTTCTTTCCATTACCCTATCCTCTGTCTCCGAATGCAATTTACTGTGCTTCCCTGGCCCAAAATTCGGTCCGCAATTGCGTCTCGACACGCTCTGCGGCCGCACGCGCTCGAGTCAGTCAAGTTGCCAGCGCCGAAGCCGACTCGATGTGGCTTTTTTATACAGTTTCATGCAATATTTTTTAGTTTTCAGTTTCCAAAACCTACCTAGAGTCAACAGGTTGGCAGCTGCGGAGCTGGAAACTCGAAAGCGCGCGGCCACAAAGCTTGTTGAGACGCAATCGCGGACCGGAATGTGGCCCAGAGAAGCACAGTATTTGCATTCATCGTACGCTGCATCTCCTTCTCCCCACACTTTCTGCTGTCTCTACCATCGCTCCGCACAAGCGCGCGAGGGAACAGAGGCCGGATTCATCATTGCGTTAGGCATGGGTTTGCCGATTTGGGTGGGGTTTAGCTCGTGCACACCCCGTCGTGAGTGTCACATGAGTTTCGATGAAGGAAGTCGAAATGCGTCCTGTACGCACAATCGGCGTTCTCTTAACGCAACACATGGAGAGGAGGGCCAAGAAACAGCCGGCACAATGCTAGATTAGGTTGAGTCGGGAAAGCTAGGCATCGGCATTCAGCATCGTACCGGGTGTTTCTTGGCCCTGATCGACAGCTACGGCTGCTCTCAGCGAAGTCGCTGTGTTCTGCGACCGCGATAGGCCTTTCGTGGGCTATAAAAATGGCCTATGATGTCAGTAGATACCTCGAGAGCGAAGCATAAATTTTTTCCAATTCTAGCATATTTTTTTCACAAAACAATTGCTAGGCGTCCATGGTAACGATATAATGACCGAACCGTGGCTCTCTGCGAAGAATCCGCGTTGGAAGCGCAAGATTCAGCACTGAACAGTAGAACTGAATGAAATTCGGTCTCAAATTCCAATTCCACCGGCTTCCACACACCGCACAGGGGAGATGGCACTAACGTGAAGAATGGATTTCGAAAAAAAAACGACACGCTTTGAGATTTGCAACGTTTTCCTTGCGATTGAAGTTTACCAGCAGTACTGATCGGCGTGGCATGACGATGTCCACAGCAAGGCAGGAAGAAGCGAGGTGGTGGGGGAAGCATATCACTGTCGGCATACACCGAGACTGTATCAAAGAGTACACAGTGTGTTAACCAGTGTCTCAATGATACAGAATCGGAAACTGCGTCAGATACAAAGAGAGGAAAGGAAAAAATAGAGAAAAGGAGGGAGAAAATGCATGGGAAAGGAACGGGCCAGAAGCCCATTGAAAAAAGCTATTCTAAAAATCTTCTGCAGAAAACCATGCAAAATGATCCACAGTTTCAGAAAAGTTATGTATAGAAAAAATGGAACGATCAGCGGAGCAAAAACTAGATAAAGTATAGTGAATAATACTATTATATCAGGTGAATATCTGTAAGAAGACGAATAAAAAGTACGAATCAGGATCCAAATAGAGCGGCGACGGTAGGGGAGGGCAAAATAGACCTGAATATTGCAGCACAGTGCTGCACCAGCGCAGCAGGACCAGAATATATCGATGAAAAAGCAGCAGAATACGTTAGACGGGCCGCAAAACTGAATAAAGACGTCGAATCGGGCCAAGTTGAGAGAAAACAGCTGATTCGGGCGCGAGCGGCATCGATTAAAGGGCGAGCAGCAGCTACTGTAATGGCGTTGGGTACCGATAGGAATGGACGAGTTTACACGCCCCGCCCCTGCCACGCCCATGAGAACTCGGCCCGAGGTTTGGAAATATAGTCGCGAGTAGCCTGGGGTCGCCTTTAAAAGGACCATCCCGTAAATAAGCGTTGATCAATACATAGTTTTATTTTGCAATAAAGAAGCGTACTGAATGTAAAGCCTAGCTTGCTCTGATGAGTCCAGACGGAGCAAGCAGCGGAGCGGTCGGTCATGGCTAAATATCACAGTGATAAGGAGATTTCGAAATGATAAACCCGATAAGCCCTATTTCGATTGCCTCATAATGAGGGAGTTAGGCTCTATGTAAAGGGGTAGTAGCTTTACATGTACGGTAAGATAAAATGAATGGAGGTAGTTCACCCATGCAGGTTAACAAGTAGACAGGTAAGGAAACACTCGTAAAAAAGTGATAACGCTCCGGTTCTCGATCAGTTTTCGTGGGTTTGATCAAGGCGACTACACCTGGACAGGACGATAAGCCACTTGATTCCCGATTTAGTTGCTTCAGAATGAAGCATTGAACTTAAAAAGATGTTCAACAAGTAATTATTGTATCTTTCTCAGTCATCCTTACCGGCCCTCATTGTCAGAGGCCATGTTACTTCAGGGGTCAACTATCCATGTTAGTTTTAGAGGTCGTCATCATTCATTATGGTGTTTTGTGAGTTTTATGAAAGATCCGGATGAATTTCGCTTCCATCTTCTTGTTTTCCCTGCTTTTACCCCCCAGCACCTAATTACTCAG
The DNA here is from genome assembly GCA_029168955.1 of Aplectana chamaeleonis. Taxonomy (NCBI): domain Eukaryota; kingdom Metazoa; phylum Nematoda; class Chromadorea; order Rhabditida; family Cosmocercidae; genus Aplectana; species Aplectana chamaeleonis. Next base: position 259,209 of record JAPDOI010000452.1, read on the forward strand.
GCAACTGCCGCATTCAATGCGATTCGAATATGCATTCAGCTCGAGGACAAGGCGGCTTCGAGCACACTCGGAACGAGCTGCCAAGGGAGCACGTGCTCCTATTGTGTTTCAAACTGCAGCACGTGCCCCAACAAATGTGACGTTTGATGCCTGCATCATACACATTCAACTCGATGACAAAAGAATCTTCCAAAAAAGGAAAGCATACGACGCACTTTTGAGGCCGAACTCAGATGTAGTCAGCGTTACCGGTTTAATTACCCAAGTTTGCGGTACTTGGCTCGTGCAACCGCTGGAGGCTTCGTCCAACCGCTGGCGGCCCCCTGTCTTGATCACTATAAGAGAGCTTTTATTGTGTACTGTCGACCGCTTCTGGAGTACTGCACGCAGGTGTGGTCGCCATCTTCAGCTGAGGATGATGATCTCATTGAAAACGTGCAGAGGCGGTACACCAAACGCGCCTTTGTCAAAGTATTCCTGTAGTATCGGCGTAGACGAGTATAGTGAATACTTTATTGGACGAAATGTAGAATTAAAGCATAGAGGAAAATGGCCCTTTTATACGGACAGAGTAGGCGGGACCGGAAGTGTTCTTTGGCCAGACAGTGAGTGGCCATAGGTAGTGTGACCGGAAGTCACCCACGAGGCCATTGATACAATGGCCAAAGAACACCCAGAGTGCACAGTGAACAGAGGTCAATCAATGCCTCAACACCTCCCTCCTAAGATGAATGGTGGGCATAATAATATGACAATTTATAGCAAATTAACAAACATCAATCTAAAAAAACTACAAATATGATCGTGCGCGAGGATCCATCTCGAGACGTTTTGGCGGTCGTCGTTCACGATGTGGTCGTTGATCCGGCAGAGTAGGTGGTGGTGTTGAACGCTAATTATCGGTGGTCGTCGTAGTCCCGTCCGTAGACTCGTCGCGTGTGGTAGTAGATTCCTCATGGCTTGACAGGTGGGCATCGAGGCATGGTAATAGAGGCAGGTCGAACTGATCCATAAGCGTCGATGTTGCAGTAGGGCACGTTCTCGGACGTAATTGGTTGGCTTGACGTTTCCAGCATAGGTCATCGACTTGGACGTCGTAGATACACTGTCCATGACGAAGTAGTACACGTCCCGGAGATCATCTGGGATGTCCGGACCGATGGTCACGGACCCATACGAGGTCACCCCTTTCAAATAGCTTCGCGCGTGCTCCATGGTGCTTGTTGAACTGAGCCTCTATTTTCTGATTGCGTTGGAACTGATCAGTCGTAGCGGATGGCTTGAGTAGTGAAAGGGTAGTTCGCAGACGTCTTCCCAGAAAAGCTTCAGCGGGTGATTGTCCTCCGGGTAGCATTGAACATGGTGTCCGGCGGTAATGCAGTAGAAATGTTTGAATTGCATCCTGCGTCGTTCCCTCCCTCCTAAGTTTTTGAAGGGCTCGCTTGAACGTATCAACAAATCTTTCCGCCTGGCCGTTAGATTGCGGATGAAATGGAGGTGAGCGCAGATGTTTGATACCATTCGTTGCACAAAAATCACCGAAATCCTTGGATGTGAACTGGGTTCCATTGTCCGTCACGAGTGTTTTCGGGTAGCCAAATTGAGCAAAAGGGCGTTGAAGTTCCTTGATCGTTGCTATTGATGTTGTAGACGACATTTCGATTATCTCCGGCCACTTCGAGAATGCGTCGACAATTACCAAGAACATTTGTCCATCAACAGGTTCAGCAAATTCGGCGTGTATGCGAATCAATGGTTTCTGTTCACTTGGCTATGAGCAGAGTGTGGTTTTGATCGGGTTTTTAGCAGATTCCTGACAGGCAGTGCAAGATCTGACCTTTTCCTCAATATCCTTGTCGATGTTCCTCTAGTAGCAGTAATTCCTGGCGAGCATCTTCATCCTCGACATTCCAGGGTGGCCATTGTGTAGATCCTGGAGGACGGCGGCTTGTAGGGAATTCGGTATGGCAATGGGGTCTCCAAACATAACACATTCTTGCAGGCTTGTGAGATTCTTGCGGGTACTGTTGAATAGAAGCAGGCAGCCTCTTGGCTTTTTGGGCCATTGTCCAGTTTGGACGTACTGTAGCACATCTCTCAGCAGGGGGTCCTTAAGAGTCTCTTCGGCAACAATATCCGCAGTCACAGGTAGCTTAGTAGTCGCATCTGTGCATAAGTTCACGGCGTCGACGTTGATTTCCGCGATGACGACGTCTTCCAGCGGTGCAGATCGGTCAGCAATGAGGCGGGAGAGAGCGTCGGCTTGTCCGAAATCGTTCGTGGCTCTGTGTTCAATTGTGAAAGTGTAATTGTGCAATATGAGAGACCAGCGTTGTAGTCGATTAGGCGTATAGACGGGGATTCCTTTCTTGCTCCTATATATAGCAAGAAGTGGCCTGTGGTCCGTCAGCAACTTGAGCTGCCGAGATGTCGTACGTTCGTGCCGTGGCAGTGTGGAGGAAAGAAGATCGCCTCCGTGCAAACCGACGTCATCCCCTCCACAAAGAGGGTTTTTGTCATGGGAGAGGTGCTGGCCGGCCGCAACTCTCCTTCGGATTCTCCTACAAAGGGCCGGCGTGGAGAGGAATCCTGGACCCGCTCAGAAGTACCAATGCGCCACGTGCGGAGAGGATGTAAACTGGAGACATACCAGCGTCCAGTGCTTCGGATGCCAAAGGTGGGTGCATCTCTCCTGTTCGGGTCTCAGTTCTGTGAGGCATCATAACTCATCTTTTCGTTGTGTGTTATGCTCCTCACCTTCCATCTCAGATTCCTCTATCTCAAATCGCCCCCTTTCCATTGTGCATATCAATCTAAACGGCCTTCGTGCCAAGCTTTCTGAACTCTCTCTCTTTGCACGTACTTACCATCCAGACGTGATCATGGTTCAAGAAACCAAGCTCTCTCCATCCCCTACCTATCCTCATCCCAATATCCCAGGCTATACTTCTTACCATGCTCCAAGGTCATCTCTCGGCGGTGGAGTCTCTACTTTCGTTCTATCTTCACTTCCCTCACACCTCATTCCCAGCACCCCCCACGGACGGTACTCTCGAGTACCTCCCAATCCATCTCCCCTAAAAACACCCCTTTCTCTTTTCAACATATACATTCCACCTACAACTTCATGCCCTTCATCTTACAATCCTATCCCACTTCTCAAGCAGCTGAGCGACTGCTCCTCTCATCCTCGGTCGTTTTCGCGGGTGATTTCAACGCTCACACCTTTGCTCGTCTCTCGGTCCTGATGTTAGAGGAAATGACGTCGAAGAATGGGCAGATGAGTGCGACCTGGTCATTCTAAACGATGATCAGCCCACTCGTCTCCCTGCCAGCGGCCGATCTTCTAGCCCAGACATATCTCTTGTCTCGTCCAACCTTTCTAGCTGCTGCTCATGGTCTACCTCGACTACTCTGCCAAGTGACCACGTTCCTGTCTTTGTCCACATCGATCTATCCAACTCTCTCGCTCCCTTTTCTGGTGTTCGCCAACGTTCTTATCTTAATTTAGGCCGAGCAGACTGGCGCCTGTTCAGTGAAGTTGCGCTTCGCCTATCGGCAGATTACCCGTGGAATGGAAGCGTGCACCAGAAGGAGTGCCATCTATCTGACGCAATCCGCAAGGCCATGAATGCGGCTATCCCTATCGGTCGCGTCAAGACGTTCTATCCAAATGTCAACAGGGAAATCCTCGACAAAATTAGAACGAGAGATTCGAAGAGAGCGGTTATTCATCTGGACCCCGTGGTTGCTGAGCTTGACAGTGAGATCAAAAAGGATTTGGACAGACACAAGAAAGAAGAGTGGGAGAAGTTTACCGGACAGATGGACTTTAAGACGGACAGTGCAGCTACTTGGAAGGTTTTACGGAAGCTTTCGGGTAAAGCTCACCCGCCACCGTCTCCACTATCGAATTCGACAACGGCGTATTCAAATCAGGAAAGGAAGCCGCTTATGCGCTCGGGGAAAAGTTTTTTCATCACCAGTGCTAAACGAGGTCCGCAGAATAGAGTGACTGTAAAGAGAGCTGTGCCGCCTCCCGCTTATGAGCACGGCCGAAGCGTTTACTACGACGCAAATTGAGAAGATTATAAAGGAAATGCGGAACTCTAGAGCTATTGGTCCTGATGGGATATGTCCTGCTGTCTTGAAGAAGATACCCACTGACTTACTACCGCTCCTCACTGATGTGATAAACTCCTCGTTCATGTCGTGTACTATCCCGCAGAATTGGAAGATGGCAAACGTCGTTCCGCTGCCCAAGCCTGGCAAGCCCCAAGCTTCAGTCAAGGGATATCGGCCCATTAGCTTGTTGTCTTCTTTTGCTAAAGTAAGCTGAAAAGCTGATCGTCAAAGACCTGGCCGAGCACAACGAGAGGCAGGTGTTTCAGCATGGATTCAGAAAAATGCATTCCACCACGACAGTTTTGTTAGAAATTACGAGCTATGCAATTGATGGTTTCAACGCGTATAAGCCGGAAAGAACTGTAGCAGTTGCCTTGGATCTCACTAAGGCTTTCGACACAGTGAATCTTGGTATCTTATCAAACAACTTACTGGAGTCATCAATCCCGCCATGGCAAAAGCGCTGGATAGCTGCATTCACTAAGGGAAGACGGGCTAGAGTGATGTTCCAGAATCATGTCTCAAACAGCATTCCTATTGCAGCTGGAGTCCCACAGGGCGGTGTATTGTCGCCTGCTCTCTTCAGTCTGTACCTCGAAGATATGCCCGCCCCACCCCAAGATATCAAGGTGGTCGCTTACGCTGATGATATGACTGTCTTGTGTCGTGATCGGGACATAAATGTGGCCGCCGCTAAGATTAACGGGTACTTGACCGCACTGAAAAGCTTCTTCGACCGCAAAATGCTGAAGATTTCTGCGTCAAAGTCATCGGTATCCGTACTCACAACGGACCCATCTGAACACAGCGCACATCCGTATGTCGTATGGAATGGAGATCGTTTGCCTGCCGCCCGCTTCCCAAAACTTCTCGGACTCGTACTCGATCCATCGCTCAAATTCCATAAGAACACGGAACAGAAGCAGGCTATCGTTAAAGCGAAGCTTAACGTGCTTAGAGCCCTGGGCGGTACAACATGGGGTAGTAGCAAAGAAACCATTATTACAACGTATAAGGCTATTCTCCAGCCTGCACTGGAATACGGCGCCCCAGTTTGGCAGCATCTAGTTTCGGAATCCTCTTGGACTAAGATGCAACGCATACAGAATGCGGCTCTTCGAATCGCCACCGGGTGTGCAAGAGATTCCCCGGTCGATCACTTGCATGCTGAGCCCCGCCTATTACCAGTAAGGGAGCACTGTGAGCTCCAGGCCCAACAATTTTTCATCAACATTGTCAAACAACCAAATCACCTCTTGGAGAGTGCTAAACCCCGTCAGAGAAAGAAAGATCGGAAAGCCATTCGCCGATGCTCCCAGCAAAGTCAATCTGCAGAGATAGCACGACTCACAGCAAGAACGACTCCGTCTATTGCGCGAGGAGCATACTCAGTTTGTACGGTGTCATCTGGAGAAGGCGGTCATTAATCCCATATTGGGGGTAGTGCCGCCCCAAGTCTGCACATCCGAGGCTCAACTCGGAAGAAGGGCCAGGTGCACGCTCGCATCATTACGCTGTGGTCACTCTACAATGCTAATGTCTTATGTCAGCAGGATTGACAGCAGTAAATCTGATGTGTGCCCGGACTGCGGTACCATCGGCCACGATACCGCACATTTATTCAACTGTCCGGAGAGACCTACCACGCTGACCGTAATGGACTTATGGACAAATCCGTTACTGGTCGCCCAGTTCCTCAACCTATGACAAAACCCTCAATGTGGCTGCAAAGAAGAAGAAGAAGAAACAACTTGAAACGGCGTCCGTGGAGGAAACGGTGGAACTTTCACACAGCAAATACGAGAGCTAGACCCTCCTTCTCCACTTGTCCATAGTTCCTTTCGGCACTTGTGAGGGCACGGCAGGCATGGTAAATAGGTTTCTCCAATCCATTGGAAAATCGGTGTGAGATTACTGCTCCAATCCCGTAGTCCGATGCATCGGCCGCGACGACAATTTCTTTGGAGGGGTCGTAATGTGTGAGCAGCAAATCCGAAGTCAGAACCTCTTTGGCGCGGTCGAAGGCTCGTTGACAGTCGGATGACCATTTGAACGGCACGTCTTTCTTGAGCAGGTTGTCCAGTGGTGCACGTAACTGGCGCATCTCCTCGACGAAAGCTCCGTAATAGTTGAGTAGTCACAGGAACGATCGCACCTGTCCGATATCCCTGGGTGGTGGCATCTGTTTGATCACCTCGATTTTCTCGGGGTCTGGGTGGCGTCCATTTGCATCGATAATATTGCCCAGATATCGGATCGGAGCCATCAGGAAGTTGCACTTCTCGATACGAACGCGGAAGCCGTAGTTTTGTATCCTGCTGAATAGTGCTTCCAGATTGACGTTGTGGTCCTCGATGGTGCGGCCAGTAACAATGACGTCGTCGAGGTAAGCTGCACAACCGTCCAGTCCAGCAATCATGGAATCGATAATTTGCTGGAAGATGCCAGGTGCAGATTTCACTCCGAAGGGGAAACGATTGTAGCGGAATAGTCCTCTGTGCGTATTAATCGTCAGCAGCTCCTTTGAAGCGTCGTCGACTTCCACTTGTAAATAGGCATCAGCGAAGTCGATCTGCGTAATACCGTTCCACCATTTAGTTTTGTGAAAACATCGTCCGGAGTGGGCAGCGGGTGCTGGTGCAGCATCAGCGCGTCATTCAGTCCAGTTGAATAGTCGGCACATAGGCGAAGAGTTCCATTCTTTTTCTTCACCACGACGATTGAGTAGGTCACAGGAGACAGCACGTGCTCGTTTAGTAGGCGGTCGATCTCCTTGTCCAGAGCGGCGACGTTGGCGTACGGTACAGGGCGTCTCTTTTTGAAAATGGGTTGGGCATCAGCTCTCAGCGTTGCTTTGGTAGTTGTGCAGCGTCCGAGACCAGATTTGAAGACATCAGCGTACTTCGTCTTCAGTTCAGCAACGATGGCGTCTCGGGCAGCGGAGGCGTGGTCTACAACGATCGTACTGTGAATCTGATACTTCCTGACCGTGTTGTAGAGATCGGGCAACTGTTTGATCCACGGCATCCCGAAGACGTTGCATTCATCTTGGGTTACGAAGCAAGTTCCACGTCCGGGGCAGTGTCCCCCAGTTGAATTGACAACGAAATCAGCTTCGAAGCAACCGCAAATTTTCAGAGGCGTTCCATTTGCGGCAGAGCCAGTGAGGTCAGTTTTCTGGAGGGGAGTCTTCCCGAGTAGTTTCCAATTCGAGTCAGAGATAATAGTGATCTCTGCACCAGTATCGAGTAGTAGTTGAGTAGGATGACTATTGATTGTAACTTCCAGGTGTGGGTGGTCATCCCTTTTGAGAGCAGCAATGATGTTGTTGATCTGACGTTTGTTGCGAAGGTCCTGGTACCTCTTGAGCCATATATCGAACGTGCGGCCACGATCGGGGTCATAAGCCCCTTTCACAGTCTGCCGGACGACGCCGTCCGGCAGGTTAAAAGTGAGCCGCAGTGCGAGGGAAGCTGCGGTGAACAACCGTCAGTTCCGACTCCAGTACGGAAGTAAGGCGAAAACAACCCGTTCTAACCCGTCATAACTTGATCCGACGTCGTGTCAATGATTTCACCGCACTGAGACGTCGGTCGGCCGACACCGCAGTGCGGGGTGCACTGACGCCGCAGTCCTATCTTATAACATGCCGGCCGGCATCGTCCGGCAGACTGTGAAAGACCCTATAGGCGAACTTCTCCATACGTCGATACAGCTAGTCGAACACAGCATGCTTGTCCTTGATTACCAAGTGGGTTGAAGGGGCTTGCGTGGGGCCAGTAGTCATCCTTTCCATTAACTGCTGCAATACCAGTCCTTGTTGATCCATTCGTTCGGCCTGGATATCGAATTGTTTCTGGACAGCTTGAAGCAGGGCGGGAAGGGTGTCCATCGCGGAAGTCGAACTCCTTGATCGCCAGTTGTAGTAACGGCGTAGACGAGTATAGTGAATACTTTATTGGACGAAATGTAGAATCAAAGCATTGAGGAAAATGGCCCCTTTTATACGGACAGAGTAGGCGGGACCGGAAGTGCTCTTTGGCCAGACAGTGAGTGGCCATAGGTGGTGTGACCGGAAGCCACCCCACGAGGCCATTGATACAATGGCCAAAGAACACCCAGAGTGCACAGTGAACAGAGGTTAATCAATGCCTCAACAATTCCCTACGCGAGAAGTGCCAGATTATATGGCCAGGCTTCAAATTCTAGGTATTGAAACTCTGCGATATCGCAGAACTGAGTTCGATTTGCATTTATGCTATAAAATTGTAAACGGCTTTTGCGACATCCCCTTCGAAAGTGTTTTTGCGTTCACTCGACACTCTGTATTCTCTCGGCAACACTGTTTTCAGCTTGAACTGCATTCACCTCAAAATCTAGCGTACTATATATAGTCTACAGCAATGGAAGTAGGACCTGGTGAGGTTGCGGATTCTTCTTATTATACTGTAGCCTGATAGTGTTATCACTCACTTTTTCGAAACAACTAAAATTGGTCGGTGAGTTTCGGCTTCCGCTCTCGTATTTTCACCTGTTTTCATTGCTTCCACAGATGTAGTCGTATCGGTGAAAACACAGACTCACCGATCTATCACAGCTGCTTCGAAAAAATGAGTGATACCACTAACAAACTACCGTATGTTAAGACGAGTCCGCAACCTAACCAGTTCCTACTAACATTGCTGTAGACTATATATACAGTTCACTTCCGCACTGCCGTTCAGTCCGCAAAGTGCACGCTGATTGCGAAATCGTGCTGCGGTGCGTTTGCGAGTATCCTCAGACAGGGATGTGGGATCACCCGGGCGGTGGGATCACCCTCAGGCATTCGGGGGTGCCGAGACGCGCCCCGAACACCAGCCGGTGGCTCCCCACCGCGCGTCTGGGTGCGACAAGGTGCGCTCACCGTCGGCAGTGTTCCGAGACGCGCACCATCACTGAAATTTCGCCGTTAGCGCACCATCACACAAATTTTCCGGCATTGGACGCTCCCTTCCTTTAAATTTGCCATATATGCAATTACCCATGATTATAACTTACTCTCTTGTCGTTTATTTATACCAAAACTAGTGGAATACTGATTTTACTAGGTTCACTATTTGACATGTTTCTTTATTAGCTTTATTAATGCACTATATTTGAGAATAGTATTGCAGTCAATCAGCAACAATGAAAACGCTATCGGTAGTTCTTCAGAACAAAACAACCATAATCGTTACTAAGAACAAAGCAACCAATGTCGTTATTCATGACGAAATTTAGTGACTAAACAAGATACTTTTGTCTTTGACTATTAAAATAAATGAAAAAAAAGCATGAGCTGATGTTTTACACTGGTACCTACTAGTATTGCACTCAATCTATCCTCACACAACCGTAGAATGCACTCGAGAGACCGGTAGTGACCCAGGGATTAAAAACACGGATTCTGGAGGCAGAAAGATCAAATGAAAATGGAACTTTGATTAACTGCCAACACGCAAAGAGAAGAACGCCGCAACCTAATAACAAAGTTCAATAACAACAACAAGAACTAAGCAGGGAACACTTCAGAACATTTGCGCTAAAAAAGCCATGGATAACAACCTCATCGGGGAACTCAAACTGAAGGCACGAACCGAGACTGGTGTTCTTCATGTTTCCTAAACGTGTTATGTGCTTGAGAAAAATAGAACGTTTTTTTAAATAGCTGTTCCGTTTGAGCGTTTGAGCACATCTCAGATGCCGGATTCATCATTGCGTTAACGCTGAGTTTTCGATTTGGGTTGGGTTTAGCGCGTGTGCAAGCGAGCTAATCCTGGCGCTATACCCAACCCAAATACACAAACCCAGGGTTAATGCAATGATGAATCTTCGAGCAACGACATAGGTCTACGGAATCTAAAGGTCCAGAATGGACCAGTCTCAGTCTTCTTCGTCGCTTGAGTATCCGACCAACTGGAAGGCGTGGGTTTTGTTAGAGCTTCGCTTGCCAGAAGCCTGGCATGAACTTCCTACGTCTACGCAGACATCTCCGTCGTCCACGCAGATGTCTCCATCGTTCATCTTTTTGATGTGTCGGCTGTGCTTAGGTCTGCTTTCCGTGGCGCTGAAATGAAAGATTTGTTACTTACATATTCAACTAGGAAAGGAATACAGCCATTCAACCCTTGGCTTCAGTGGGAGTGCTATCAACTTACTGCGTTTGGTATCCAAGCATTCACACTGTCATCGAATTCGTATCCCCGCACGTCCTTCCATAAGAAAAATCAATTGGCGAATCCAAATTCTAGATGGAAAGCTCAATTTACACTTGAACTTCATGCAAAAACACAAAAGTCTCCAAAAATCAGCAATCGTGGATGGGTCGTCTCATTCAAAGGAGCACCGAAGGGAGGAAAGAGTATTGTTTGATTAAAATACTCTTTTTTCGAAAAAGGACAAATCGAAAAGCAGTAATATATTGAGACGACGAAGCAGTACAATGAAGACAGAGAACGAGAACAAATTGTGGAATAAGGTTAGATACAGATTCCCCAACAAGTCTACATATAAGTGGGTGGGTTCAGTTCCGCAATCGCGTTCAGTCCTCATTATCACAATCGTAGAAAGCGATTGTGATAATGAGGACTTTGCGGACTGAACGCGATTGCAGGAACTAGATCATACACTCCTAGAAATTAGCAGAAAAAAGCCAATGGAAATCATGGTAGAAGCGGACAATTTTACGTGTCTGCCTTTTTTTGAATGATTCATCGTCCCCGAATCATTTGCCCTTTCAGGAGAACTTATTAGCCAATTGAATTTTGCAGATAAACACGAAAATCCCGTCCTCGAAGTACAAATCCGACTACGGACACAATGCGGGGAGTGGAGCTAAGGTAAACCGCGCCCCAATGCGAACGTGTCGCGACCGCGTCGCGTCCGACGAAGGATTTGAGTGTCCGAACCGGTTGGCCAATAAGTTCTTCTCTGAGTGCCCCCCCCCCTACTAGTTTTGCACCGAAAACTCGTCGAACGAAATTTTTTTCAAATTTCGCTCGTTCGAAATTCCGTCGAACGATTTTTTTTTCAAATTTTATTCGTTCGACATTTTTTTCGAAATTGTACAACTATAATTGGTTGCTAAAACATAGAAACAAGGAATGAGTCATTAACTAGGTACTGTGTGAGCAAATCAGCAATAATCTAAAGAATTTTCTGAATGAAAAAAAAACACTGAAATTAGGAACAGAAACAAGAATTTTTCTCGACTAAGGTCGAACCTAGAAAAAGAAGTGACCTAGTGGTTATTTTATGGAGGACAGAACCACGGGATAGAAAACTGGCGAAAATACAACCGTGGCACATTGTTGAGAAGGATTTCAGATGAAATATATTATAGACAAGGTAATGGTTTAAAAAATCGATTTCGTACAAGAAAGTGATGATTTGTGCACCGATTCATAATACACGCCTGACGATCAATGCGCCATTGGATAGCTCATTGGCGCCTTTCTGGTTTCGGTCCGCGTCTGAGAGGACTAGTTTGTGCTGGATGCTAGGTGAGCGACCGAGCCGCACCGCTCGCTCCGCCCTATTTGGGGGTCCGCCAACCGGTGGTGATACCGTAGAGATTCGCGTCCCAGCACCCCCGAATGCCTGAGTGGGCACCAAAGGCGAAAAGCGCCCGGGTGATCCCACATCCTTGTCTGAGGATGCAGCACGATTTCGCAATCAGCGTGCACTCTGCGGACTGAACGGCAGTGCGGAGGTGAACTGTATATATATATATATATATATATATATATATATATATATATATATATATATATATATATATATATATATATATATATATATATATATATATATATATATATATATATATATATATATATATATATATATATATATTATTTATTTATTTATTTATTTACACAAGTTTACACTCGTGTGGAAAAAGAGAAAACAGGAAAACAAACAATCAACCTCAAACGTAAACCAATGAAACGAGAACAACGATGGATCAGTCCGAAGAATAGCACAGGGAAACGAGCAACCCAGCACTACGGAGGGTCACTCCGCCGCTCCCCGGAAGCCAGTTTCATGTGCACTAAGTTCTTATAGGCGCCGAAGTTCTAAAGAATAGTATCTTTCCTACTGAGATCTTCGAATACCGGAACAATTCTATTAGTGAAAAAGCAGCGCCGACACTCAAGATTTGACACGGTACGGTGGAATTTAATCGGACCCCCCCCCCGGGTTACCGAATCTCTCGTTCTCACGAAATCCCCAGGCCTAAGACCAAACTTGTATATGTATATGTTTATTACACTCACATAAGGCAAATGCGTGATAATAATAAGAAGAGATGCACAGAAAAACTAACAAGACCGGGAGAAAGAAAAAACAGACAGCAAACTTGAGCAAAAATACTCCTCTTCTTCATATACCCTACCAATCAAACAAACGAAGATCTATCTCTAGAAAAGAAGAAAATCGAAAATGCTATGTTTCGTAGCTAAGAACTATTTGGGATACCCGTCGCCTAAACTGGCCCAAGGAAGCAGCGCCGGTGACTCTTCTAGCGATTTTCAGGTATGCGCTACCCGCCCAATGTGGAAAAGACCTAACCCTAACACTGGTAATTGACCGACCGAGAAATATTTTCATTATTTCACCTCTAGTTCTCGATGTGACTAGTTTGAAATAGGGTGCAAGCCTGAAAATACTGCTGTTTTCCAGAAGTTTGCGGACCATGCAAAGGTCAAATACTCTGCGCCGAGAATCCAACGTTGGCAACCCAAAATATTTGTTCCTTAAGTGGGCCCTGGGTATCTTGGAATTCAGGAAACCACCGATGCGAATCAACAGTTTGCGAGTGAAACTATTCTGGACCTTTTCGAGCGCGTCGATATCCTTTTTCTTGTGCGGAGCGAATACTGATGTTCCAGATTCCACAATGGGTCGTATATAAGTCTTATATGCTCGGAGCAGAACCTGTTTGTTTCTAGTGGAGATACCCCTATAAATCTGAAAAATCCGCCTGTGAGCCGATTGGCATTTGATTTTGACATGCTCAGAAAAATCCAACTTCCTATCGTAGTGAAAACCGAGGTCTCGAACCGAGTCTACCGCTCGCAGCGCGACTCCAGCACATGTATATGAATGGGCCGTCGACGCCGGACTCAAATGAACCCGCATAAATACGGTTTTTTGCGGAGCCAGTGGCAGCTGCCATTCTCTCGCCCAGTCAACTATCAGGTCAATCCCCTCCTGCAGCACTTGGGTATCTAATGGATCAGAAATGACTGTAGAGCTTTATATCGTCCGCATAAAATTTTACTGTAACACTTTTGTCATGAAAAATGATAGGAATGTCGGCTGTAAAGATACTAAACAATATTGGTGATAATACACCCCCCCCCGTGGGACCCCGCTCGCTATGTTTCTCACCTTGGAATAACAATCCCCGACCCTCACCTGAAACGTTCTATCAGACAAGAATTGGGCGAGCCATTCTATCAAAATCGGATGAAATCCCAGATCCCGTAGTTTTGATAGCAGTTTCAAATGTGAGACACGATCAAATGCCTTTGCAAAGTCAAAGTAAATGACATCACAACTGCATTTCTTGTCAAGGGCCTCCGTCCAATCGTTTATGAATTCCAAAAGGTTCGTTTCTACCGATCTTCCAACTTGCCATTAAAAAGGATATGATGGAACAGAGATAAATCATTCTTCTTCCTTCTGAGAGCCAAAGGCTCAAGGCCAAAGAGTGCATTTCTGTCAGCAGCGGAGGGCAAGTGCCCATAAATGAAGCCATGCTGTCTGATAAGAACTCTCCTAGTAAAATTGTTCTGTATCTTTTCCAATCTATTAATGTTCTTGAGTTTGGCGGGGTTGAATACCGGGGTACCGTACTCGAGTAGAGGCCTTACATACGTGGTGTAAGCTCTGATAAGCACAGAGGGATTGCAAGTTGACAACCCCCTGAAAATATTATTCATAGCAAAAGTTGCTTTATGCGAGATAGATTCACAGTGCTTATCAAAACTCAGACTTTTAGTAATAGTGAAACCTAAATCAGCTATTTGGTCAACTTCTTGGATCTGACAGCCACTGACAGTATATTTACTGTTGGCATTGCTATTACCCAAGTGGAGAACCTTCGTTTTTTCTTTTGCCAACGGGAGATTCCAATCGCGAGACCAAGTACTAACAATGTCAATAGACTGTTGTAGCAGGATACAGTTCTCCGGTTGGGAAACGTCCCGATAGGTACTACATTCTTTTGCGTTCGATTTTCAAACACAGACTATCCATGTTCTTCTTCTTCTTCTGCAGCCTCAAAGTGGTTTTTGTCATAGGTTGAGGAACTGGGCGGCCTTCACAGGATTCGTCCAAAGGTCCATTGTTGTTAAGGAGGTAGGTCTCTTCGGGCACATGAACAAGTGCGCCGTGTCGTGTCCGGGAGCACCACAGTCCGGGCATGCGTCTGGTCGGCTGCTGTCGATCTTGTTGACGTAAGACATGAGCAGAATAGAGTGACCACAGCGCAGCGATGCAAGAGCACATCTGGCTCGTCTGCCGAGTTGAGACTCGGACTCGCAAACCCGAGGCGGCACCGTTCCCAAGATAGGGTTCACAGCCGCCTTTGCTAGATATCCTCGAACAAATTGCGTGTGCTCCTCACGCAGAAGACGAAGCCTTTCCATGTTGGAGTCGGCCCATCTCTGTACATCAACTTTACGAGGAGCATCGGCGAACGGCGTCCTAATCGACCTCTCTCTTATGGGCTTCATGATTCTCTTTGACGGATGATTCGGCTGCCTCAGAACATTAATATACATCTGCTGTGCCTGGAGTTCACAATGCTCCTTGACCGGCAATATGCAGGCCTCCGCGTGAAGATGCTCCACCGGGAGCTCCTGCACAACCGGTAGCAATTCTAAGCGCAGCATTCTGTACACGCTGCAGCTTATTCCAGGAGCTGTCAGACACCAGGTGCTGCCACACTGGTGCCGCATATTCCAGAGCCGGCTGAAGTATTGCTCTGTAGGTTCTCAATATAGTCTCTCGGCTGCTTCCCCATGATGTTCCTCCGAGAGCTCTCAAGATATTAAGTCTAGCCCTGACGACTGTTTGTTTCTGTTCCGCGTTTTTGTGGAACTTCAGTGAGGATCAAGAATAAGGCCAAGCAGCTTGGGGAATTTTGCTGCTGGCAACAGGTCACCATCCCATTTGACATCTGGATGGGCACTGTGTTCCTTGGTGTTCGTTGTGAACACTGAAACAGAGGATTTTGCGGCAGAGACTGTGAGCATCATTTTATCGAGGAAGAGCTTCAACTCGACGAGGTAGGCGCTGATCTTGTTAGCGGCTATCTGCAGGTCACGATCCTGGCACATGATGGTGATGTCGTCGGCATACATAACAATCCTTACATCATTGGGAGGCTCGGGAATGTCCTCAAGATACAGGCTGAATAGGGCAGGGGACAACACTCCGCCTTGCGGAACACCGGCTGCTATTGGAATGCTATCGGATACATGATTCTGGAACAGAACCTTAGCACGGCGGCCTTTAGTGAACGCTGCAATCCATTGCTTCTGCCATGATGGTAGCGACGACTTGAGCAGTTTCTCGGACAGCAGTCCCAAGTTAACAGAGTCAAACGCTTTGCTCAGGTCGAGGGCGACGGCCACCGTTCTCAGGGGCTTTCTCATGTTGAACCCATCGACCGCAAAGCTCACGATCTCTAATAGAGCTGTAGTAGTGGAGTGAAGTTTCCTGAACCCATGCTGATGCTGCTGTCGCTCATTTTGATCAGCCAGGTCCGTCACGATCAACTTTTCAGCTAATTTAGCGAAGGGCGATAACAGGCTTATTGGTCGAAAGCCCTTTGCCGTGCTTTGGGACTTGCCTGGCTTTGGCAACGGTATCACATTGGCTGTCTTCCAAGCTTGGGGTAGAGTGCAGGTCCGGAAAGAAGTGTTAATGATATCTGCAAGCATCGGTAGAAGTTCCGTGGGAAGCTTCTTCAGGATGGCTGGGGAGATACCGTCAGGTCCGATAGCCTTCGAATTCCGCATTTCTTTGATAGCCTTCTCTACTTGCGTGAGAGTAAAGGCCTCAGAAGCGTTCATGAGCGGCAACCGGCTCAGTTCTCTAACCGTGACTCTGTTCTGCACGCCTCGCTTGGCACGTGTGATGAAGAAGTTCTTGCCGAGCGCATAAGCAGCCGCTTTCCCTGATTTGAAGACGTTCTCCTCGAACTCAATAGCGGAGCTCATCGAGGGAGCGGACTTGCCGGAAATTTTCCTCAACACTTTCCACGTCGTAGTTCCGTCAGCCTTGAAATTCAGCTTTTCAGTGAACTTCTCCCAGCATTCCTTCTTGTTCTTATCCAGATCCTGCTTGATCTCGTTATCCAGCACAGCTATGTCCGGGTCTAGATGGTCTGCGGCTCTCTTCTCATCTCTGGTTCTTATCTTCTGCAGTATTTCCCTGCTGACATTTGGGAAAAAGGTCTTGACACGACCCTCAGGAATTGCAGCTTTCATGGCCTTGCGGATGGCACTTGTTAGATGGCGCTCTTTCTGATGAACATCACCATTCCATGGGTAGTCGACCGCATGGCGAAGTGCAACATCTCTGAACAGGGTCCAGTCTGCTAGGCCTAAATTAAGATAAGTACGATGACGAAAACCAGAGTAAGGGGCAAGAGAGTCAGAGAGATCAATATAGACAAAGACGGGAATGTGATCACTGGAGAGAGTTGTGGATGTGGACCACGTGCAAGCATTAGAGAGATTGGATGACACAAGAGAGATGTCTGGGCTAGAAGGTCGGCCGTTGGCAGGGAGACGAGTGGGCTGGTCATCATTGAGGATAACCAGGTCACACTCCTCAGCCCATTCTTCGACATCTTCCCCTCTGGCGTCAGAATCAAGAGCGGAACAGAACGTGTGAGCATTGGCCAGAGAAGTCACCCGCAAAGGGACAGCTGAAGGGGAGAGTGAGCAGTCATTACAACTGCTTAAGGAGGGGAATAGGATTATAAGAGAGGGGACAAGATGATATAGGAGGAATATATATGTTAAATAGAGATAAAGGGGTTTTGAGGGGAGGTGGACAGGAATGTACTGAGAGTACCGTCCTTAGAGAGTATTAGGGATAATATGAGAAGGTAAGGCAGATTGAACGAAAGTAGACACTCCGCCCCCAAGAGCTGTCCTTGGCATGTGATAGGCGGTGTAGCCCGGAATGCTAGGTTGAGGATAAGTGGTAGATGGAGAGAGCTTGGTTTCTTGAACCATGATAACATCCGGGTGATGAGAACGATGCGAATAGAGAGAGTTCAGATAACTTGTTGCGAAGGCCGTTGAGATTAATGTGAACAATGGAGAGGGGGCGGTTGGTAATTGAGGAATCAGAGTTGTTGGGGGCAGAGCATAGAACACAACGAAAGGATGAGTCATGATGCCTCACAGAACTGAGGCCCGAACAGGAGAAGTGCACCCACCTTTGGCATCCGAAGCACTGGACACTTGTTTTATGCCAGGTAACATCCTCGCCGCAGGTGGCACATGGATACTTCCGTGCTGGACCTGGATTCCTCTCGACGCCGGCCCTTTGTAATAAAATCCTCAGGAGAGCTGCGGCCGACCAGCACCTCTCCCATGACAAAAACCCTCTTCTCGGAGGGGTTGACGTCGGTTTGCACGGAGGCGATCTTCTTTCCTCCACACTGCCACGGCACGAACGTACGACATCTCGGCAGCACTATCCATGTTTGATCTCAGGTCGGTACACGGGAGTGATGGTATTCCAATTTGTTGAAGCTTTAAATTCAGGGTGCTAATGTTACGAGTGTTCTTTTGTTTAAATTGTTTGAAGCTCTACCTCTTTATTTATTTATACACAGTATGTGTATTTCTTTATTGAAAAATAAAGCTGTTGATTGATTGATTGATTGATTTACCGGCTGCGTCGCGTGCCGGTGTGCTGCTACGATAGCGCTGGGCTGCCTTGCTGCACTTGCTCCTGCGATTAAATTTTGCAGCATGTGCTCCTTCCAATGGGTGTGGTCAACAGGCATTGAATGTGGCGATTTTCTGAGTAGGCTTTTTTTCGAAATTAACTGACTTCCGATGTTTTTCATGTTATGTGAGCCGAAACGTTGAGGCTCTTCTGCGAAACGATTAGTCTTGTTTTCTAAATTTTTTTTTCTTCTGAACTAGAGTATCACTTCTATTGCAGACGAATCTTTGATAAATTGTAATATTCCAAGTAACTTCCAGCACTTAGTCACTGAGACATTCTGTTTACTTTCACGCGTTTCGTATGAGTCATTCGTCGTCTTGGTTGTGATTTTCATCGCTCCACCGGCTACGTTTTGGTATCCTAGTTTTCTATTGTCCCCCCCCCCACGGCTACCTGAAATGCGGTTTTTCGTAGTTTCCAGGATCACTCTGTGGGGCGCTAAACGATTAGTGCTCATTAGGTATGTAAATTGATTTTACGGACGCGTTCATTTCATTTGCGCCAAGTCACGGTGTCGTGTTTCTACTTGGGTTTCCCTCAATTGATTTTCTCTCCACATGCATTTAACTCCTCTCTTCGTCATTGGTGACAGTGCTTGGCAAAATCAATGGTTGATGTGATGGAACAGCGCTGGTTGTTTCATCCGGAAATGCACATATCCAGTCATCCGAGTGCGCCCTTTCATGCTTCTGTTACTCGGCAAGCACGACAATTCATCTGAATCCGATGAAAGCTTCTTGTGGCACTGACGCATTCCATACAGTGTCCTAATTCGCCAAAAAGCGGTGCAATATTCTTAAGTGTTGTGTAATCCTTTCAAGATGAGGGAATTACGTTGTCCGTTGTACGCAATATCTATAATCCATTTAGCTAACCACCCAAATACTTTTGAAATAGTCTCCTTATCTTGCACCTGCTGCGTCGCAGTCGTTTCACCTTTTTTCGCTCAGATTAGTACGTTTCTGCCGATCGATCGTCGTCGTTCATAAGGGCTAGTTGCAGAGTATGAGAATATACGTGACCAATTACGACAAGTAGACTTCGCTCTCCTTCCACATAATACAAATATTCGGAGGTTGTTTAGCTAGTCGTTGACATACTCTTGGATATTAGGCAATGTATTTGGCTCCAATAGTCTCATGGTCACCATCTACTACATACTCTTTTGTTGATTTTAGCAAGGACTCTGCATTTTAAGTTAACATTGTTTATCTATGCAAATTCATAATAAAAATCTGCGTATAGAGGATCGTAGTATACAGGTGTCCATTCCATTTTATCCACATCAAACTTGTAGTATCCTTCGTTAGCTAGCCACATACCGGTCCTCTCCCATGTGGTCGCTGCATAATTTCCACAGGAATGGCTTTTGGTCCTTCTCAGCAATCGCCAGCGACATGAGCATAGGCGAGTCGTAGTACATCATCGAGGCGTCTTCGCCGTCGATGGTGTACTATTTTAGTAGGGGGGCTTTCGTTTTTTTTTCTCTCAATATCGTTACGCATCAAAAGAAAGCCATGCTTGGCTTTGTCAACTTCAAATGTTACGGCAACCTTCACAGAGGTTACATGAGCTGTATTCTGGGTGTCTGTGATGAGAAACACTTCACGAGTGGTTTTGTCGAAAACAATCGCATTGTAAACCCGGATTTTGAAGGCTTCGGGGAAGATGCCCCCTTCTTTACAGACGCTTTCGGGGGCTACAGAGAGTGTCATAATATACTGCTCCTCTTCTGTCCATGCAAGAGCGACGATGGCCGTTAGAATGCACATTTTGTCTGGTGGCATTGGGAAGTCGTGAGCATATATGGTATGAGTAAAGCAAATAGCATAGCAGTAGAACATTTCTTTTTTTTCAGTATTTCCTTACCTTCTGTTCAGGGCCAGTACTGCATTGTTTTACCTGAACGTTTCCGCAATTCCGGTGTCTATGATCACTTGGTGACTCTGTGTTGTATTCACCGACGGGTGATCAATTCCTTGTGTCAGGAGATTTGGCTCAAGGGAATCGATCTTCTGCGCACTAATAATAAATGGAGCTCGGGTTTTCCTGAAACTGTCTGATTTCACTCTTCATGTGGTTAGGTTATAGGTCGCACTCGTGGCTCTCGTATTCAATGCTCTAATGACTATATGGATATGGTTCTATATTGGCTCAATTGCATAATGTCTCACTCCATTTATTTGAGGCACGATCTTGACTGGTTTGTGGCATATGTTGGTGGAGTTAAACTGCCCGGCATGTGTGGTGGGACAGGGTTGAAGTTGAAGGTTTAATGAGTCAGCCGGGACGGTGCCGCATGCCGTCTGAACCAAGAGATAACTGATGTATACATGAGCACCCCCCCCCCCTTAGGGCATATTCATACTTCCAACCTCTCGCTCTGCCAGACCGGTCCGCTCGGCAAAAGGAATGAGTATGAATGAAAACACGACCACCCGCTCCTCCCGCTCCGCCAGTGAAGTATGAATGCTCCAGAGACATCGCCATGGCAGAGCAAGAGGGGCGGAAAATCGGTGGGTTTGTTTTTAGAAATGAAGCGATGCGGGTGGTCTTTGATAAGTTTGATAAGATATGTTGGTTTTGTTGTATGTAAAGGCTATCCAGGGGTGGATTCTACAGATTTTCTAAATAGACAATGACTGATAACGCTATCGGAAAACCCATATCAGAGGCAACTTTCATTTTCAGGATTCAATCTTGGAAGGTACCCTCCAACTACATTTGAGCCAAGATTTATAAACGCACGACAGCCTTGTCGGTTTCTTGCGTATGGAGACGTGCATTTTGATCCTCGTATTGCACATTCAAAGCTAACTGCAACTCTGCGAACGCGCACTCCTATTTTCATTCTGTATACTTTCTACGACATCCTGCGCACACCCACTGGTCTACCGTACCTTTTCTGCGGTGTGGGGCGCACTCCCACTTGGGTTCAACATGCTTTATGCGACGCCCGACGCACTCCCACTTGGGTCCCACATGCTTTATGCGAGTTCGATGCACTCCCACTTGGGTTCCGCACACTTTCTACGGCGTCCTGCGCACTTTCACTTGGGTAAGTATGCAGGACCCAAATGGTAGCGTGCAGGGCGTCATAGAAAGTGTGAAGAACCCTAACGGGAGTGTGCAGGACGTCATAGAAAATGCACAGGTCCCGAGTGGGAGTGTGCAGGTCATCAAAAGTTAGCAGGACCGCAGTGGGAGTGTGCAGGACGTCACCAAGAGTGTAGAATTTCGAAAAAGGTTTTTCAATTTTTTAATGCTAAATCTTAACCTTTTGTGGAGAAGAAATAGATAGGAAAACATGAATCATGAGGAGCGTGCGACGTGTTCTGAGATTGACGCAGAACTCCTGCAATATTTTTTTGCCAGATTTATGATACAAGCAGCAGCTCCACTTCCGAACCTTCTCTGTTCGCCACTCCTTGCAACCGCTCAGTCATTTCGAATCCCTAATTTTCAAAAACCAGTTTTATATATGTTGCAAGTCTAAGCTTATCAAAATCTGCACCACAAATACATAAACAACCACCTACTAATTTCATTCATTCTTCTTCTTCTTCTTTGCAGCCACATTGAGGGTTTTGTCATAGGTTGAGGAACTGGGCGACCAGTAACGGATTTGTCCATAAGTCCATTACGGTCAGCGTGGTAGGTCTCCGGGCAGTTGAATAAATGTGCGGTATCGTGGCCGATGGTACCGCAGTCCGGGCACACATCAGATTTACTGCTGTCAATCCTGCTGACATAAGACATTAGCATTGTAGAGTGACCACAGCGTAATGATGCGAGCGTGCACCTGGCCCTTCTTCCGAGTTGAGCCTCGGATGTGCAGACTTGGGGCGGCACTACCCCCAATATGGGATTAATGACCGCCTTTTCCAGATGACACCGTACAAACTGAGTATGCTCCTCGCGCAATAGACGGAGTCGTTCTTGCTGTGAGTCGTGCCATCTCTGCAGATTGACTTTGCTGGGAGCATCGGCGAATGGCTTTCTGATCTTTCTTTCTCTGTCGGCGCTTAGCCCTCTCCAAGAGGGGTGATTTGGTTGTTTGACAATGTTGATGAAAAATTGTTGGGCCTGGAGCTCACAGTGCTCCCTTACTGGTAATAAGCGGGTCTCAGCATGCAAGTGATCGACCGGGGAACTTCTTGCACACCCGGTGGCGATTCGAAGAGCCGCATTCTGTATGCGTTGCATCTTAGTCCAAGAGGATTCCGAAACTAGATGCTGCCAAACTGGGGCGCCGTATTCCAGTGCAGGCTGGAGAATAGCCTTATACGTTGTAATAATGGTTTCTTTGCTACTACCCCATGTTGTACCGCCCAGGGCTCTAAGCACGTTAAGCTTCGCTTTAACGATAGCCTGCTTCTGTTCCGTGTTCTTATGGAATTTGAGCGATGGATCGAGTCCGAGAAGTTTTGGGAAGCGGGCGGCAGGCAAACGATCTCCATTCCATACGACATACGGATGTGCGCTGTGTTCAGATGGGTCCGTTGTGAGTACGGATACCGATGACTTTGACGCAGAAATCTTCAGCATTTTGCGGTCGAAGAAGCTTTTCAGTGCGGTCAAGTACCCGTTAATCTTAGCGGCGGCCACATTTATGTCCCGATCACGACACAAGACAGTCATATCATCAGCGTAAGCGACCACGCTTGATCTCTTGGGGTGGGGCGGGCATATCTTCGAGGTACAGACTGAAGAGAGCAGGCGACAATACACCGCCCTGTGGGACTCCAGCTGCAATCGGAATGCTGTTTGAGACATGATTCTGGAACATCACTCTAGCCCGTCTTCCCTTAGTGAATGCAGCTATCCAGCGCTTTTGCCATGGCGGGATTGATGACTCCAGTAAGTTGTTTGATAAGATACCAAGATTCACTGTGTCGAAAGCCTTAGTGAGATCCAAGGCAACTGCTACAGTTCTTTTCGGCTTATACGCGTTGAAACCATCAATTGCATAGCTCGTAATTTCTAACAAAGCTGTCGTGGTGGAATGCATTTCTCTGAATCCATGCTGAAACACCTGTCTCTCGTTGTGCTCGGCCAGGTCTTTGACGATCAGCTTTTCAGCTACTTTAGCAAAAGAAGACAACAAGCTAATGGGCCGATATCCCTTGACTGAAGCTTGGGGCTTGCCAGGCTTGGGCAGCGGAACGACGTTTGCCATCTTCCAATTCTGCGGGATAGTACACGACATGAACGAGGAGTTTATCACATCAGTGAGGAGCGGTAGTAAGTCAGTGGGTATCTTCTTCAAGACAGCAGGACATATCCCATCAGGACCAATAGCTCTAGAGTTCCGCATTTCCTTTATAATCTTCTCAATTTGCGTCGTAGTAAACGCTTCGGCCGTGCTCATAAGCGGGAGGCGGCACAGCTCTCTTACAGTCACTCTATTCTGCGGACCTCGTTTAGCACTGGTGATGAAAAAACTTTTCCCGAGCGCATAAGCGGCTTCCTTTCCTGATTTGAATACGCCGTTGTCGAATTCGATAGTGGAGACGGTGGCGGGTGAGCTTTTACCCGAAAGCTTCCGTAAAACCTTCCAAGTAGCTGCACTGTCCGTCTTAAAGTCCATCTGTCCGGTGAACTTCTCTCACTCTTCTTTCTTGTGTCTGTCCAAATCCTTTTTGATCTCACTGTCAAGCTCAGCAACCACGGGGTCCAGATGATTAACCGCTCTCCTCGCATCTCTCGTTCTAATTTTGTCGAGGATTTCCCTGTTGACATTTGGATAGAACGTCTTGACGCGACCGATAGGGATAGCCGCATTCATGGCCTTGCGGATTGCGTCAGATAGATGGCACTCCTTCTGGTGCACGCTTCCATTCCACGGGTAATCTGCCGATAGGCGAAGCGCAACTTCACTGAACAGGCGCCAGTCTGCTCGACCTAAATTAAGATAAGAACGTTGGCGAACACCAGAAAAGGGAGCGAGAGAGTTGGATAGATCGATGTGGACAAAGACAGCAACGTGGTCACTTGGCAGAGTAGTCGAGGTAGACCATGAGCAGCAGCTAGAAAGGTTGGACGAGACAAGAGATATGTCTGGGCTAGAAGATCGGCCGCTGGCAGGGAGACGAGTGGGCTGATCATCGTTTAGAATGACCAGGTCGCACTCATCTGCCCATTCTTCGACGTCATTTCCTCTAACATCAGGACCGAGAGACGAGCAAAAGGTGTGAGCGTTGAAATCACCCGCGAAAACGACCGAGGATGAGAGGGAGCAGTCGCTCAGCTGCTTGAGAAGTGGGATAGGATTGTAAGATGAAGGGCATGAAGTTGTAGGTGGAATGTATATGTTGAAAAGAGAAAGGGGTGTTTTTAGGGGGAGATGGATTGGGAGGTACTCGAGAGTACCGTCCGTGGGGGTGCTGGGAATGAGGTGTGAGGGAAGTGAAGATAGAACGAAAGTAGAGACTCCACCGCCGAGAGATGACCTTGGAGCATGGTAAGAAGTATAGCCTGGGATATTGGGATGAGGATAGGTAGGGGATGGAGAGAGCTTGGTTTCTTGAACCATGATCACGTCTGGATGGTAAGTACGTGCAAAGAGAGAGTTCAGAAAGCTTGGCACGAAGGCCGTTTAGATTGATATGCACAATGGAAAGGGGGCGATTTGAGATAGAGGAATCTGAGATGGAAGGTGAGGAGCATAACACACAACGAAAAGATGAGTTATGATGCCTCACAGAACTGAGACCCGAACAGGAGAGATGCACCCACCTTTGGCATCCGAAGCACTGGACGCTGGTATGTCTTAAGTTTACATCCTCTCCGCACGCGGCGCATTGGTACTTCTGAGCGGGTCCAGGATTCCTCTCCACGCCGGCCCTTTGTAGGAGAATCCGAAGGAGAGTTGCGGCCGGCCAGCACCTCTCCCATGACAAAAACCCTCTTTGTGGAGGGGATGACGTCGGTTTGCACGGAGGCGATCTTCTTTCCTCCACACTGCCACGGCACGAACGTACGACATCTCGGCAGCATTTCATTCATTGAGAACAAGGGCATGGTGTTTGTCAACTAGGGAAACATCATATAAAATGAGAATGCGTTTGTCCTTATCATGACAGAGATGGTAAAGCGATAATAATCGCTTGTGAACTTTACAAATTGGAAGGGTAGTGGTTAGCGACGTAAGGGAAGGAAGTACAGAAGGGGTTGTGAATTTTGTGCCGGTAGCAACCGACGATTTACCGCTGGCTTCTTATGTTTTGCTTTATGATCCCACATTTTGATACCCCCACGGCCTGCTGTAAATGTACGGCACCCTGCTCTGCTCAGGGGTGCGTTCCAAGAACATTCCCATGGCAAAAGTTTTCCACGGAAACGTAGCCACAGCGACGAGGAAGCAATTAGCTGTTAGAATTCGTTGCCAGGGGAAACACGTTTGACCATGGGAAAGGCTATTTGCCCTCCCACGCCATCATGGTAACATTCTTGGAACTCACCCCAGGAGAGTCCATACGTACAGCAACTTCCCGGTAGACGGAAGTCAGTCACCACCGTTTTAACAAACTAATCCGTCTCAGGTAGTTGGCTCACGCAAAAGTTTCTGTGAGCGAAAACTTCGCTAGGTCTCGCTAGTATATATATATATATATATATATATATATATATATATATATATATATATATATATATATATATATATATATATATTTATATATATATATATATATATATATATATATATATATATATACCCAACTATACATGTAACTTTCTTTCTTCATGCATGTAAATTACTAGTGATGAATGCATGTTATTACTTAACATGGATTCGAAAGAGACCGCGTTCATTGTTGAAGGTTGGCGCAAACTCGGTGCCATATGCTGTAACATATGTGCACCGAGTGTGCGCCAACCTCCAATGGGGAACGCAAAGTCTCTTCAGGATCCATGCCGACGTTAGCTGAGCATGCACGTAACAGGGTAAGGCGTAGCGGTGTGATCGGCCCGTGAGAAGTGCGGCCCCCTCTTCTCCAGCTTTTAATCCGGTGCACCCCCCCCCTCCCATCAAGGTTGTGACTTTAACCATTTGTGTGAGTCACTTTGAGTAGTCTCTTCCGAAAAACGCTTCCAAACGATTTTTCAGCGAAAACGGACGTTATAGGTCAAGTCACACTGGCCGTAATCGGCTCAAAATGGACGGATCGGCCTGGGACTCGGCCGACAGCTTTCTTTAATGAACCTCTTCAAAATACCTGCTGGAAGAACTAACGAAGTAGTTTAATCTTTTGACGTTCTGATAAAGCTTGGAAAACTGATCTAGGGGCATTTTTATGCGCTTTTTTTATGCTGAGCTTTTTTTGCAAAATTGCCGCAGTTCGCCGTATTTGCAAAAAAAATGCTTGGTACGGTAGTAGGGAACTTTTTGGCATGATGTCGGACCGGGTTCCTGCGCCCCCCCCCCTACTCGCCGCCTGAGGCTGCGGCCCCCCTCTGTGATCGTCACACCGTACGCCTGAGCCTGGCACGTAACTTACTCACAAAGGAGCTACTTTCAGACAGCCTGGCCATTCCAGATGCAAAGTGCTTTTCTCGAACCATTTGGACGTCTAATTCGAGTATTTATTTATTGGTAGAGTTCACCTGGGTCTCTGCCGCCGAAATAACCTGCAGAGCCTTGTCACCGACGGCCGGTGGTGGTGGCAGCTCGCGATTTGTCTTTGCAGTCTCGACAACGACGTCAGAAAACGATTGTAGAAGCGGTTGCAGCGCTTTCAGTGATTGTCTTGGCTCAGTGATTGTCTTGGCTATCTGCTGCATGAATTCATTCACAGCTTCCTTGACCGCCTCATCTACCATCCTTGCGAACTCGTCTCCCTTGACTTTTATTTTGCCGGATATTCCTCAGACTTGTGTAATTGAGCCTCCCTTAGAAAATCAGACCCTCCTTGTCGCTTTATCGCGGAGTAGATGCATTGGATATCCTTCAGTTTCCCTTCGTTCATCCAATTTTCAAGAATAGCGCGTTTGTTGTTCGATATCCTGCAGAAACAAGCATGCCTCTCGTCACCACGATACTAACCTCCCGCCGCATCTCCGCATCGATTCGTCTCTAGTCCTCATTCTCACCGGAAATCCCAGTTTGGCTTCGATTGGGCCTGTGTTTTTTTCTAGAGTATTTCACGTTTTGTCACCTGTCTACACCGATATGACACCGTTTGGGGGGGGTCACTCAGAATTCAGTTGGAGAATGAATGATACCGCTTTCAGAAGTCGAAGTATTTCCATGGAGTCTCCACGAAAACAATGACTGATAACGCTATCAGGCATATGATATCAGCCCAAATTTTCGTTTTCATGGATGAATCATTCAATTTTTTTAGTGCCCCCCCCCCGAACGGTTTCAATCCGTCTACACCTGCAGAAAGTAAAGGTTTTTCAAAATAAGCTTGATGCATATGACCACCCCTCCAGTGACAAGTTCTTTTTACCTATATTTCTTATCAGATTATCTGAAAGTCGAATGTGTGGCGCATCTTCATTGGGATTGATATTTACCTAGAACTTTATCCTATTAGCTGTCTTCTGATATTTTTTGCAATGAAATTGCATGGACTCACGCAATTAGTGTAACACCTTTTGTTTGTTCTAAAAAGTTTATTACAAAAGTTCAGGAATGAGGCTCCAAAAGAATTCAAACGACTGCAAAAGCTTTTGCAGTCGTTTGAATTCTTTTGGAGCCTCATTCTTGAACTTTTGTAATAAACTTTTTAGAACTATCATGAGACTTCGGGACAGAACAATTCCGATATACCTTTTGTTTGCCCATGTCTTCTCGTCGTCAGCATAGAATTATCCTGAAAAAGAGTTGCTTAACACTGCCTCGAGTGAAAGTGAGATCATGTCGTCTGCATGAATAAGGTTAGCCGTGTACACAGGGTTGAGCAGGCCTTTGCTCCAATTTCCGGCGGAACTACGACTCCCTCCCCTTTGACCGAAATTTTAAAAAAAATCTAAAGTTTTTACGATCCCCCAAGGTAAAGAGGATTTTCGTTGAATAATGTGGGGAGCGTGGATTCCTCGGCATGTCGTACACTGGACACGTTCCAGTTGGTCGGATGTGGGGGTGCTGGTTGTGTTTGTGTGTTTGCCCACTCTGATGGCGCTAGCTGCTCTTCGATCCTCTCATAATTCAAGACTTTTTTTTGCGTCGTCGACTCCATCGCACATTTAGGCATCCCACCCATGCGCTCACTCATTTTTTTTTTCATGGATCCTCACAGGTTTTGTAGAAGGTCTGTTTGGGTTTCTCTCTTAGATCGGATTCCTCCTTTTACGTTCAATAACATTTTTTTGAATGGTCTGAGACAGATAACTATAATCAGCTAAACACTAAGATTAATCTGTCAAAGTGCAGGTATCAAGATTAAGCGGAGTCGTACCGGGACACAAAGAGTGGTTGCGGTGACGTGAGGGTTGTTGGAATTTGAAAATGAGATGAAAGTTTTGAGGCCGTAAAAATCTAGCAAAAATTGAAACTTTAGGAGTGGTTCATAAAATTTTTCAAAATTTTCTGATCACCGAGTTGCGAATGCATGCCGTTCTTGTTTTATTTTATATGTCTAATTTGTTTTACCCTTCGTGGTGCGAATTATACGTAGTGAACGAAGACTGATCGGAGGGAAACTACAGCGAAATTTGTTAATGGAAGATGTTGATGATTAACTATTTAATCGACTGTAAATTCGCAAATCATTGAAACAGGCGTTCGTTTCGCTCATTCGGTTATGTCCTCCAATCGATCCTCGGTCGTTTTAACCATATTATATGTATGAATGGTACGAAGCAGGTGACGCCAACGCGCCAGATATCCAATAATATCTTATCGTGTGTACCAATTTGATGTTCTTCCACTCCTGGAAGGAAGTGTAACTGTAATCAGTCCATGCACGAAGAGATACATGTATATACACGAATATGCATATACATTCCATCCGATGGCCGAAATCGCGTCGGATCGGTTTTTCGGATATTGCCGATTTTGCAAAACCGACTCGTCGGAAAAAATGGATACTGGCCCAAACGAGAATTTCGGATAACGGATCCTATCCGAGACGAGAGTTTTCGACTGGATCGCTAATCAGATATCTGATCGGATAAAATCGGATCACCGGATAATTCTGATGAAAATCGGATAAGAAAATTTTTCAGTAGTTCCGAGGGTTCAACTCCATATATTCGAAAAATTGCATTCAAAAACTACGTCTAATCTACGACATCATCCGTAAAAACAAACAAATCAACGGTTTCGGGAAATCTTAAAGCTATGGTTGACATAAGCAGTTGGACCGGATCTAACAAATCATCAGATTGAGAAAAGGTAAATTGGCAGCAAATTAATGCCGAAAAAAATTGGATGCTATGGCAGCAGGTGGGGCCTCTATCTCACTCAGTGACGCCCATTCTTCCGCACCGCAATGACTATACTGATTTTTTTTGAAGGGAAGGTAGGTAAGCTCATGGTTGGTAAACCTATTTCGCGGCTGCGCGGAAAGATGGACGTGTCCAAGTGCTATACCATAGTGCCCCCCCCCTGAACTTGCAGCTGACCGTCATGGTGGCTGCGGGGTGTATAGTTAGGTCCGTGGCCTGTGTCCTCAAGAAAAAACGTTTAAATTCAAACCGCCGGCTATCCCGGCGGTTCATTTGTCAGAGATTGAGATTTAAACCGTCACACCAGCCGCGGTTTGAATTTACACGTTTTTTCTTGAGGAAACAGGTCGCGGATCTAACCATAACTCTCCCAGTAGAACAGATCCACCACGCGTAGGTTGAGCATCTCGGATGCGATCAGAAAACTCAGTTGACATGACGTACCTGCCATAACTGCTTCTACCGTCTCTACCATCATCAGATCGTTGAAGAATTCGAGGGCAGAAGGACCAGACGGCATTTCAGCCGTTCCTCTGAAGCAATTGCCGGAACAGTACGCAGAGATACTCAGTGACCTTATCTATTCGTCGTTTACCACTGGTATTATTTCTGCTCGTTGGAAACAAGCTACTGTTCTCCCCACTCTCAAGCCTGGCAAACCAGAAGATCAAGCAACGTCACACCGTCCCGTATCACTTTTATCGTCTATCGCTAAGTTGGCGGAAGAAATCATCAACCCGCATCTCCAAGACGCACTACAGCATAATGTGCATCAGCATGGCTTCAAAAAGACGCACTCCACTACCACCGCTTTAACGTCAATATCTGAACACATCATTGCCGGTTTCAATAGAAAAGCTCCCGCCGGTAGAAGTCTGGTCGTAGCAGTTGATCTGACTGCCGCTTTCGACAATGTCAGCACTTCTTTGCTATCAACATCGATTCTGCACTGCGACATGCCCGACTGGTGTAAACGATGGACTGACAACTTCGTCAAAGATCGCTCCATACGTGTGAAGTTCGACGGACATTTGTCGAAGTCGGTTCCCCTGAAGGCAGGCGTTCCTCAAGGTGGAGTATTATCACCAAGCCTATTCTCTCTCTCGATCTATCCGATATTCCGAAGCCGCCACCTAACATCCATCTATGTCTGTATGATGACGACATCACAATTGTATGTACCAGGGCTGTGCGTAACTGAATTTTGTAATTTCGTAAATCGTAAATCGTAATTTTTCAAATTCCTCGTAATTCGTAAATCGTAATTCGTAACTGATAATGAGTAATAAGCCCACACATAGCCCAAACCTAATTGGATATGTGAACCTCCCAGAACTTGAAGGCAAAGTCCACGATAAGAATCGTTTCTCCGTTTTTCAGCCTATCTTGAAAACGGTCCCATACTGATTCCAAAGATGTCTCTGAAATCGTACACGACCTTTCAGGAACGGAGTTATGGTCACTCAAAAAATGAGCTAGAGAAGCATGGTGGACGAGTTTACCGAGGCTTGTAACTTCCGTCTTTTGCAGCCGATGTATGCGAGATGACCTGAGTAAAGAGAGAAGTCGAGAATGAAGAGAAGAACGGGGCCAATAATCGGAAACCATCGCTCATCTCACGATTTCAAGCTTTCATTCGTTCACGTCGGTAGGCGGGCAATGCGCTTTTGGGGTTTGCCTTGCGCTCAAAGTGGCAACTTCGGGGTCTTTTGGGGCTCTTCCTGGCTCGTTTCCATGCGTTCTTTCGACGTTAACGTTACAGAGTGTCCCTCCACTACCCATTCCTAGTAAAATTTCAAACACTTTTTTCATCGTGAACACTGCCTTTAAGTGATGAGGTGTTTCTATATCGAAGAAGGTTAGAGGTTGGGTTTCAAAATAACACTCTTTTGAGCAGTACTTGAA
This sequence comes from Aplectana chamaeleonis, assembly GCA_029168955.1. Taxonomy (NCBI): domain Eukaryota; kingdom Metazoa; phylum Nematoda; class Chromadorea; order Rhabditida; family Cosmocercidae; genus Aplectana; species Aplectana chamaeleonis. The sequence continues at coordinate 290,646 of JAPDOI010000452.1, forward strand.
GAAATTTCCTGTAAGTGGGATAAATGCGAGTTGAATAGACAAAATCGAAACTCTACGTGTTTTCAAATACCAAGCCTGTACCACGCTTTGCCCAACTTTTGAAAACAAAAACATAAAGGGTAATCGTTTTACCGAACACAGTTCTATGAAAGCCCAAGACGGCAACATTAATTCGCGGTTCGATAGTTTTAGGACAATCGTTAAAAGAAAGGATACTTGGATAAGGTGGCCATTTCAAAAGGGGATATAAATTTACAAAACCCTTTTTACGCGGAAATCGAGTCTGCCCTCTATATTTGTGAAGCGGTACTCTGAACGAAGTTATCAACGTTCCTCCCCATGTATCGTCGATCACTGGTCGAGAGAGCGCCGCGTCGAACACATGTGGCATGCACGCAAGCGAGGAGGTAGTGATGGGATCATTACCTCCTCGCTTGCGTGCGTGCCACTTGTGTTCGACGCGGCGATCTCTCGATCAGTGATGGATCATATACAGTTCACTTCCGCACTGCCGTTCAGTCCGCAAAGTGCACGCTGATTGCGAAATCGTGTTGCGGCGCGGTTGCGGGTATCCTCAGACAGGGATGTGGGATCACCCGGGCGGAAGGATCACCCGGGCACCAAAGGCGAAAAGCGCCCGGGTGATCCCACATCCTTGTCTGAGGATGCTCGCAACCGCGCCGCTGCGTGATTTCGCAATCTGCGTGCACTTTGCGGACTGAACGGCAGTGCGGAGGTGAACTGTAGGCAGGTTTGTTGGGGGGGGAGGAGACAGCGGTACGAGAGGTGAAGGTTGTTTAGAATTCTTAAAATCCAGAATTGAGAAGGTTTTCTTCAAACTTCGTATTGAAAAAAATCCTTAATCCTCTTAAGCATCTAGAAGATTCTTTAATTTTCAATTTTAAAACACTGAATAACTTTTTTGAAAAAGTAGGAGACTGTGCAGTCATAACTTTTGTTGAAATTTCCAAACCGAACTTCGGAATTACAACATTTGCTCCCGTAGCTTAAAGGTAGGGTTCGCGATAAAAACGACTTTTAAGCTCTCTTCATAAAAATGTAGATTTGGCCATCACAGAAGTAAAAGTATGTGAAAAAACCCGGAAATTCGTGGGAAAAAACGCTCAAAAACAAAGTATAACGGCTAATGACCGGTGTCGGCCGGCCCCCTAATTAACGCGATTTTCATTAGTGTTTGCTTATCCGACGTTTATTTTGCTGTTAAAGTAATCAGTAGTCTCCAGAAATGCTCAGAAATTACTTTAGAAGCAAAGTGGAAGTTGACAAAACAGGCTTTTACCCAAATATCGGTAATTGGGGGCGGGAGGACACCAAGCCATAACTTTCTCCTGAGCGTTTTTTCTCCAATTTTTTACTTATTTTTACTTTTGTGATGGCCAGATCTACCATTCCACGGCGATAGCACAACAACCGATTTTGTCGAGAACCCTGCCTTTATTTGCCCCTGGACATAGATATCTATGGAAGGTTAATTCGGGAATCCCGTAAAACACTTCGTCGAGTAATGTTTTCAGTTCAGAATAATATCCTTCAGCAGAATTCAATACACGAAATAACAGCTTTTGCCTGTAACTTTAAACAGCTGAACATGCGCGGTGAAGGTTGTTTTTGAAATCACCATGAAATTTTGCAAAGAAGCGAACATTGGGTTCCAACCTCTATTTGCTCTCTAAGCCGGTCAGGTCTTCAAAGCTGATCCCCACATTTACCTTCTATAGCGGGGTGGAGCTCCTGTCCGCAGCTGCAGACGATCGCTTTTGCAGACTGCAGCACGAAGATAATCGTGCTGGGACGAATATTAAGCGTGCCAGGACCTCGTAGTCCCAGCCAGGGATGTGCGTAATAGAAATTTTGTAATTCGTTAGTCGTTAGTCGTTCAACCGGCCAAAACCCTCGTTAGTCGTTAGTCGTTAAAAATCTAGGCTTTGAAAACAAGCACAGTTGAGGCAAAAAAAGTCCTCATAAATAGAAAAAAGGAAGGCATGAAGAGATGTATGTATTTCCAAAACATTCATAGCCATTAAAGACAAAAATCACTCCTTGTTAGAGAACCTAGTTCAAACTGCAAACGTGCACATAATTATACATAATTAAAAATATGCACGAAAGCCTAATACTCAAGAATGTATGGTTATCGAACTTTGTCATTTTTTCAATAAAAAAAAAATGGGAAACGGAGAAATTCTTGAAATCTGCTCTTTTTCCAGTGCAAAATTTACCATTCTGCGATATATGATGTTATTAGAGATTTTCTCCATGGTGACAACACGGAGAACTGCACTGATTCTGCACTAATTGTTCTCTTCCCAGCGTCGCGCGTTGAGTGCGCGCGTGGTTCCAAGCTTCCTCACATAATAGGGACAGGTCGGAAGAAATTAGCACCCAAGTGAAAATTTTACCCCTAAGAGATCCCAGCCCCACTTTTTAGAGACCCTATACCTCGAATTTATGACTGAAAATTGGAGGACGGCACCTTTAACAATCTAATCACCGTATTCAGCTACTGTCGTTGGGCAGTCATGGCCTGCAGGCACAGCTCCAAATTATCACCTCTGATAGTGTCCTCTGCGAAAATCTCCGCTGGAGCCGGACAGTGCCGGAACCGGTTCAGTGAGCCTAGCATAAAGTCGCGCGAGTCGCATAAACGCCGCGCCTAACCTTGCGCAACGTTCGGTGGGGTCATAATGTGGGGGTTCCAGAACTGCGAAGCAGTGTCAGTAGAAATAATGAATACTGGAGGCTATGGTTATTTTGCACCATTCACCTAGAACAACCAACAGGGCAATATGTATTAATCCTGGCGTTAGCCTTGGGTTGGAGCGCGATTTGAATGACTATTGGCTTTCTAACGAATTTTGGGATTGCTTACGAAAATATTTTTAATTTCGTTAGTCGTTAATCGTAACACCCAAAAAGCCCGTTAGTCGTTAAATTCGTTAGTCGTTAGTCGTAATTACGCACATCCCTGGTCCCAGCATGCCTCTGTTTGCACTAACTAGGGACTGTTTTAAATATCCCGTGGAGATTTGGAAAACCATATTGTCGTTGCTGTAGGTCTCTGCCAGTATATAAATATATATAAATAATCCGTGCTTGAAATTCCCTAAAGGGCTGCGGGGATTCGAAAAAATGACATTTTCATTGCTTCTGAAAAGGGTAAGGGGGGCATGAGAGAATTTTTGGGGTGTTGAGAAAAAAATTTTCGGATTCGGCTCAAAACTTGCATCTGGGGGTTATCTAGGGCGCTGAACCCAAATTCGGGGTCTATTCCTCGCCTGACTTAGGGTTACGGTAGGTAAAATGCTTTTTAACTGGCCTTACATACCTAAAAATTTTGAAAATCGAAAAATGGACCTCAAATTCGTGTTCAGCGTTCCAAGTAGCATCTACAGTTAAATTTTGAGTCAAATCTGAGACTGACCGAGCTACCGTAAACCGACCGTAATCTACCGTAATATATCGAAACTCGATAAACGGGTTGCAGATTCGTGTTAGGCAGGCCGAACAACCACTATGCACAAGATTTGAGGCGAATTGATCATAGCATTCTCGAAATCGTCAAAAGTGGCGTTTTCCCACCAAAATTTTCCCAATTTTGAAGATTCGGAGCAAATCATTTTCAAATTCCTGAAAGTTTAGGTTCCTGGCAAAAGTAAAGATTTGGCATGGCCGTTTTTTCGAAATTTTAGAAATATACTCAGTTAAAAGGGGAAGGTAATGAAAAATGAAAAAAAGTTTTGAAATATTCCTGAGAACGATTTGGCGCAGAATAATTCGATTTTTGGAAATGTAGTGAAATAGTTGAAAGTATGATTTGGCAGTCGAGTTTGAACCAACTATTTACAAGAGTTGTGCGAAACGAGAGATCGCATTGTATGAGCTTATCCGTAGAACATATCAAAGCAAAATCACGCGTGATATGGAACAAACACTTGATTTTACTTCACTTAATACGTGAAGATCGCGGCATTCCAGCTCACAAACGAGCTTTTACTGCTTGCCTTATCACGCGTGATTTTGCTTTGATATGTTCTACGGATAAGCTCATACAATGCGATCTCTCGTTTCACACAACTCTTGTAAATAGTTGGTTCAAACTCGACTGCCAAATCATACTTTCAACTATTTCACTACATTTCCCGAAAATCAAATCATTCTTCGCCAAACCGTTCTCAGGAATATTTCAAAACTTTTTTTCATTTTTCATTACCTTCCCCTTTTAACTGAGTATATTTCTAAAATTTCGAAAAAACGGCCATGCCAAATCTTTACTTTTGCCAGGAACCTAAACTTTCAGGAATTTCATTTATTTTTCCTGAAGGTTTCCTTTCTAACATGGTTTATGCCTGGTGGTGTTAATTCAAAGCAAACCCATTGATGCCCTGTCCTCCCTTCCCCCCCTTCTATGACGTCCTGCACGCTCGCACTGATGTCCTGCACACTTTCTACGGCGTTCTGCGCACACCCATTTGGGTCACAAGCACGCTCATGCCGATCATTTTTTCCGCAGGGCTACCGTAACCCTCCTTCGGAAATTTTCCAAGTGTCAGCCTGGATATGAGCACAGCGTAATAGCCAACAATCATCTTTGCACAATTTTAACCTCCTCAGCCACTTCCCAGTGGCTTCTCGAAGAGAGCGGTGTGTGAACGAATGCATACCGCTCCTCTCCCCTTTTATACCCCGCATGTTATGAGCGTGTGTTATCGTTCGTTATCATGTTTTGTTCAAGAATGGTTATGGTAGCCCTGCGGAAAAAATGATCGGCATGGGCGTGCTTGTATTTGGATCCCGCAAACTTTCTACGGCGTCTTGCTCACTTCCACTTGGTCACCTCACAGTTTCTATGGCGTCCAACGTACTTTCATTTGGGCCGCACACACTTTCTACGGCATACTGCGCACACCCATTTGGGTCCCACACACTTTCTACGGCGTCCGACGCACTGTTATTTGGGTCCCACACATTTTCTACGGCGTCCTACGCACTCTCATTTGGGTCCCACACACTTTCTACGGCGTCCGACGCACTTTTATTTGGGTCCCACACATTTTCTACGGCGTCCTACGCACTCTCATTTGGGTCCCACACACTTTCTACGGCGTCCGACGCACTGTTATTTGGGTCCCACACGTTTTCTACGGCGTCCTACGCACTCTCATTTGGGTCCCACACACTTTCTACGGCGTCCGACGCACTGTTATTTGGGTTCCACACACTTTCTACGGCGTCCGACGCACTGTTATTTGGGTCCCACACATTTTCTACGGCGTCCTACGCACTCTCATTTGGGTCCCACACACATTCTACGGCGTCCGACGCACTGTTATTTGGGTCCCACACATTTTCTACGGCGTCCGACGCACTGTTATTTGGGTCCCACACACTTTCTACGGCGTCCGACGCACTGTTATTTGGGTCCCACACATTTTCTACGGCGTCCGACGCACTGTTATTTGGGTCCCACACGTTTTCTACGGCGTCCTACGCACTCTCATTTGGGTCCCACACACTTTCTACGGCGTCCGACGCACTGTTATTTGGGTCCCACACACTTTCTACGGCGTCCGACGCACTGTTATTTGGGTCCCACACATTTTCTACGGCGTCCTACGCACTCTCATTTGGGTCCCACACACATTCTACGGCGTCCGACGCACTGTTATTTGGGTCTCACACATTTTCTAAGGCGTCCGACGCACTGTTATTTGGGTCCCACACACTTTCTACGGCGTCCGACGCACTGTTATTTGGGTCCCACACATTTTCTACGGCGTCCTACGCACTCTCATTTGGGTCCCACACACATTCTACGGCGTCCGACGCACTGTTATTTGGGTCCCACACATTTTCTACGGCGTCCTACGCACTCTCATTTGGGTCCCACACACTTTCTACGGCGTCCGACGCACTGTTATTTGGGTCCCACACGTTTTCTACGGCGTCCTACGCACTCTCATTTGGGTCCCACACACTTTCTACGGCGTCCGACGCACTGTTATTTGGGTCCCACACACTTTCTACGGCGTCCGACGCACTGTTATTTGGGTCCCACACATTTTCTACGGCGTCCTACGCACTCTCATTTGGGTCCCACACACATTCTACGGCGTCCGACGCACTGTTATTTGGGTCCCACACATTTTCTAAGGCGTCCGACGCACTGTTATTTGGGTCCCACACACTTTCTACGGCGTCCGACGCACTGTTATTTGGGTCCCACACATTTTCTACGGCGTCCGACGCACTGTTATTTGGGTCCCACACATTCTCTACGGCGTCCGACGCACTGTTATTTGGGTCCCACACACTTTCTACGGCGTCCGACGCACTGTTATTTGGGTCCCACACACTTTCTACGGCGTCCGACGCACTGTTATTTGGGTCCCACACATTTTCTAAGGCGTCCGACGCACTGTTATTTGGGTCCCACACATTTTCTAAGGCGTCCGACGCACTGTTATTTGGGTCCCACACATTTTCTACGGCGTCCTACGCACTCTCATTTGGGTCCCACACACATTCTACGGCGTCCGACGCACTGTTATTTGGGTCCCACACATTTTCTACGGCGTCCGACGCACTGTTATTTGGGTCCCACACACATTCTACGGCGTCCGACGCCCTGTTATTTGGGTCCCACACATTTTCTACGGCGTCCTACGCACTCTCATTCGGGTCCCACACATTTTCTACGGCGTCCGGCGCCCTGTTCTTTGTGTCCCACACATTTTCTAAGGCGTCCGGCGTACTGTTATTTGGGTCCCACACACTTCCTACGGCGTCCGACGCACTGTTATTTGGGTCCCACACACTTTCTACGGCGTCCGACGCACTGTTATTTGGGTCCCACACATTTTCTACGGCGTCCTACGCACTCTCATTTGGGTCCCACACACATTCTACGGCGTCCGACGCACTGTTATTTGGGTCCCACACATTTTCTACGGCGTCCGACGCACTGTTATTTGGGTCCCACACATTTTCTACGGCGTCCTACGCACTCTCATTCGGGTCCCACACATTCTACGGCGTCCGACGCACTGTTATTTGGGTCCCACACATTTTCTACGGCGTCCGACGCACTGTTATTTGGGTCCCACACATTTTCTACGGCGTCCGACGCACTGTTATTTGGGTCCCACACATTTTCTACGGCGTCCTACGCACTCTCATTTGGGTCCCACACACATTCTACGGCGTCCGACGCACTGTTATTTGGGTCCCACACATTTTCTAAGGCGTCCGACGCACTGTTATTTGGGTCCCACACATTTTCTACGGCGTCCGACGCACTGTTATTTGGGTCCCACACACTTTCTACGGCGTCCGACGCACTGTTATTTGGGTCCCACACATTTTCTACGGCGTCCTACGCACTCTCATTTGGGTCCCACACACATTCTACGGCGTCCGACGCACTGTTATTTGGGTCCCACACATTTTCTAAGGCGTCCGACGCACTGTTATTTGGGTCCCACACACTTTCTACGGCGTCCGACGCACTGTTATTTGGGTCCCACACATTTTCTACGGCGTCCTACGCACTCTCATTTGGGTCCCACACACATTCTACGGCGTCCGACGCACTGTTATTTAGGTCCCACACATTTTCTAAGGCGTCCGACGCACTGTTATTCGGGTCCCACACATTTTCTACGGCGTCCGACGCACTGTTATTTCGGTCCCACACACTATCCACGGCGTTCTGCGCACACTCATTTGGGTCCCGCACACTTTCTACAGCGTCTTGGGCACCCCTACTGGGTTTCCGCACACTATCTAAGGCGTTCTGTGGATTTCTTCTGATTCACACCATGCGGCGTTCTAAAAAATACATCCAAGATCCCGCCGTATTGATTGAAGCGTTCAATCCTAAACAAATGCCTATCAGTGACGGTGTTTATTTCATTAGTTCATTTGTACGAATGAGTAAACGTCGGATGGTTTATAACAACATGTTTACGTGTTTTTGTCTTACTTGACCCTCAATTTTGAGGTCCCGCAAAAATTGAGCTACCAACTTGAAATTTTGTCAGGAGCTAGCGGCAATCATAACAAACTTGCTTTCCAAAAATGAGCTTTCTAGCTCAACGATAAGTGTTCCAACAAGATCATGTACGCCAACTGAAAAAAAAGGAGATGAACCCTTTTTCGACCAAAATCACGTGGTTTTGACAATTTTTCTCGAATCTCAGGTAACCATTCCAGACCATTTTTTGAACAGTTATTCAACTCGCTAAAGTATATTAAATGCAAAAAGAACGGACTTCCTACGTTTACTCTGGACCCTGATACTGAGATCAGGGGGTTGCGCGATGGCGAATCAAAGCCAAATTTGGTGAGCGCTTCGCGCTCACCACAATTTTGACATGATAGGCCAGATAAGCCTTACTTCGGTAAGTTCTGCACACCATGTTGGACGTTCTGCTTACTCCCACTGTGGTCCTGTATGCTTTCTACGGAGTCCTGTGCACTCTAATTACGGTCCCTTACATTTCGTATGAGGTTTCGCGCACTCCCACTGGAGTCCCGTACACTTTCTATGGCGATCTTCGCGCTCCCAGTGGAGCCTCGTACACTGTCTACGTTCCTCCGGCGCACTCTTACTGGGTCACATGCACTTTATACATCCTGCACTGAATTCCTGCACAACATCTTGGACGTTCTGCGTACTGCAACTTGGGTCCCGCACACTTCCTGCAGCGTCCTGCGCACTCTTATGTAGGTCCCACACACTTCCTACAGCATTCGGCGCACTTTTTCTTGGGTCCTGCTTACTTTCTACGGCGTCCGGTGCACTCTCATTTGGGTCCCACACACTTTCTACGGCGTCCGGCGCACTCTTAATTTAGTCCCACACATTTACTACGACGTCCGACGCACTCTTTCTCGGGTCCCGCACCCTTTTTAGGGCATCCGGCGCACTCTTATTTGGGTCGTGCACACTTTCTACGGCGTCCAGCGCACTCTCATTTAGGTACCACACACTTTCTACGGCGTCCGGTGCACTCTCATTTGGGTCCCTTACATTTCGCCCTAACACTTTCTACGGCGTCCGGCGCACTCTCATTTAGGTCCCACACACGTTCAACGGAGTCTTGCGCACTGCTATTGGTGTCTCGCACACTATCTACGGCGTTCTGTGGTGCACTTCTGAGTCACATCGTGCGGCGTTCCAAAAAGTACTTCCAAGATCCCGCCGCATTGACTGAAGCGTTTCCTCGTCTCAGGGAGCGTTCAATCCTGGGAAAAAGCCTATCAGTAACGGTGTTTATTTCATTAGTTCATTTTTACGAATGAGTTAACGTCGGATGGTTTATAATAACACCAGCCGTCCTGCGGGCTCCGCCCGCCTGACGGCTGGATGGGGGCTTCGCCCCCAGACCCCCGAATTTCCGCTTCCGGCGGAAATTATCAAGTTGTCTTTGCATATATCGAATCGGCTCAGAAATTATCTTACCCCAATATATTTTGTTTTACACATAAAGATTGCCTGCCGCACATGGGGACACATGGAAAGGCAGACAGCGGCAAACTATACCGAGAAAAGCAATAAATCTGCTTCAGTTGTGCACGCACACAAAATCACTCCAAAGTGCGGCAAATCTTGTAGATTAGCATTCTAGGGCTCGTTTCAAAGACATTCTTCTTTCTGCGGCGTCCTGCGCATTGCTACGTAGTACCACACACTTTCTACGGCGTCCAGAGCACCCCCCCCCCCTGAGGGCGCGCGCACTTTCTACTGCGTCCGGCGCACTCCTACATGGGTCACGTACACCTTCTATGGCGTCTGGCGCACTGTTACATGGGTCCCGTACACTTTCTACGGCGTTTGGCGCACTGTTACATGGGTCCCGCACACTTTCTATGGCGTCGGGCGCACTCCTACATGGGTCCCGTACACTTTCTATGGCGTCCGTCTCACTCTTACATGGGTTCCGCACACTTTATATGGCGTTCGGCGCACTCTTACATGGGCCCGCACACTTTATATGGCGTCCGGCGCACTCTTACGTGGATCCCGCATACTTTATATGGCGTACGGCGCACTCTTACATGAGTCCCGCACACTTCATATGGCGTCCTGCGTGCTCTTAAATGGGTCACGCACACTTCATATGGCTTCCGGCGCAGCCCTACATGGGTCCCGCACACTTTATATGGCGTCCTGCGTGCTCTTACATGGGTCCCGTACACTTTCTCTGGCGTTCCGCGCACTCCAACTTGGGTCCCGCACACTTCCTGCAGCGTCCGGCGTACTCTTATGTAGGTCCCACACACTTCCTATGGCGTTCGGCGCACTTTTTCTCGGGTCCTGCACTCGTTCTACGGCATTCGGCGCACTCTCAAATTAGTCCCACCCACTTCCTACGGCTTCCGGCGCACTCCCACTTGAGTCCTGCACACTTCCTACGGCGTCCGACACACTCTTTCTCGGGTCCCGCATCCTTTCTAGAGCGTCTGGCACACTCTTATTTGGGTCCCGCACGCTTTCTACGGCGTCCGGCGTACTCTCATTTAGGTCCCACACACGTTCTACGGAGTCTTGCGCACTCCTACTGGTGTCTCGCACACTATCTACGGCGTTCTGTGGTGCAGTTCTGAGTCACACCGTGCGGCGTTCCAAAAAGTACTTCCACGATCCCGCCGCATTGATTGAAGCGTTTCCTCGTCTCAGGGAGCGTTCAAACCTGAGAAAAAGCCTATCAGTAACGGTGTTTATTTCAATAGTTCATTTTTACGAATGAGTAAACGTCGGATGGTTTATAATAACATGTTTACGTGTTTTTGTCTTTCTTGACCCTCAATTTTGAGGTTCCACAAAAATTGAGCTACAAACTTCAAATTTTGACAGGAGCTAGGTGCAATCATAGCCAACATTCTGACCAAAAATGAGCTTTCTAGCTCAATGTTAAGTGTTCCAACAAGATCGTGTACGCCAACTGAAAAAAAAGGAGATGAACCCTTTTTTCGACCAAAATGACGTGGTTTTGACAATTTTTCTTGAATCTCAGGTAACCATTCCGGACCAATTTTTGAATAGTTATTCAGCCTCCTAAAGTGTATTAAATGCAAAAAAAACGGTCTTCCTACGTTTACTCTGGACCCTGATACTGAGATCAGGGGGTTGCGCGATGGCGAATCAAAGCCAAATCTGGTGAGCGCTTCGCGCTCACCACAATATTGACAAATGGGCCTCAGATTCGTAATCAGCACCCAAAACAACCCCTAGAAACAAGTTTTCAGCCCAATCCGAGAAAATTTTTTTTGAAAATCCTGAGAATTCCCATTCGTGTACCCCTTTTATCTACGCAATGCTATGAAAATGCCCACTTTTGGGGGGCCTCTTAAACAGGCAGCAGCGACCGTTCATCCATATCGTTTATCAAGCCGAACACGCATGAAGTTGGTACGTTGATACATGATAAAACTCGTAGAACAGCTGTACTGGCAAAACAGTGGGATGGAACACGTGTGGATAAACAGTCGCTGCTGCCTGTTTAGGTTTTCTCCACTTTTGGTAATCTCCTTTAAATCTCCGAGGCATTTAGGGGATTCGGAAAACGGATTATCAATGCTGTGTCCCATACCTACAACTATCAGCACATGGTTTTATAAAAGCCCCCCGGAAGTGTAAGGCAAGCCCTAGTAAGTGTTGCAACAGCGGTTGTCTGCAACTACGGGCCGGAATTTTCCTCCGATATAGAAAGTAGCTCGGCCAAATGACTGCGTCTCTCGTGTTCATGATGGGAGTGAGAGCATCTCATGGAGATAAGCAACTGTGGAGCTCCTCCAGCGACCTGTCTCACATATGGAGCAATGAAATGTTGAAACCCAGTAATACGTTTAGGCCGGTCAGTGTGAGAAGCGGAGCTGTCTGTCGCACCTGAATCTCGTTATCAACAAATACTCAGACAAACCATCGCTCGGAGCGACACCAGCTCCTCCCAATTATGACGTCATCGCCCGGACAGCGGCCGAGGGCGAACTGGCACCGCGGTCCCTGTCCGGTGCCAGTTCGCCCCTCGGCCGCTGTCCGGTGGCTCTTGGGGCGACAGCGGTGCCAACTCCAGAGATAGATAGGCGCAGATTTGGTTGTTCTCTGAGTGATAAACTGTGGGACCTCAGTGACAGCGCGCCGGACGCGGAACAAAGTATACGGGACCCAATTGGCGGTGCGCCGGACGACGCCGAATATAGTGTGCGGGACCCGAATTGGAATACGTCAGACGCCGTGAAACGTATGCGGTAGCCAAGAGGGAGTGCGTCACACGCCATAAAAATGTGCGGGACCCAAATGCGAATACGTTAGACGCCGTAAAACGTATGCGGGACCCTTGCACAAGAGCTTAGGTCCGTTACCCGTCATACGAGGAACCGTTGAAGAGTGCGTGGTGCAGTGGCAGACATGAAAAACCTGGTAAAGCGAATTATAATGTCCTAATGTGTTTATCACATGCACAGCCGGCATAAAAGGTGTCTCATCTCACCCGAGCCCTCATTCGGCATTCTGATGCCATCCCTGAAAGGTGACTTGGAGTCCCTCTCCGGAGGCCAGCATATTTTTGACCGCTGAGGGATAGGGGGTCCCACAGTTGGGGGGGGGGGGGGGGTGCGTTGTTCGCGGCGGTCCGCAGGGAGGGGTGGTTCCTCACCGGAGACACCTCGGCGAAGGTTACGCTCTTATTGCGGACCGAGGCGGGGATTTCTCGCCGTGGACCGTGACATTCACGCACCTCTCGAGAAGAGGCGGATATAAAAAAAACTAGGGGGAATTTTCGAAAATCGCCAGGACAGCGACCGCAGTGCCAAGTGCGACTGAATATCGCTCCGAGCGGGACTGCGGTCGCCTGGAGAGCGGCTGCTGTGGCCCAAGTAGATAGTTCATTTTCGCTCGGAGCGGAGAGACAGCGTCGCTCGAGTCGCTCTCCGGTCCCGCTCCGAGCGATGGTTTGCCTGAGTATATTTCGCCAACTACGACCTACTGCTGACTACGCCTGACTGAGAATGTCAGGGTAGGGTATAACCGAAAATTGAAATTCGAAAGAATAATCGATTATCAGGAGTGTGAAAGAAGTGCTACATTTGTCTATGCTCTAGGCCGCTATCTTACATTGTTCTCTCAACCGCATTTTTACGATTTGTTACGATTCGTTACGATTTTGGGTCACAATTTCGTAAATCGTAAAGCGTAAAAAAAATTGCCAAAAACGCCCGTAATTCGGAATTACGCACAGCCCTGCCCCCTGCCAACTTACCTGTCTGCCAAGATGATTGCCTGCGACCATTGGCAGTGGCTATTAGCAGTGAGGACTGAAAAGTGTGACGGCCTACGGCGCACACCATGAAATTTTCTTAAGCTTTCGGGCTCACAACTTTGTTATTTGTGCACCGATTTTGCTGAAATTCGCACAACAGGTGTCTTCTGGACCCCTCCATTTATATCTAGAAGGAAATCTTCAAAATATTTGTTTCAAAGATTCTATAAACTATTTCATAAAATTCCAAGTGATCACAAGGCCTAGGCAAAACCAAACCTCTCCAGCCGCTTCGCGGCTGGAGCGATTTCTGTAGAGCTTGCATAAAAACAATGATTGATAGCACTATCAGGCATTTTTTATCAGAGTTTTTCTTCATTTCTATCAAAAAGTCTTGGATGCCCCCCCCCCGTCTAGGAAAACAGACCCGAAAAAAGTCTAGACCCGAAAACAGGACGTTCATGGCCTCTCTGCCCATCGCACTTGCTCGGCATTGTAGGACACACGTTACTTTCCCCGGCGCCCTGTGCTCTCCCAGTTGGGTCCCGTCCACTTTTACCGGCGCGCTGTGCACTCCCACTTGGGTCCCGCCCACTTTTACCGGCGCGCTGTGCTTTCCCACTTGGGTCCCGTCCACAGTTTCCGGCGCTCTGTGGACTTCCAGTTGGGTACCGCCCACTTTTACCGGTGCGCTGTGCACTCCCACTTGGGTCCCATCCACAGTTCCCGGCGCTCTGTGGACTTCCAGTTGGGTCCCGCCCACTTTAACCGGTGCGCTGTGCACTCCCACTTGGGTCCCGTCCACAGTTCCCGGCGCTCTGTGGGCTCCTACTTGGGTCCCGTCCACAGTTCCCGGCGCTCTGTTTACTCCCAGTTGGGTCCCGCCCACTTTTTCCGGAGCGCTGTGCATTCCCAGTTGGCTCCCGTCCACTTTTCCCGGCGCGCTGTGCACTCCCACTTGGGTCCCGTCCACAGTTCCCGGCGCTCTGTGGACTCCCAGTTGGGTCCCGCCTACTTTTACCGGCGCGTTGTGCACTCCCACTTGGGTTCCGTCCACAGTTCCCGGCGCTCTGTGGACTCCCACTTGGGTCCCGTCCACAGTTCCCGGCGCTCTGTGCACTCCCACTTGGGTCACGTCCACAGTTCCCGGCGCTCTGTGGACTTCCAGTTGGGTCCCGCCCACTTTTACCGGTGCGCTGTGCACCCCACTTGGGTCCCGTCCACCTCTTTCGGCGCCCTACGCACTCCCAGTTGGGTCCCGACCACTCTTCCCGGCGCTCTGTGGACTTCCAGTTGGGTACCGCCCACTTTTACCGGTGCGCTGTGCACTCCCGCTTGGGTCCTGTCCACAGTTCCCGGCGCTCTGTGGACTCCCACTTGGGTCCCGTCCACAGTTCCCGGCGCGCTGTGGACTTCCAGTTGGGTCCCGCCCACTTTTACCGGTGCGCTGTGCACTCCCACTTGGGTCCCGTCTACAGTTCCCGGCGCTCTGCGGACTCCCACTTGGGTCCCGTCCACAGTTCCCGGCGCTCTGTGCACTCCCACTTGGGTCCCGTCCATAGTTCCCGGCGCTCTGTGGACTTCCAGTTGGGTCCCGCCCACTTTTACCGGTGCGCTGTGCACTCCCACTTGGGTCCCGTCCACCTCTTTCGGCGCCCTACGCACTCCCAGTTGGGTCCCGACCACTCTTCCCGGCGCACTGTGCACTCTCTTTCAAGTCCCGTCCATTTTTCCCGGCGCTCTACGCACTCCAAGTTGGGAACCGCCCAATTTATACAGCGCTTGGCGCACTTCAATTTGTGTTCCGCACACGGAGCATATGGTCCCTGATGGACCTCACAAGGGAACCACAATTAGTCATAGTGACCATTCCAAATGAAATGTACTTTTCTAGAACCATTTTCGGACGAGAAGTCCGAATATGCCCATCGCAGCTGCCTAGACCCACTCTGAAAAAAGTTATAGGCATTTTTTCTCTGATTTTCGTACTTATTGTACCCTCCAAAAAGCGCATTATTTTACGAAAATCTGGAAACGGACCTCATAATCCTGTTCAGCGCCCAAAACTATCCCACTAAGCAAAGTCAGGTTGAAGGAACATTTTCCAAACTTTGCGCAGACTAACAGCGTTTTGGACTTGTACGGATTTTCGGTTGGGCGTTTATTTATACCAATCAGAGGGCTCTCGAAGCGTTTTAGAAAAATATTCCAGATTTGACTAAAAATTCGCTCTGGGGGGTAATTTGGGGCGCTGATCACGAATCTGAGACTCATTTATCGATTTTCCGAAGTTTTCGACTGTATTCGTTCACATATTCCCATCGGGGGAGAATTTGATGGCAAATTGCGACTTTTGACGATTTCCGGAATGTGACGACAGATGTGGCTCAAATCGTTCTTCTGGGGGTTATTTGGAGTGCTGAACACGAATCTGATGTCGGTTTATCGATTTTTGGCAACTTACGGTAGATTACGGTGGGTATACGGTAGTTTGGTCAAAGTCTCAGATTTGTCTCAAAGTTTCTATGTGGGGGTATTTTGGGGTGCTGAATACGAATTTGATGTCCATTCGTCGATTATCGGAATATTGAGGTAGGTTTTGTCTCCTAAATGGCATGTTACCTACCGTAACCTACAGTAAACCTTAAAATTTGGGCAAGCAAACCCCAGATTCGTGTTCAGCATTCCAGATTACCCCTACATACATGTTTTTAGCGAAATCAGGAGAAAAATTTAAAAACACCCTAAAAATTTCATGGGGGTGGTACCCTTACCTTGCCGCGAAGCTTTAAAAAACGCTCATAACTTTTTTCAGAGTGGGTCTAGGCAGCTGCGATGGGCATATTCGGACTTTTCGTCCAAAAATGGTTCTAGTACATTTCAAGTACATTTCATTTGGAATGGTCACTATGACTTATTGTGGTTCCCTTGTGAGGCACGTCTCTCGAGCTCTATTGAGTCTTATCACGTTATCACTCCATTTCTATTGAAGGACCGACCAAACTTCTTATCACTCAATTCCTTCAGACACACACACACAAACACATACACATTTTGAAATTCGCATTTTTTTTGATATCTCGAGACCCACTGCGGGAATTTTTCCGAAATTTGGGTAATGTTGAGAACCCTTACTGCTCTATCTTTTGTGAAAGTCCCTTGTTTCAAGATTTCTCCCGAACCAAGATTCTGGAATGAGGGGTGTGCGCAGAAGCAATCCTTTTCCAAATCAGGTGCTCGCTTCGCGCGCCCTATTCATGATTTTGTGCATTTTTCATGAAGTTGAGTCGCCCTTTTAAATCCACGCGGAAATGAAATGTAGATTGCGATAGTTCCTCAGCTGTATCTTTTCATGATTTCGCATGCCTTCATCGTTATGATCCCGTGTGTTTAATAAAATATTTTCACCTGTTTTTCAGATCAGGCTCTGGACACGTTCAGTGAGGTGGATATTTAACTAGGCTTCAGTCATGTCGTTGTCGGGGTTGCGGAAACAGTTCAATAAAGCTAATCAGGTAAAACATCTTCCGACTAATTTTTGTTTCATGTGTATACTATTCGTACTCGTTATAGTATTTATCTGAAACAATGGGAGCTGCTGAAGCAACAAAACTCGATGATCAGTATAATGAAATGGAAAAGGTATGAGTCCTTGAACGATTTCAACTCGATTCTAAGCTAGGGTTGACTCTGTGTTTCCAGCAAGTCGATTTAACGTACGAGCTTATCAGCGCTCTCATTGCGGGCACAAATGAATATCTGCAGCCTAACCCAGGTTTGTTCTCATCGAAAAAGCTACTATCTATGGTTTGTACCCTTTCTCTAGGAAGCCGCGATGTAGCTATTATCTCGCTAACTCGGGAGCGGAGCGGCTGTTCCACCATTTCTACCATTGTAAGCTCTGGTACATCTCTAGTGACCTGTTGATTTCGATTATCACCAGCAGCGGAGCGGTGGGCCTCGGTGAAATAGTATAACTAGTGATGAGGAGGTTTCGACGAAAAAGCCACCGCTCCGCGCTGTGATAATCGAAAACATGAGTTCATTTGGAATGAAACAGAGTCTATGTTCTTCAAAACAACCGCTCGACTTTAATGATGGAGCTATACCCTGTCCCAAACGAGATGGCAAGCGTAGAGCCCAAAGAAGCAGCGCACCCCCCTCTGCGTCTCTGACATTTTCGTATTTTTGGACGTTTTTTAACTTTCACACTTCATTTTCTTACATACTCCATTGCTCTTTTGCGTTCTTTTCTCTCGGAATGCCCGTGATATTCACTCTCGATACATATTTTGTTCTTCACGTGGCAGGGAAAGCTTTCCAGGATATGGATAACAGGTCGGAGCGCACAGAGTCGTCTAACCCTTTGATTTCACCGTAAACTCGATACAACCGAGCTGTTTTAACTTGTCTGAGGCCATTATTTCACTTCATTGTTTGGTTGCAGTCTCCATAGTGTCTCAGACAACTTTAACATCGATCCAGGTGCTGCAGGTCACTGATGATGCCAGAGACGCAGAGGGCTGCGCGCTGCTTTTCTGGACTCTAGGCTTGCCATCTCGTTTGGGACACGGTATATATCATAGCAGCCCCGCGGCTTCCCCTCATCCAGAGATTGACGATATCTCCATCTCCACCTTTTCTTTCTTTTCTATCAAATATTTCTTCAATTTCAGCAACCCGCGCCAAGATGGCGACGATGGGTGCCATCTCGAAGGTTCGTGGCACAGTGAAAACTTCACCATATCCTCAAACAGAGGGTATGTTGGCGGATACAATGCACAAATATGGATCTGCTCTGGGCGAGTCAAGGGATCTAGGGAAGGTCAGCTCAAAATTAAATTCGAGTACTTATATAGCTCTTTCCCATCTACGCTTGGTGTGTTCAATCCGATAGCCATTATGAAATGTTTTCCGCTACATAATTTTTATAGAAGGAGCATCGTACTTCTCTTATGGCTTACTATTTATTAGTTTTAGGCTTTGCTCGAGGCGGCCGAAGCATATCGACATATGGCCGACATTAAATATCAAATGGAAGAGAATGTGAAGCAAAACTTCATTGATCCTCTAACTCATCTCCAGAACAATGAGCTGAAGGACGTCAATGTGAGTTCAGTACGAATATGTCATAGATGAAGTGTGGACCTTGATCTGTTCCAGCACCATCGCACCAAGCTAAAAGGACGTCGTTTGGATTATGATTGCAAGAAGCGCCAACAACGAAGAGGTGAGGTAGCTCTAAACTGAAAACAATGCGGTTGATCGCCAGAGTCCCTGACTTTTTAAAATGTGCGGGAACATGTGATATATAAAATAAGATCCCAAAACTAGGACAGAAGAATGATAAAATATAATTAATAAACCTCATGCAATATGCGTGATTAAACACAGACGATCTCAAGAGAGTGGATCCATTCCCTCTTTCGCAGAAAAGTGTGGCCATGTGCATCCTCTTATCCCTTATTGTTAGATAGTCTCGAGGAATTTTGGTGAAGCTGAAGTTCAGCGGTCCACTAAACATCCTCTTGGTAAGACTGTTCTGTATTATTTCCAACTTATAATTTGACTTCCTTACAAGTAGAGAACACTAAGGCCTTATATACGACCATAGAACGCACATAGGAGGTACTTTCTGCGAAAATTCCATTCTAGCGCTGTGCGGCTTTGGACCGCGCCGTGTCCAACACGCTCGTTTCCGACGGGTGGTCGCGGCGGGCCGTTGCAGTCTAGCCGCCTGCTCGCGGCCGCACCGCCCCGGACGAGACTCTCCAACGATACTTTAGACGGTTTTTTGCTAAGTAGGACAACTACTGTACCCGTCCGTCTTGAAGATTGCAACCTCCATTGTATAGGAAGTGAAATTTAAAAGGTTCAGAGGTGTAGAAAGGAGAACGATGACTTCCCCAACGAATATAAATCGAATATCAGCAGGTGTTTTGGGTAGCAAGTGCTTTCAATCACATTCGGAGTATCGTTACGATCAAGCGCTACAAATTCTAACGTTCATACGCAAGCTTCGTTGGCATCCGAAACAGCAACACTGGCTCAAGCGTATGAGCTGGAGCCCCAGATCGATCCTAATGCCAGTTGGCTCGAAACAAGCGTGCACTAGTAGATCAGATTCTCTTCTCAGGGTACAGCGCGGGGTGTGAGGCAGGCCAAATTCGCCCGTTACGCATCCCTTCCTCAGACAGTCGGGGCCAAACCTGGCGTACTAACGCTCGTTGTGTGCAGGAGCTGCTGGTTGCGGCAGCATATCCTGCCAACGTATGCTGGCGTATTAACACTCTTTATCGACAGAATTTGGACAGCCACCCTCCTAACCAGTGCTGGGTATATTTCTTGTCACGACCAGCAGCAAGCAGGCCATCCTCGCCGCGGTCCGCAACAAGGGCATCATCTTCGCCGCGGTCCGCAACGAGGAGACTCCCCTCGCGTTGGGCCATGGGGATGATCCCCTCAGCGTTCAAAAATAACGTCCCAAAAGTGACACAAGGTCACCTTCTCGGACTGGCCTCAAGCGGCCAGCTGCCCACTCGGCGAGACTGGCCGCCTTATATAACCTCAGCCGTCGTACAATTGGCTTCTGCAATGCTCCTTCGTATCAGACAAATCAATGGAGGAGAGTGTCGACAGACACTGGGAGAGAGGGGCTGGCAATAGCAAGCGTGCCACGATAAACAAAGCGTTAGTACGCCAGCACAAGCAGCAGGAGCTCCTGGTCGTTGCCAGCATATCCTGCTGTTACCGGCAGCTACAGCACAGGTGCTGCAGACCCCTTTGTGCAGGCGTACTAACGGTATTGTGCCGACGTACTAAGCCCCGACTGTCCGAGTCCAAGAACGTGGTTCGATTGGGTTTTTGAAGTTTCGCTCAGACCACCAAAGGAGCGGAAGGTATAATGAGGCTGATCAACTCCGTGGCAGTGCCTTTTCGAAATCATCCGAAATCGCCACGAGAAGGCAGATCAGAAACGTCATTAATGGATAGTTTTCCAGCTATCTTTAGCGCAGTGCAGATTGCCAGACAACTCGTGAAAGTTTTTCTAGTTTTCTTGGCTAATTAGTTTTCAAAAAATATTAGTTTCACCTTTAAAGGCACAGTCCAACCTCAGAATCGTTTTCCAGTTTAAAATCTTATCTTGGAGAGAATGTCGGACTGACCACAACGGTGTCTCCAGAATCGCTCAGAACCCACTACGAACGGAGTCATGGCCCCTCAAAGATGGTGAATTCAGATTGTGAGAACTTCGTGGATGAGTTGTCACTGTCCTGCTTTTCCTCGTCGTTCGCAGTTATCGCGCAGGAGCAAACCACATTTTAAAGCTAGTCCGATAACAAAAGGAAGAACATAGTTTTTGATTAGATTCCACTTCGCTTCTCTTTCCGGGTGGTGGCCATCGTGTATCAACATCCCCGAGGAGGCGGGAGAAACGGGGGAGGAGCGAGGTTCCCGATTGGACGCACACGGGCTAGCCCCGTGTTGCGTCCAATCAGAAACCTCGCTCCTCCCCCGTTTCTCCCGCCTCCTCAGGGGTGTTGATACACGATGGCCACCACCCCTCTTTCCTACTGAGACCGAAAGCTTCGAAGTGGGCGGAGCGAATGGGTGCCGATTTCGGGGGCGGAGAGAGTGGGTGCTCGATTTTTCTCGCCTGTTCTGAAGAGTTGAGATTCCGCGTTTGGCAGTGTCGTTACTCACAGCGTGAGGACCATAATATCAAATTTTACCCACGAGCTTGGACTGTGTCTTTAAAGTGACTTTTCCACATTTAACTCTAGTTTTATCACCCTACAACACGTTGTATGAGGCACAAAACTAGCCGAGCCACTTCCCACACAGAGTTAAATTCAGAATCTCGCGACAACCTTCTAGTGTAAGTACTGCGAGAAATAGCAGAGCGGTTGAGCATTTCTGTGCCACAAACAAATAGTTCTTCCTTCTATAGTATTTGAATCAATTCAGACGATGAACTAATCCAGGCCGAGGATAAATTAGAAGAATCGAAACGATTAGCCGAGATGGCGATGTTCAATGTTCTCAGCAATGATGTGAGACTGTTTTTTAGCGCTCGAGTTCAACCATCGAAATTAATGCAGGTCTTTCAGGTAGAGCAGGTGTCCCAGCTGCGAGCTCTCGTCGATGCGCAGTTGGATTTTCATCGCCAAACCACCCAAGTGCTTGAGGGCTTGCAGGCGCAGCTAGCTGCGAGGTTTGTTAGCTTTCCTTTGTACGTAGAATGCAGGACGGAAGATATCCGCGGTTCTAGTTGAGATAGGGGAGTTCATTGGGGTAACTTCAGTGATTTGTTTAGGTACCGCTTGCCATTTTGAAGGCGTTGTAAACAGGCTACAGATATCTTCCTAATGGGTGCATCGCCTGTGGCTGTTTTTGTTTGGTCGATATTTCGACTATCGGTAAATCTGTGGGTTGGGTTCAATGCACGACACCTACCACTGCACATTGTTGCGATGTAGTCTGTTGAACCAGATGGCAATTTTGAGCTTCGGCGAGTAGAGTTGAGTTTTTGGCCGGCCTTATTTAGGAGAAAAGATGTGTATCTTGTTGGGGCTCTGTGTTATTAGCAATATTGGGTGGCAGGGTCAAGCTTATGTACGTTGGTTGTGGTGATAATATAGAGGGTGAGGAAGGGGCCGCAAGTTGAATGTCACCGAGGAAGAGGGGAGGGGCGTACGCCCGAGCGGCGTGTGGATAAGTTGCTGGGTAAAAACGCTTCGAATGTCGAAAAGATCTTGAAGCTTCTGAAATGAAAGCTCCAGCAGGTTTCGTTATTCAGTCGGTACTT
Source organism: Aplectana chamaeleonis (assembly GCA_029168955.1). NCBI lineage: Eukaryota > Metazoa > Nematoda > Chromadorea > Rhabditida > Cosmocercidae > Aplectana > Aplectana chamaeleonis. The sequence continues at coordinate 312,738 of JAPDOI010000452.1, forward strand.
GATTTAGGGTTTTTGATAAGGGTGTCATAACGAAAAGGTGCTATAGCCAAAGGTGTTAAACCCACAAGATGGGTGTAGTAAACATTCAAGCGCGCTCAGCGATTTGTTGAAGCCATTTCAGTGGTGACGTCTATCTAGGACGATGCAGATCAATGGCTTATTTCAGAGTGAAGGAAGCGAGTTGTCGTTGCCGATCGGATCACCACCCACTGCCAGTGCTCACCAATCGAACACCACGTTCCAGGTTAGACATGTTACTTCTCATTCTGTAACTTCTCGTTATTTTCTATCCTCTCTTTTGTAAAAAAATATATAGTAGGTAAACAAAACGTCGGCATCAGGGTTGAGCAGGCTTGCGACCGGTCGCAACGGAGGATCGTGAAGCTTTGGGAAATTTTCCGAAGAAACTGAAAGTTGGAGGGGGGGGGAGGATCGTAAAATCTTTGGAAAAATTGGGGTTTATCTTTGAACCATTCGGAAAGGTAGATTTGTTTTGTTTTTTGTTTTGTTTATTACAGGTCATGCCTGCATAATTAAGTTACATAGGAAAACAAATGAAAAGCACTGTATAAAAAAACAGGAAACGGATACAGTAGGAATATGAATTGAAACAGGCTCAATCATCCTCAGTCATCAAGTACTGATCCAAGCTACGTTTGAACGCGGAAAGAGTTGTAGGGAGGTTGCCCTTTTGAGTAACTTTTCAAACTCACTTCCTGCTCTATTAACAGAGAAGTGATGCCTCAAACTTTTCCTGGCTATGTTGCGGACGAGCTTAAAACTGCTGCCTCTTGTGGTAGATGCCCTGAGTTGGAGGAAATCGTTTGGCTTGAGTCCCACAAGGCCATACAAGATCTTATACACCATCAGAAGATCGAACCTTTTCCTTCTGCAGGCCAGCGATTCAAGTTGTAGCTCATTATTCCTAGCAAAGCTGCACGGCATTTCACTATAGCTGAGACCCCTGACCCGGATCATCACCTTGCGTGTGAAGTGTTTTGGAGTTTTTCCAACGCACCCGTGGTCGAGACCTTGTGGGGGTTGAAAATTACAGTTCCATACTCAAGGTGTGGTCTAACATATGTTTTGTAAGCATTAAGAAGCACCCTTTCGCTGTTGCTGGACAGGGCTCTGAACATGCTATACATAACTTTACTAGCTCTGGAAACAGCCTTAGCACAATGAGCATCAAAGGTGAGATCGGTGCGTACCAGGAAACCCAAATCCATTATCTCATTCACAGCCTGGAGCTGCTGACCATCAACGGTATAAAAATCACCTGAACTATGGCTTTCAATGTGCGGGACTTTAGTTTTTTCTTTTGAAAGCAACATGCTCCAGTCTTTAAAACCTTATCCAACGCGATTTGCAAGTACTCCTTGTCACTTGGCGTATTAATCGGAGAGAAAATTTTGAAATCATCAGTAAAAGCAGAGCATTTAATCGTACCAAATGTAACTAGTCGCGACAGTTCGTAAGTAAATATATTAAATAGTATTGGAGACAAAACTCCTCCCTGAGGTACGCCACTGCAAACGGGTTTGGGATCAGAAAAAGTTGAATTAACTCGAACAACAAACGACCTATTGCTTAAAAAGGCTCTTATCCATGCTATAATTCTAGGATGAATACCAACTTGGGCGAGCTTCAGCATGAGTTTGGAATGAGAGACCCTGTCGAAAGCCTTGGAAAAGTCAACATAGATGACATCAACCTCTTTTCCCTCATCCACATGTGAGGTCCATTCATTGAGTGATTGCAACATGGCCGTCACCGTCGACTTTTTCTTTTGGAAGCCATGTTTAGATTCCGAAATTATCGAGTGGTCCTCCAAATGCTTACAAATTCTCACCTTGAGGATCTTCTCAAACAACCTACTGAAAATAGAGGTAATGCTTATTGGCCTAAAGTTTTCGGGGTTAGTATGAGGGGGCTTTTTCGGAATAGGAGTAACAAAGGCTACACGCCACCTATCGGGAACCTCTGCTCGCATGAACGAGAGATTAAAAATATATGTGAGCGGTACAACTATAATGTGGGCTACTTGTTTAATAAACTTCAAAGGCAAATGGTCCGGTGTATCGGAAAATGAAATAGGCCAGCTAGAAAGGAACTTGTGGACATCCTCTGGATAAAACCAAACAGAATCGTCCATTGTATTGAATTCCTGGGCAAGATTCATAGGGTCACTAGGTCCATCGTCCTCGCAAAAAGCCTTTTGAGGAGGAGCTTCATCGGGACCATTTCTCCATCCCAGGAGGTGGGGGATCGTAAAAATCTTGGGAACGCAAAGTCTCTTCAGGATCTATGCCGATGTTATATTGAAGACACAACCCTCACAAGACCCAAGGTTCTTATGAAAAGAATTATACATTGGCGTTTTATCAGTTTTTTTTTCGGCGTAATTCCAATTTTCGAACTCCAGAGATCGAGAAAAATTTTCACCCAGATGTTGTCTAGAGGGTTATTTGTGGTGCTCATTTCTAATACTTGGTCCGTTTTCAATTTTTTTTACGGAAAAGTGAAGTAGGAATACGGTGGATAGGTCTAAATTTCTAACTTGATTGAAACTTCGTGGGGAGTTCTTCGACATGCTGATCATCGATCCGTTAGCCATTTTGCGATTTTCGGAGGATTAGAGCAGGTTACTGTAGCCGAGCGACATTGAACTTACCGTAATCCTTACAAAATCGAGAGCAGGAGATTAGATTGATGATCAGCACCTCAAAAACTCCATCGGGGCAAAGTTTCAGTTGATTTCAAAGCATCGGCCGACTACTGTGCAAGAACCGTAACCTATCTGAATTCCAAGGCTGACGGAACTACGACGTGGAAAGTGTTGAGGAAAATTTCCGGCAAGTCGGCTCCCTCGATGAGCTCCGCTATTGAGTTCGGGGAGAACGTCTTCAAATCAGGGAAAGCGGCTGCTTATGCGCTCGGCAAGAATTTCTTCATCACACGTGCCAAGCGAGGCGTGCAAAACAGAGTCACGGTTAGAGAACTGAGCCGGTTGCCGCTCATGAACGCTTTTGAGCAGGGCTGTGCGGAACTGTTCCGTTTCCGATTCCGTTTCCGTATTTCCGGTGCTTTTTGAGCTGTTCCGTTCCGTTTCCGAGTTTTTGGGCCCGGAAACGGAAGAAAATAGTACTACAAGGTGAATGGTCACGCCTTCCCAGCGCACAAAGCCGCGGTACCTCTACGATCATCACAACGTGAGTCTAATCCTGATCGGTTGGATCGGTGTCCCGCTCCTTCCAATCGTCACACGGTATACGCCCCCCCCCTTCCACCAACGCACAGGACGATCTCAACGTGGGCTTGACCTTGGCGGCTACAGAAGGCATACTTTAGGCACTGTTGCGCGAGTAAGTGGTGTAATCTTGCAGTCGAACCGTGGTTATCAGTCTCATCTCATCACAGTTTGCTTTTACAACTCTTTATCAATTTTTTTTTTCGGAGCGCTGAACTATTGGCTGATCATTACCCTTTCATGCATCAGTACCATACTTTGTTACAATCGAGTCCTCCGATTGAGGGACCAGAGAACTTTTCCTCTTCTTCTCTCTATCTACTCAAGCACTCGCGGGGTTCAACTTCAACGCCATAGAATTGGCACGCCATAGCCCCCAACTCGTTTTCAGCAGCACGTGCTGCCAACGCAGTTCTGAGTTTCGACCACTTCTCATCAGCAGCTTGTATTGCAGCTAGCAGCACCTGTTGCTGCCGACGAGGGGTTCAACTCGATGTCGGCCCGGAGTGCGGCCCCTCATTACATGTGCTAGCAGCAGCACGTTATTCAAATGAAGAGAGTCTCTGAGCCACCACCTCTTCCTACCGGGGCTAGAAATGCGATCCTTGTAATGGCTCGCAGCAAGGACGCCGATCTCGGCAAGGTACGCAACAAAGGCATGATCTCGGGCCACTAGAAGAATTATTTTTCGTGATGCGCAGCAAGTACCATCCTTTCAGTGTCCAAAATTGATATCCGGAAAATCGAGTACTTGAGATCACCTTCTTGGATCGGCTCAAACGAACATCTGCTCTCTCAACAATGGTGAATGTCATATGTATGTACCCGCAGCCGTCGTAGAACACCGATCGCACTGGAAAAATCAGTCGAAGGTAGAAACTCGACATCAGAGAGATCAGCAGCACTCTAGAAGAAAAGCTGCTCGAGCAGACTTGTTTGCAGCTCACTAGGAGAACCTGCAGCAGCAGCACGTCTTCCTTTCATGCTTTAAATCTATTTGTACTCGGCTTGCTTGCAGTTTTAGACCGTAGCCCCACTGGTGCTTGAGGGAATAGATTGAGATCACAAGCTACAGAAGTACATCTGCATGCCATGAGCAGCGACAGAAACCTACCATTTAATCATACTATAATTTTTAGTTCACTTCCGTTTCCGTTTCCGGATTTCCGTTTCCGGCGATTTTCAGCCATTTTTCTTCCGTTTCCGTTTCCGAAAATCTTGAAAATGATTTCCGCACAGCCCTGCTTTTGAGGCCTTTACTCTCACGCAAGTAGAGAAGGCTATCAAAGAAATGCGGAATTCGAAGGCTATCGGACCTGACGGTATCTCCCCGGCCATCCTGAAGAAGCTTCCCATGGAACTTCTACCGATGCTTGCAGATATCATTAACACTTCTTTCCGGACCTGCATTCTACCCCAAGCTTGGAACACAGCTAATGTGATACCGTTGCCAAAGCCAGACAAGTCCCATAGTACGGCAAAAGGCTTTCGACCTATTAGCCTTTTATCTCCCGTTGCCAAATTAGCTGAAAAGTTGATCGTGAGGGACCTGGCTGATCAAAATGAGAGACAGCAACATCAGCATGGGTTCAGGGAACTTCACTCTACTACTACTGCTCTATTGGAGATCGTGAGCTTTGCGGTTGACGGATTCAACATGAGAACGCCCCTAAGAACGGTGGCCGTCGCCCTCGACCTGACCAAAGCGTTTGACTCTGTTAACTTGGGACTGCTGTCCGACAAACTGTTGAAGTCCTCGCTGCCATCCTGGCAGAAGCGATGGATTGCAGCGTTTACTAAAGGCCGCCGGACTCAGCTTCTGTTCCAGAATCATTAAAAACGATAAAAAAACGCATTCCAATAGCAGCCGGTGTTCCGCAGGGCGGAGTGTTGTCTCCTGCTCTATTCAGCCTATGTCTTGAGGATTTTCCCGAGCCACCACAGGATATAAAGATTGTTTTGTACGCCGACGACATCACCATCATGTGCCAGGACCGTGACCTGCAAGTAGCCGCTAACAAGATCAGCGCCTATCTCGTCGAGTTGAAGCTTTTCCTCGATAATATGATGCTCACAGTCTCTGCTGCAAAGTATTCTGTATCAGTGTTCACAACAAGCACCAAGGAACACAGTGCCCACCCAGATGTCAGATGGGATAGTAATCGTTTGCCAGCAGTAAGATTCCCTAAGCTGCTTGGTCTTATACTCGATCCGTCACTGAAGTTCCACTAAAACGAGGAACAGAAACAGACAGTCGTCAAGGCAAAGCTCAATATTCTGAGAGCTCTCGGAGGAACATCATGGGGAAGCAGCCGAGAGACTACACTGAGAACCTACAGAGCAATACTTCAGCCGGCTATGGAATATGCGGCACCAGTGTGGCAGCACCTGGTATCAGACAGCTCCTGGAATAAGCTGCAGCGTGTACAGAATTCTGCGCTTAGAATCGCTACCGGTTGTGCGAGGAACTCCCCAATAGAACATCTTCACGCGGAGGCCTGCATATTGCCAGTTAAAGGCATCGTACGCGCTGAAATCCACTTTCCATTTTTTATGCTCAATCCCTTCCTCGGGGCCCCTGTGAGAACGTACAACGAGCTTGGCTGCTCAAAAACGTACCATTGTGAGCATAGAGGAAGTGGAAAGTAAGGAATTCCGTCAAAAGGGGCCGGCCCTTCCGTCAGTCATTTGGCACTTTCGCAATATTTGAGCAGAACGTCGTGTCGCTAAGTACAGGGCATGCCACTGTACGCTGACGCACCGTCGGACGAAAGTGGCATTATCGGCTGGAAACTTCTCGTCACACAACGAGTGATTGCTTCCAACGCTGCGCCAATGGACGAATTGTGGAACTGTTCCTTGCGCCCTCCGCGTAACTATCCCGAGTCGATGCCGGCGCGAAATTCAAATGATTTTCAGAAGTTTTTTTGAAACGTTTTTTCTTGAAAAGTTAACGTTTTTGAGCGGGCTTTTCGCTACCTTTAGTCACTATAGGGGGCTAACAACTCAAAAACGCTTAAAAACGAAACACTGTTTTCAGCGCGTACGATGCCTTTAAGAAGCATTGTGAACTCCAGGCACAGCAGATGTATATTAATGTTCTCAGACAGCCGAATCATCCGGCAAAGAGAATTATGAAGCCCATTATAGAGAGGTCGATTAGGACGCCGTTCGCAGATGCTCCTCGTAAAGTTGATGTACAGAGATGGGCCGACTCCAACATGGAAAGGCTTCGTCTTCTGCGCGAGGAGCACACCCGATTTGTTCGAGGATATCTGGAGAAGGCGGCTGTGAACCTTATTTAGGAGCAGTGCCGTCTCGGGTTTGCGAGACCGAGTCTCGACTCGGCAGGCGAGCCAGATGTGCTCTCGCCTCGCTGCGCTGTGGTCACTCTATTCTGCTAATGTCTTGCGCCAACAAGATCGACAGCAGCCGACCAGACGCATGCCTGGATTGTGGTGCTCCCGGACACGACGCGGCGCACTTGTCATGTGCCCGAAAAGACCTACCTCCTTAACAACAAGGGAACTCTGGACGAATCCTGTGAAGGCCGCCCAGTTCCTCAGCCTATGACAAAAACCACTTTGAGGCTGCAGAAGAAGAATCGTAATAGTGCGAAAAACTGCAAACGGACCTCATATTGCTGTTCCGCCCCCGACCCCCTAGACAAAGTGTATACGAAATTTTTTTCGTTCTCTGAAGACCGAAAAGTTGAGAACTGCCGGTTTTTACTGATCCACTCCTTTTCAGAACAATTTTCTTGGTAGTTTTCTAGTCCTTAGTTGCCCACGCTTTTCAGTTATTCTATTTCACAAAGAAAACTAATTTATCATGTCGTGACCAACGCCGTTGTTTAGTGATTTATATTTGTAAGAGTTTGACATAGAACTGTAGATGTAGTCCGTTTATGTAAAGCCGAGCTTGCTCGTATTAGTCTCGGCGGAGCAAGTAGCGGAGCGGATGGTCATGGCAAAATATAACAATGATAAGGAGATTTCGACATTATAAACCCGATAAGCCTTACAGTTTACCGCAATGTTAACACTTAATGGACCGCGTGTCCACACTGCGCACCCACGCCAAAAACTCGATTTTTTTCGTTTTACTTCAAGAAAAACGGATTTCTTCTAATTATTGCTTTTATATCTGTGCTTACTTCAACTTCCATAACTGGTATGAAGATATTGAGCGCCTTATTTCTCTTTTTAACATAGGCAATCATAATAAAAAATAAGTTCAAAAAGTCACTAAAGTGGTTGGCCGTGGAGCGCGCCTGTCCGCTACGGGGGCTAGCCGTGGAACGCGCGGTCTCCTAAGTGTTAAAAGGACATGGTGCGGTTGCGGTCACACACTAAAACTACAGTGGAAGACGCCAGATTTCATTATCGATCGACAGCTTAGCAGGGGTAAGTTACGGTTTTTCTTTTCTTTTTTTCTTGTGTGTTTCGGCATTATTTTTGTTTCTGACTGTTGAAATATTGCGAAGAGAGGCTATTCTTAATGCGTGAGGGAAATTAACCGTGTGTTTGGGCATCGAAGTTTTTTCAAAATTCTGTTTTGAAATTGAAAACAACGGCAAATTTTTCTCGCACACTAAGAAAAGCCCCTATTCGTAATAATATAGGAGTCAGAAGCCAAAATAATTCTGGAGCAAACAAGAAGAAAAAAGAAAAACCGTAACTGATTGGACTAATGTCCTAGAAACGAAGGGGACTTTCCAGGTGAGGGTAAATCAGACTTTATCAGATGTTTATGAAGTCAAGAGTGGTGTGCCACAGGGAGGAGTGTTATCTCCAATACTTTTTGCCATTTTCACTGCCGACTTAGCTGAAACTATTGAGGATCTTGGTGTCAAATCCATGCAATATGCTGATGACTTTAGGATCTACAGCAAGATCATTGAAAATCCCTCAGATAATCTACAGAAAGCTATCGAGGCGGTCGATAGATGGCCTCACTCTTGGGTGTTACCTCTTGCTCCTGAAAAAACCCAACATATGAGGGTAGGTAGGGGCGATATTTCGCGACGGTATACAATTGAAAACGATGCTATTCCCATGGTAGAAAAGGTAGTTGATTTGGGATTCTCTTACGACAACAGACTGGATTCAGGGTCAAGCGGGGTTGCGAAATTTCTCAACCGGGGTGGGAGGGGGTCGCAAAAATTGTGGCCCGAAAATGATGGTTAAAGGGATCGCTAAAATTTCGGGCCAAGAATGAAAATTTCTGGAAGTTAGTGGAAATTGAAGATGACGGTTATTGAACACTATGAGGTATCTTTTCATTACTCTATATTTCAACACTTTTTTTTGAAAACAATGACCAAAAATTAAACCTCGGGGGGGATCGCAAAAATTTTAGATTTTTGGGAAAAGCTTGATGTTTGGAGGGGAAGGGTCGCTCGGATTTCGGAAAATTACACAACGTTCCGCTTGACCGTGACTGGATTTCACTGAGCACTACAAAATTATCTGCAGGAGAGCTAATGCTCGCACCTACCAGTTACTTAAGGGTTTGGCAACGAAAAACAAGAGTGTGTTAACAAAGGCATACACATCTTATGTGAGGCCTTTGGTAGAATGCGGAACAACAGTATTCGCACCGCATAAGGTGAGAGACATTCAAGCCATTGAGAAAATCCAGAATAACTACACACGTAAGGTAGTAACCAGATATGGAGGATTCCTGTACTCGCGTATCCCTAAGTCCCAAATAAGAAACAAATTCTTGCGGTTGCACTCATTGCAATCTAGAAGGATGCTAAGAGATGTATGTATGGTTTTTAAAATAGTTTCGGGTATGGCTTGTGTCAAGCGTTCCGCATTTTATCAGCTTACTTCATCGCGAACACGTGGAGGAAGTATCAAAATCACATATTCTAAACCGAAGAGTGGAACCAGATCGCATGTCTTTACGGTGCGTGCTGGCTCTGCTTATGTTGAGTTGAGGAGTACCATTGATCCCATACCGACTAACTTTGGGGCTTTCAAACGATTGGCTTCCATTCCTATTCTTTCGTACTAATGTGTTTCACTATGCATTCTGCGAATTATGTATGATCATCGGTGTGTATTTGAATTTCTTGTTTATTATTCTACGACTGTCTTAAACGGCGTAATGAATTATTATTATTATTATTAGGTCTAGAAGTTAATTTCCGCGTTTTTTTACGCTTTTACACTATTGAAAACTGGACATACTTAAACAAAATTTTTATTCAAAATAATTTCCGTCATTAATAACAACCATTTCCCAGAGTTTGGGTAACTTATGGATTCCATCATAATAAAATTTTTCTGGTTTGGCCTCCACCCATTCATCGAGCCATTTTGACATCTTGACGATCTTGAAAGCGCTGCTCCGCTAGACCATGCGCCATTGACCGGAAAAGGTGATAATCCGACGGGGCGATGTCTGGAGAGTACGGCGGGTGCGGTAAGACTTCCCATTTGAACTCTTTAGCGTATCCTTTACCGTTCGAGCAACATGAGGTCGAGCGTTATCATGAAGCAATATGACTTTTTCGTGTCGACTCGCCCATTCTGGTCTCTCTTTGCTTCGATTTCATGCCGCAATTGCGCTAGTTGATGCTGATAGCGATTCGCAGTAACTGTTTCGCCAGGTTGAAGAAGTTCATAGTACAGTATACCGCGTTGATCCCACCATATGCACAGTAAAGACCTTCTTCCCAGGATGTTTGGCCTTTTGCGGTCGAAGTTGTTGTTTCACCAGGACTAACCCACGATTTTCTTCGCTTCGGATTGTCGTAGTACACCCACTTTTCATCGCCAGTTATGATGCGGTGTAAAAAGACTTTCTTTGGAATCGGTCCAACAAGATTTGTGAAGTTGTTTTTTCTCTGCTCTTGTTGCGTTCTGAGAGCTCATAGGGATCCATTTTCCTTCCTTTTGAATCTTCCCATTGCCTTCAATCGAATAGAAATTGCTTTTTGGGTGACGCCGAGATGCCGCGAGCTGTTCTTGCGTTTGAGCCGAATCTTGATCCAACAAAGCCTGAAGTTCTTCGTCTTCGAACTTTTTTTGGCTGTCCTGGTCGATCTTTGTCCTTAACGTCAAAATCAACCCGATTTGAAACGCTGAAACCATTCTTGGCAGGTTCTTATGGATGGAGCAGCATCCCCGTAAGCTTGGGCAAGCATTTGGTGCGCGTCAGTGGCTTTCTTTCTGAGATGAAAAAGGAAAAGGAGAGCTTCCTGCAAATGGCGTTTTTCCGGCACAAAAGTTGACATATTCTGAAACTAAAATAATACTTTTTTTATAAGGTACGTGAAGCAAGTTATATATCAATAGAAAGCTGATAATACAGTGAGCATTATAACATAAAATTCGTTATATAAAAATAATTTTATTTTTTACAAAATATCAATAACAACAAAACGCGGAAATTAACTTCTAGACCTAATATAACTCACCCAAAAAATCAGCTGTGCTGTCGATCAGGGCTGTGCGGAAATCTTTTTCAAAAATTTCGGAAACGGAAACGGAAGGAAAATGGCTAAAAAACGCCGGAAACGGAAATTCGGAAACGGAAACGGAAGAGATCAAAAAACTATGGGTTGTCTCATTCTCACGTTCCTTCGCTGCTTATTGGTTAAAGTTCTCATTCGATAACCTATGATTTCAGTCAATAAATCAATAATTATCCAAACTACATAAAATCACTATGGGGTATTCCACGATTTCGGATCTTTGCCCCAGAAAAAAAACCGAAAAGGCAGTTTCAAAAATTAGTATATGTAGCGACCCCTCCGAAACAGTGTACAGCCTGTCCTCCAGAAAGCAGTCCAGGCTGTACTAGCTGCAGATGAAGCGGACGGCCGCGTTGCGTGTTCAAGACCGATAGAAGTGTACCTCCAGGTTCTCACCGACGACTTTCTAGATTTACTGGTGAACCTTTATTTTGAATCCTGTCGGAGCAAATACCGCAAGATTAAATTCAGAAAATAAGAAAAAAACTGCTCGGTGGCAACAGGAAAAATCACTTTTGATCTGCCTCAAAATTTAGAAACCCGAGCTCTGCTGAGGATCTCAGTCAGGCTTAGATATCCGACTGAACACAAGAGGTCGAAAGTGTTTTTCAGCCCACCATGATGTTTTCAAGCACCCTTGCCTATACCCACTACCATTACCCGTGTAGCACTATTTTCTTCCGTTTCCGGACCTAAAAAGTCGGAAACGGAAGCGGAACGGAACAGCCCAAAAAACACCGGAAATACGGAAACGGAATCGGAAACGGAACAGTTCCGCACAGCCCTGCTGTCGATTCTCCGACAGTGGCAGCGGACTCCTACAGGAGCTGTTTTGACCTGTGGGAGACCGAACTAGAGCGAAGCGGTCTCCTACAGGACACGCTGCCGCATCGCTTCCACTGGGTCTCCCACAGGACAAAACAGCTCCGGTAGTTAACATGGAACGCGCACGTTGAACTATTGACCGAACCCGCCCGGTGTACGATACGCGTGTGCATTGGGTGGAGAGCCGATTCGCCCATGCAGGTTCACCGAGGCGTCCCTCTCATTGATTGAATAGGCTTCTCGGGAGCCGAATTTCCTCCTTCATAATAAGTGAGGGAGGAATGATAGTGGGGCTTCATGCCGTACCCTAATTTTTGTAGTTGACAAAATTGTCATCGAGGAAGTGTGAAATTCATGCTTCGATAATAAACGAACCGAAAACTAGGCGATTTTTGCTGGATTCCTGCAAACGTTATTTGAAATTCCCTCCAAACTACCGTACAAGATCCGGTCTCCTACAGGAGAATAGTAGGACTCCTACAGGAGACTAACAGGACTCCAGGAAAAAACCAGGACTCCTATTGCAGGGGAGACCAGAACTCCCAGCGGACTCCCGTAGGACTCCGCTGCCAGTGTCGGAGTTGATAAGGAAATCTGGCGTCTTCCACCGTAGTTTTAGTGTGGGACCGCAACTGCACCATGTCCTTTTAACATTGCGGTAAACTGTACTTCGACCGGCTCAAACTGATGGAGCTAGGCTATAACTGTACATGGACTAGTGGACAAGGATAAGTGAGATGTATTTTTGCAGATCCCCTGTGACTGATGGCCTTATGGGTGGTCAGACACATAGCGGATTTGAAGAACCACCTCCTTATTCAAATGGAGGAGCTCCGTTCCAATCGTCCGCCGCTTATCCACCTTCGGCACCGCAGGCTCAACAGCAACAGAAACCTACCGCAAAGGCCATGTTTGACTTTGAAGCTCAAAACGAAGGAGAAGTGAGTTGCTCAGAAAAAATTCTGTTCCTGGAGCCCTAAAATCATGCATAGTTTCAGCTTAATCTCAAGGAAGGCCAAATGGTGGAGCTGGTTTCGCAGGTAGATGAAAACTGGTTCGAGGGTCGTGTTAATGGAAAATCTGGCCTGTTTCCGATTGCCTATGTTCAAGTTTTGGTTCCTCTAAGATGATTTCTGGAGGATTTACCTTTCTACGTCCTCTGCTTTCTTCCTCCTCAGTACCATCTTGACATTATCACCTTTCATTGTTCGTTGTAAATACCCTTAATGTTACCATTTTACCCGGTTGGGTCCTGCACCTTGTGAATTTCTGCCGTGTGCATTTCTTGTTGCCCTAAATTAATTTTACATATATATATATATATATATATATATATATATATATATATATATATATATATATATATATATATATATATATATATATATATATATATATATATATATATATATATATATATATATATATATATATATATATATATATATATATATTGAATTGCTACGATGTGCCATATACATGCCGTCATCATCACAGTTAGAGTTGAGAGGAAAGGGTTGGGTTTATTGAGCAATAAGCTTAGTATAGCCCCGCTGCAGCACATTATAAACAGCTTTATTCCGCGTGCTTGCATTAAAAATCAGCAGGTCAAGTCACATAATTGGAAACGGCGCATATGTAGGAAAGCATAGTGTGGGTTGAACCTAGAAGAGTTTTGAAGTGAATTCTGTGCCATTTTTGTAGGAAACCGCGATGCAGCCATGTGGCACGTTTTGAAACGATGTTAAAATGACTATCGATCACATGGTTTTGCGTCAGATAGCTTCATCGCTGCTTCCCAAGAAATACTCGGATTGTCCTCATTACAGGGTGATCCTGCTACTGCTTTCAGTTATCGGTGCCGTCGTAGATGATCTAGGTAGATATCAGTGACTAGCTCCTGAGGTGATGTTATTGTAAATAATATTATATAAATGTTCAGTTTTCTCAGATCGAAATTATTGAGATATATTACCCTAACTTATTGTTTTTACTTTGTTTGTAGTCCAAGCCGCCAGTTTGATGCAGTTTCTAGTCCTTTGCCCTGAGCGTTTTATTAGTTTCATGTGAATTTTCGGCCAAACTGGCGGACCGATGTGTGTGCTGTAAATGATGACAACCCCGTTCACTTTGGCCACAGCCGCTCTTGTCGCATAGAATATTCGCATTTATTGTAGGTTTTGGTACGATAAAGCGTAAGGTTTTGGAGATAACCCATCATTTTACTTATTCGATACGCTGCTTGAGGCAGTTATGAGAAAAACATTTTGAAACGCATGAACCACTGCTAAAAAGCAGAGGTACTGTTCATTTGACTTAAAGGCATCGTACGCGCTGAAAATCACTCACCGTTTTCTGAGTTTGAATCATTGGTTGGGCCCGCCTGAGAACGTGGGTAGAGTTTGTCGGGTCACCGACGCATCATTGGGAAGATATGGGTTATCGAATGCCTCGAATTCCACCAAAAGAGGCCGGCCTTCTGACAGCCATGTGGCATGAAATGAAAAAGAAAGAAGCTTCTCAACAAGCCATATCGCGTAAATGAGTGGAAGTTTATGTATAATTTGTTGATAAGCTACCTTCTTTTCTCATTTGAGGCCACATGGCTGTCAGAAGGCCGGCCTCTTTTGGTGGAATTCGAGGCATTCGATCACCCATATCTTCCCAATAATGCGTCGGTAACTCGACAAACTCTACGCACGTTCTCAGGCGGGCCCAGCCAATGATTCAAACTCAAAAAACGATGAGTGGTTTCCAGCGCGTACGATGCCTTTAACTTGACTTAATCGGTTGGATTTCGCCTGACGCGGTCATTCCGCATCTTCACCGAGGTGTGCCGTTCTAGTAGTCAGCCGTGTCCATTTTTCACGGTCTTCAGCCACAATTTGAACACATTCCATCCAGCTGTCACTATTCCATTTCCTGCGAAACGAAACATCGCGCCTGAACTGTCTTTCGATGCCGAGTGGCTTCAAATCCTCTTTAACCACATCCGTCCAGAACTTTCGCCTACGCCCAGGTGGCCGTTTCCAGACAGGATTTGGAAGCATTCTTAAAGCGTGTTGTACGAGACGATCCGGCGTTCTTAGTATATGCCCGAGCAGTCAAACTCGACTTTCCATTTCTGCTTGAGATGGCGTTAGGAGATGCTGGCACCTCCCTCGTGTCAAGCGTTGATGTACTGCGTCGATTTCCTTGTAAAGGTCTTCGTTATAGGCATACACGCGGCCAGAAATATCCAAGCAAACGCCTAAAAAGCTTCCTCTCCGTGCAATCCAACCTTTCCATCTGCGTCCTCGGTGTTGCCCACGTCTCAGATCCGTACATCATGATAGGGCGAATAGCGGATAGGTAGACGCGCAACTTGACTTCCTTCGCGATGGTGGTAGACCACAAACACTTGGTTAGAGAATTAAATGCAGACGTAGCTTTCGCACATCGTTGTCGAATATCCGCTGCATAACTACCATCGTTCTTCAGCAAACAGCCCAAATAACAGAAATCGTCCACCAGTTCGATACGTTGTCCGTCCACACAAACTCCCGTTGAAGGCCTCTGAGAGATCCACATCTGCTTGCATTTGTCGGGACGAAGACGAAGTCCATAGGCTGCGGCATACTTCGAAACGAGGTTCACAATCCTTTGCAGTTTTGCGTTGTTTTCAGCGAATAACACAATGTCGTCGGCGTACTCCAGGTCGACAAGGGAGCGTCCTGATGGTGTTAGGATCACATCCGCAGGAAACCGTTCTGCAACTCTACGCATGATGTCATCAACGGCGAAGTTGAAAAGAAAAGGTGCTGCTACGGCTCCTTGTCTTACTCCTCTTTTCACCTCGAAAGCTGACGTAGATAAATCTGACAGGTGAACGAACTGCTGCTGTTGTTCCTCTGTTCATGTCCTCGATTAACCGAACCCTTGGTGCCCGGGTGATCCCACCGCCCGGGTGATTCCACCTCCCTGTCTGAGGATACTTGCAACCGCGCCGCAGCACGCTTTAGCAAGCAGCGTGCACTTTGCGGACTGAACCGCAATGCGGAGTTGAACTGTACTTTTCCGGGACTCCATCTGCTCGCAGAGCGTTGAGCGATCGAGAACGATGAGGAGAGTCGAACGCGGCTTCAAAGTCCAAAAAAGCAAGCTGTAATGGCTCCGAATACCGCTGCCACGATTTAATTACTCTTCTCACGACGAACACTTGGTCGATGGTCGATCTTCCAGGTCGAAAACCGGCTTGCTCATCTCTGGTCGTTCCTTCACGATGTTTGTTAAGTCGCTCGAGAATGATACGTTCTAAAACCTTGTACATGACACGAAGTAGAGAGATTCCTCTGTAGTTCTTAGGATCCGTGACGGATAGCTTTTTGTGAAGAGGTACGATGATCGCATGTCTCCACGAATCGGGTATCCTTTCGCTCATCCATATGGCACGGATGGTGTTGGTCATTTCACGAATCCCAGACGGAGGAAGAGCTTTCAGCATTTCAGCAGTGATGTTGCCATATCCACCTGCCTTTCCATCCTTCATTTTCCGGACACAATCCAAAACTTCAGACTCAGTCGGCGGTTCCTCACTGACATCGCAATGTGCTCTCTGATCATTCGGCAGCTCAGGTACTGATGGCGCTGGACGATTCAGTAATGAACTGAAGTAATCCTTCCATATTGGCAGCGTCGCATCACCAACTGCAACTCCATTGGTAGTGTTCAAGACAGGAGAACATCCCTTCATCTTCCCGCTATACTGTCGCAGCAACGTGTATAGTTAGGTCCGTGGCCTGTGTCATCAAGAAAAAACGTTTAAATTCAAACCGCGGCTGGCGCAGCGGTTTAATTCTCAGAGATTGAGATTTAAACCGCCACGCCAGCCGCGGTTTGAATTTACACGTTTTTTTCTTGAGGAAACAGGCCGCGGATCTAATCATAGGCTTTCCTCATATTCTTCTCCTCCCAAGCCTTCTCGAACTCAGCTCTACACGTCCACTCTCGTTCGCGGTCACTTTGAAGCTGCCGACGCAACTTCCTCCTCAGACGCTTCTCCACGAAGTTTCCTGCAGTTCGGAGAGCACATACCTTGTTGTAAGTAGACGTCGTTTCCTCTGAGACGTAGGCGAATTTCTTCTTAGGCTGTACAACCGGGAGTGCCTCTTTCGAATGCACTTGAAAGAATCCGCTTCGCAAAGTTTCTTCTTCGTCCGTACTCCGATGTGAATAGAAACGTTACCGCAGTAGATGGTGTACTCTCATGACGTATCCTGGCCAGCAACGTATTGAGTTCCTCATAAAACGCATCCTTCGAATTGTCTTCGGCGGTTTCAGTGGGCGCATGAGCACTCACTATCCACAGATTGAATCCTCTGTGATCCCGCAGTCGTACGAATGCATTCCGACACGACGTTGAGCCGAACTCCTTGACCATACCATTGAAATCCTTCCTTACAGCTATTGCACAGCCTCCCACTCTCCTATCGTCAGCGTTACCGCAGTAGATGGTGTACTCTCCGACGCTGATGACGGGTCTATCCTTGAGGCGGGTTTCCTGCAAAGCAGCAAACGGTGCATGGAAATAGCTCAGAAGTCTGGATAGCGCAGTTTTTTGGATTTCACTCGACAGCGATCGACAGTTCAGGGTGGCGAAAATGTGGCTTGTGGCCAGACTCCATGACTCCTTAGGTACGGATCCTAAGAAGTTATGGACCAGAGGCCTTAGTGTGCCGGACGGCGACACCTTTATGCAATGTGTGGGATACTTTCGCGATATAGTTGTGCACGCCATGTCACTCGAACGTTCCCTGTGTACACTCAAACGTCTGCTGGGTTCAGTAGAAGCAGGGGCACCAACGAGCAGGTACCAACAGACTTGTATACACACCCCCAATACTATTCATATCGGAAGGAAATTTCAGTCCGCATGTGCAGACAACCGCTCTCGCAGCTCCAAGCTAATTGTGGTAGGGCAGAGACTAACTGAGTTGGAATCTCGTGGTCTCAACACGATTGCTTGCTTGAAGGATGTCTTACTCAGACAAAGATACGCGAGTAGCCGAACAGGCTGTTCCCCGTCAGGGATGTGCGGAAAAAAATTGGGAAACAAAACAGAAAGTTCAGTTTGACTGAAAACAGAACATTTTCAAAAAGTCAATAAATAGTGTTAAGCGTACAGTATTTGAGATTTTTTACAGCATTAAACATTTTTCCGTGATAAATGGTTCTTTTGCACATAATCCGAAAGCCAACGGTTGGCCAGAAGAATAAATGTACACTTCTGAGAGGGGCAGATTAAAGGCAGTGTTCACGATAGAAATCGTTTTTCTGTTTTTCGCCTATCTTGAAAACGGCCCCATGCTAATTCCAATGATATCTCTGAAATCGCGCAAGAACTTCAGGGAACGGAGTTATGGTCCCTGAAATATTGAGCTAAGAAACATGGTGGACGAGTTGTCCGACGCTTGTAACTTCCGTCTTTAGCAGCCGATGTATGCGAGCAGACCTGAGTAGAGAGAGAAGTTGAGAATGAAGGGAAGAACGGGGCTTTTGATCAGAAATCGTCGCTCATATCACGATCTCGAGCTTTCATTTGTTCACGTCGGTGGGCGTGGAAAGTGCATCTGGGGGTGACGAGCTGATGGGTGTCCAACTTTTGGGCCGTAGGGGACCGTCCCGAGCTCATTTTTCTCAGTTTTTTCAACGTTAGGGTTCCGCTAGGCCCCGCAGCTGCCGATCTCCACCAAAAAATCAGAAATGGTTTTTATCGTGGACACTGCCTTTAAGTGCAAAATTTGCCTCTAACCTCTCTTTTCCAGGGACTCGATTACCTGAGCAGACGCTCAATATGTGCAAAGAGAATATGGATTTAGTCGAAGCAGACTCGCCCGCGCCTAGCGCACATATTTTGACGATAATTTCGAGATAATTGCTGGGTTGAACACTGTATTACTGTTGTTCTCTGGGCCAAATTCCGGTCCGCATTTGCGGACTACGGCTATTTCATCATGCGACACGTGATAATCGTCTACCAAGTGGTCCCAGCACGATTAACCTCTCCCAGCACGAATGCGTGCCGCATTATGCAACAGCCGTAGTCCGCTTTGGCGCGGAGAACGATCGTACTCCTCAACGCCCTAGAGTCACGAGCGGGTGCCGTGTGAGTATAAATTTCCTAGAGCGCCGCTCGCTCCACCAAGCGGGTAAGCTCGTGACTCTACACTTCGTATAACGGTATGGGGACAGGGGCTCTACACATCAAGGGGTGAGTTGTCCTGCTTTTGCAGTTTGGAATGTCGCGCCACTCAACGCGAGTGAAGTGGTCTCGAGCGGAATTAGAGCCGCAAAAGGCAACTGCTCCCTCGGTGTGTAGAGAGCCCCTGTCACACGGTATGTATTTGTATATGTATAACTTTGTATATATTGCATAACACGAACATCGTACGCGCAGAAAATCGTATATTATTTTTTCATGCTTTGGTTTAGCTTGGCTCTCTAGTGAACGAAGATGTCGAAGTGGTCCACGAAAAATCTGCAATCGTAAATAAAAGTCAATCTGAACACATTGTAAGGCGGCATTCATAATCCTCACCGCACGCGCGGGACGAGCGGTGGACTATGAAACTTTTCACCGCGCGGGACGAGCGGGAAGCCATTATCGAATCTCCGCCGGCACCGCCATGGCGGTGCGGGTGGAAGTCGGGCCTTCACTGTGACATGCACAGAAATTCCTGGCTTGCATTTGCGGGTGCGGTAGCGCAGGATAGTCCCAGAATTATTTATGTTGGAGTGGACTCAAATCGAGAAGCAAGTATTGATTGAAACGGTAAAACCGCCACGGCGGTTTGGGCGGCGCCGAAAAGGCGCTGGTGGACTATGAGAGTTCTTACCGCGCGTGCCGCGCAGAATAAAGTTTCATAGTCCACCGCTCGTGCCGCGCTTGCGGTGAGGACTATGAATGATGCCTAAGTACGAATTTTAAATTCGCGCCAAAGTATACATAGCCATATCAATTACAGTTTCGACAACTACATCGCCGCCTCATCATCAATTTCATTGCACTTCATCTTATTCAAATTCTACATAATCCTTCGCTGAATGAGTCAAAGCACAAACTTAGAATTCGCGTTAATGGCACAGTTGGGGCAGAATTTTACTCCACTCCACCTTAGCGATGACGCTGGAGTATTGCCAGTTTGTATCATAGCTTCGTTGGGGTCGAAACAGCGGTCCGAGAGTAAAAGGTTGTTGGATGGGTTGATGGACAAAAAGGTGAAGGTTGTTTTCTCACCCGATTTGAAGAATGAACATCATTTTTATCCCCTCAAGTTGTCGGTCTTTTCGTCTTTTTTGTGCCTCAAACTTCATGAGGTAACCTGACCTCCATCAAGAAATTACAAGCTCCCCGCTGGTAACATTTTAATCTTCGGAGCAGGATATTAATCCGAAATAACCCCTTGGTGAAGGTTGTTTTTGGAATCCACATGAAATTCTGCATCGAATAGCGTATTTAGTTTCAAAAAATACGTAATCACTCCTCTAGCCGATTTCGGTTTATAAAGTGCATTTTTTTGTGCCTGAGGTTATCGGTTTTCCGTTCATAACTTTTCTACCGTAAAAGATGGACCTTTGGTGAAGGTTGTTTTCGGAATCTACATATGATCTAGTCGTGTTTAGTCCGCAAAGGTTGATTATCACAATCGTAGAAGCGAAGCGGTTGTTTTGAGAATGATTCTGGTTGAATTTTTTAAAAACAACCGCTTCGCTTCTACGATTGTGATAAAGAGACTGAACGCAAATGCGGAACTGAACTGTAGAATTCTACGTCGACTAGTGTTTCCTGGTTGGAAAAATATTTTCTCGATCCTTCAGCCTAATTCGTTTTACGAAGCGCCGGTTTTTCGCCTATAACTCTTTAAAGGCAGTGGTCGCGATGAAAAACGTTATCGAAAAAACTACAAAAATCAGCTCAGATATAAAACAGCTCAAAAACTATGAAGGTAGCGCTGTGAGAAACGGGCTAGAATTAGAGTTATTGAGACCCTAAATTTCCAGTTCGTGCACACGTGTACAGAAAGATCACAGTCTCATGCCAAGCAGTCAAAAATCATCGACACTCAGAGGAAGGAATAAATGCAAATTTACCTAATAAAACAGTTGAACAATGAAAGCAAGCACTTCATCCAATGTTTTTGAAAAGATGTGTACATAAATCCGAAAGTTCATTGATTGAAATTCAAGTTCAACCCAGCTGATGTTACTGATATTAGAGATCATCGATGCCGATGATGTGGGGTGGACTCGTCCACCATCAAAAGACAAGAAAGTTCAGGCTTCGAATTTGGCCCAGAACAGCTATTTTTTTCGCGATTTTTTCTTATAGGTTCTACTACTCTATACCGAGCGCGACCACTGCCTTTAACCGTTGAAGATAGGGTTGTGGTGAAGGTTTTTGAAATCGACGTAAAATTCCGCGTCGATTGATATATCGGGTTCCTAACTTTGCTGGTCCCATAAGCCAGCCCGGTCGGTGGAGCCGAGCCCCGTCGTTGGCTCCTGCAGAACTCTGCGTCTCTCATTTGTATAATAGAGGCAAGAGCACCCTATGGAGATTACTATGGAGCTCGGCTCCACCGACATGGCTAGCTCATGAAGCAAGCAAATTTAGGAACCCGATATATCATTCGACGCAGAATCGCTCCAGCCGCGAAGCGGCTGGAGAGGTTTGGTTTTGCCTAGACCTTGTGATCACTTCTAATTTTATAAAGTAGTTTATAAAACCATTTAAACAAATTTTCGGCAGATTCCCTTCTGGATATAAGTGAAGGGGTCCAAAAGACACCAGCTCTCAAAATTTGAGCCGAATCGGTTCACAAATAACAAAGTTGTGAGGCCGAAAGCTTAGGAAAAATTGATGGTGTGCGCCGTAGGCCGAGCCGTGGGCCGTAGGCCGTCACGCTTTTCATTCTTCACTGCTAGTATTCACTGCCAATGGTCACAGGCGGTCAATTTCAGGCAGGTAAGTTGGGGGGGCGCAGGCTGGTGAAAGTGCATCTGGCTTCTGATGACGTCATCGGGACGTCATGAAAAGTGCATCTGGCTTCTGATGACGTCATCGGGACGTCATGAAAAGTGCATCTGGTTCTGATGACGTCATCGGGACGTCATGAAAAGTGCATCTGGCTTCTGATGACGTCATCGGGACGTCATGAAAAGTGCATCTGGTTTCTGATGACGTCATCGGGACGTCATGAAAAGTGCATCTGGCTTCTGATGACGTCATCGGGACGTCATGAAAGTGCATCTGGCTTCTGATGACGTCATCGGACGTCATGAAAAGTGCATCTGGCTTCTGATGACGTCATCGGGACGTCATGAAAGTGCATCTGGCTTCTGATGACGTCATCGGGACGTCATGAAAAGTGCATCTGGCTTCTGATGACGTCATCGGGACGTCAGGAAAGTGCATCTGGCTTCTGATGACGTCATCGGGACGTCATGAAAAGTGCATCTGGTTCTGATGACGTCATCTGACGTCGTGAAAAGTGCTTCTGGTTTCTGATGACGTCATCGGGACGTCGTGAAAAGTTCTTCTGGCTTCTGATGACGTCATCGGGACGTCGTGAAAAGTGCATCTGGCTTCTGATGACGTCATCGGGACGTCATGAAAAGTGCATCTGGCTTCTGATGACGTCATCGGGACGTCGTGAAAAGTTCTTCTGGCTTCTGATGACGTCATCGGGACGTCGAAAAGTGCATCTGGCTTCTGATGACGTCATCGGGACGTCATGAAAGTGCATCTGGTTTCTGATGACGTCATCGGGACGTCATGAAAAAGTGCATCTGGCTTCTGATGACGTCATCGGGACGTCAGGAAAGTGCATCTGGCTTCTGATGACGTCATCGGGACGTCATGAAAAAGTGCATCTGAGCTTCTGATGACGTCATCGGGACGTCATGAGAAGTGCATCTGGTTTCTGATGACGTCATCGGGACGTCATGAAAAGTGCATCTGGCTTCTGAATGACGTCATCGGACGTCATGAAAGTGCATCTATCTGATGACGTCATCGGGACGTCAGGAAAGTGCATCGGCTTCTGATGACGTCATCGGGACGTCATGAAAAGTGCATCTATTTGATGACGTCATCGACGTCATGAAAAGTGCATCTACTTCTGATGACGTCATCGACGTCATGAAAGTGCATCTGGCTTCTGATGACGTCATCGGGACGTCATGAAAAGTGCATCTGGCTTCTGATGACGTCATCGACGTCATGAAAGTGCATTACATTTCTGATGACGTCATCGGGACGTCATGAAAGTGCATCTGGTTTCTGATGACGTCATCGGGACGTCAGCGAAAGTGCATCTGGCTTTGATGACGTCATCGGGACGTCATGAAAAGTGCATCTGGCTTCTGATGACGTCATCGCACGTCATGAAAGTGCATCTACTTCTGATGACGTCATCGGGACGTCAGGAAAGTGCATCTGGCTTCTGATGACGTCATCGGGACGTCAGCGAAAAGCGCATCTGGTTTCGACATGACGTCATCTGACGTCGTGAAAAGTGTTTGGTTTCTGATGACGTCATCGGGACGTCGCAAAAGTTCTTCTATTCTAGATGACGTCATCGGGACGTCGCGAAAAGTGGCATCTGGCTTCTGATGACGTCATCGGGACGTCATGAAAAGTGCATGCTATTTGATGACGCTCATCGGGACGTCGTGAAAGGTTCTTCCTGGTTTGATGACGTCATCGGGACGTCGTGAAAAGTGCATCTATTTCTGATGACGTCATCGGGACGTCATGAAAGTGCATCTGGCTCTTGATGACGTCATCGGACGTCAGCGAAAGTGCATCTGGCTTCTGATGACGTCATCGGGACGTCAGGAAAAAGTGCATCTGAGTTTGATGGACGTCATCGGGACGTCGCCAGAAAGTGCGTGCTGGCTTCTGATGACGTCATCGGGACGTCATAGAGAAGTGCATCTGGCTTCTTGATGACGTCATCGGGACGTCATGAAAGTGCATCTGGAAGCTTCTGATGACGTCATCGGGACGTCATGCGAAAGTGCATCTACTTGATGACGTCATCGGGACGTCAGAAAGTGCATCTGGCTTCTGATGACGCCGCGAAAAAGGATCCATCGGGACGCCGTCGATCGCGAAAGTGCATCTGGATTTCTGATGACGTCATCAGGACGTCATGAAAAGTGCATCTACTTCTTGATGACGTCATCGGACGTCGCGAAAAGTGCATCTGGCTATGATGACGTCATCGGGACGTCATGAAAGTGCATCTGGCTTCTGGATGACGTCATCGGGACGTCAGCGGCGAGGGTGCTATCTGGCTTCTGATGACGTCATCAGGACGTCAGGAAAGTGCATCTGGTTTGCGATGACGTCATCGGGACGTCATGAAAAGTGCATCTGGCTTCCTGATGACGTCATCGGGACGTCAGCGAAAGTGCATCTGGCTTCTGATGACGTCATCGGGACGTCATGAAAAGTGCATCTGGCTTCTGATGACGTCATCGGGACGTCATGCTGAAAAGTGCATCTGGCTGTCTGATGATCGCTCATCGGGACGTCATGAAAGTGCATCTGGCTTCTGATGACGTCATCGGGACGTCAGGAAAGTGCATCTGGCTTCTGGATGACGTCAGGGACGTCATGAAAAGTGCATCTGGTTTCTGATGACGCCGTCTCATCCGGGACGTCGTGAAAAGTGTTCTGGCTTTGATGACGCCATCGGGACGTCGTGAAAAGTGTGATTCTACGTCTGGCTCTGATGACGTCATCGGGACGTCGTGAAAAGTGCATCTGGTTTGATGACGTCATCGGACGTCATGAAAGTGCATCATTTTCTGATGACGTCATCGGACGTCATGAAAAGTGCATCTGGCTTCTGATGACGTCATCGGGACGTCATGGAAAAGTGCATCTGGTTTCTGATGACGTCATCGGGACGTCGCATGAAAAGTGCATCTGGCTTCTGATGACGTCATCGGGACGTCATGAAGAAGTGCATCTGGTTTTGATGACGTCATCGGGACGTCATGGAAAGTCGTCAGCTTCTGATGACGTCATCGATCGCGAAAGTGCATCTGGCTTCTGATGACGTCATCGGGACGTCAGGAAAGTGCATCTGGCTTCCGATGACGTCAATCGGGACGTCGTGAAAAGTGCATCTGGCTTCTGATGACGTCATCGGGACGTCATGAAAAAGTGCATCTGGCTTCTGATGATTATCGGGACGTCATGAAAGTGCATCTGGCTTCTGATGACGTCATCGGGACGTCATGAAAAGTGCATCTGGTCTGATGACGTCAGCGAAAAGTGCATCTGGCTTCTGATGACGTCATCAGGACTGGGATTAGAAAAGTGCATCTGGCTTCTGATGACGCCATCGGGACGTCATGAAAAGTGCATCTGGTTTCTGATGACGTCATCTGACGTCGAAAAGTGCTTCTGGTTTCTGATGACGCTCATCGGGACGTCGTGAAAAGTTCTTCTGGCTTCTGATGACGTCATCGGGACGTCGTGAAAAGTTCTTCTGGCTTCTTGATGACGTCATCGGGACGTCGTGAAAAGTGCATCTGGCTTCTGATGACGTCATCGGGACGTCATGAAAAGTGCATCTGGTTTCTGATGACGTCATCGACGTCACGCAAGAAGTGATCTGGCATTCTGATGACGTCATCGGGACGTCAGAAAAGTGCATCTGGCTTCTGATGACGTCATCGGGACGTCAGCGAAAGTGCACTGGCTTCTGATGACGTCATCGGGACGTCAGGAAAGTGCATCTACTTCTGATGACGTCATCGGGACGTCATGAAAAGTGCATCTGGTTTCTGATGACGTCATCGGGACGTCGGCATGAGAAGTGCATCATTTCTGATGACGTCATCGGGACGTCATGAAAAGTGCATCTGGCTTCTGATGACGTCATCGGGACGTCATGAAAAGTGCATCTACATTTGATGACGTCATCGGGACGTCAGGAAAAGTGCATCTGGCTTTCGGATGACGCTCATCGGGACGTCATGCGAAAGTGCATCTGGCTTCTGATGACGTCACTGGACGTCATGAAAAGTGTGCATCTGGCTTCTGATAACGTCATCGGGACGTCAGGAAAGTGCATCTGGCTTCTGATGACGTCATCGGACGTCATGAAAAGTGATCTATTTGATGACGTCATCGGGACGTCATGAAAGTGCATCTGGCTTCTGATGACGCCATCGGGACGTCATGAAAAGTGCATCTGGCTTCTGATGACGTCATCGGGACGTCATGAGAAGTGCATCTGGTTTCTGATGACGTCATCGGGACGTCATGCGAAAAGTGCATCTGGTTCTGATGACGTCATCGGGACGTCAGGAAAATTAAATCTGCTTCTGATGACGTCATCGGGACGTCATGAAAGTGCATCTGGCTGATGGACGCCATCGGGACGTCAGGAAAAGTGCATCTGGCTTCTGATGACGTCATCGGGACGTCAGCGAAAGTGCATCTGGTTCTGGATGACGCCATCGGGACGTCGTGAAAGTGCTTCTTGGCTTCCTGATGACGTCATCGGGACGTCGTGAAAAGTTCTTCTGGCTTCGATGACGTCATCGGGACGTCGAAAAGTGCATCTGGCTTCTGATGACGTCATCGACGTCATGAAAAGTGCATCTGGCTTCTCTGATGACGTCATCGGACGTCAGCGAAAAAGTGCATCTGGCTTCTGATGACGTCATCGGGACGTCAGGAAAAGTGCATCTGGCTTGATGACGTCATCGGGACGTCATGAAAAGTGCATCTGGCTTCTGATGACGTCATCGGGACGTCATGAGAAGTGCATCTGGCTTCTGATGACGTCATCGGGAAGTCATGAAAAGTGCATCTGGCTTTCTGATGACGTCATCGGGACGTCAGCGAAAAGTGCATCTATTCTGATGACGTCATCGGGACGTCAGGAAAGTGCATCTGGCATTCTGATGACGTCATCGACGTCATGAAAGTGCATCTATTTGATGACGTCATCGGGACGTCGCGAAAGTGCATCTGGTTTTGATGACGTCATCGGGACGTCATGAAAAGTGCATCTATTTCTGATGACGTCATCGGACGTCATGAAAGTGCATCTGGTTTGATGACGTCATCGGGACGTCGAAAAGTGCATCTGGTTCTGATGACGTCATCGACGTCAGGAAAGTGCATCTGGCTTCTGATGACGTCATGGGACGCCGCGAAAGTGCATCTGGTTTCCGATGACGTCATCGGGACGTCAGCGAAAGTGCATCTGGCTTCTGATGACGTCATCGGGACGTCAGGAAAGTGCATCTGGTTTCTGATGACGTCATCGGGACGTCAGCGAAAAGTGCATCTGGTTCCTGATGACGTCATCGGGACGTCGTCGCGAAAAGTGCATCTCATTTCTGATGACGCCATCGGGACGTCAGGAAAGTGCATCTGGTTTGATGACGTCATCGGGACGTCATGAAAAGTGCATCTGGTTTCTGATGACGCCATCGGACGTCGTGAAAAGTGCTTCTGGTTTGATGACGTCATCGGGACGTCGTGAAAGTTCTTCTTTTGATGACGTCATCGGGACGTCGTGAAAGTGCATCTGGCTTCTGATGACGTCATCGGGACGTCAGGAAAAGTGCATCTGGCTCTGATGACGTCATGGGGACGTCATGAAAAGTGCATCTGGCTTCTGATGACGTCATCGGGACGTCATGAAAGTGCATCTGGTTTCTGATGACGTCATCGGGACGTCAGGAAAGTGCATCTACTTTGATGACGTCATCGGACGTCAGCGAAAGTGCATCTGGCTTGATGACGTCATCGGACGTCGTGAAAAGTGCTTGGTTTGATGACGTCATCGGGACGTCGAAAGTGCATCTGGCTTTGATGACGTCATCGGACGTCATGAAAGTGCATCTGGCTTCTGATGACGTCATCGACGTCATGAAAAGTGCATCTATTCTGGATGACGTCATCGGGACGTCAGCGAAAAGTGCATCTGGTTCTGATGACGTCATCGGGACGTCATGAAAAGTGCATCTGGCTTCTGATGACGTCATCGGACGTCAGGAAAAGTGCATCTGGTTTGATGACGTCATCGGGACGTCATGAAAGTGCATCTGGTTTGATGACGTCATCGGGACGTCGAAAAGTGCTTGATTTGATGACGCTCATCGACGTCGGAAAGTTCTACTTTTGATGACGTCATCGGGACGTCGTGAAAAGTGCACCTGGTTTGATGACGTCATCGACGTCAGGAAAAGTGCATCTGGTTTGATGACGCCATCGGGACGTCATGAAAAGTGCATCTGGCTTTGATGACGTCATCGCGACGTCGTGAAAAGTGCTTCGGGCTTTATGACGTCATCGGGACGTCGTGAAAGTGTTTGGCTTTGATGACGTCATCGACGTCGTGAAAAGTGCTTGGTTTGATGACGTCATCGGGACGTCGTAAAAGGTA
This sequence comes from Aplectana chamaeleonis, assembly GCA_029168955.1. NCBI lineage: Eukaryota > Metazoa > Nematoda > Chromadorea > Rhabditida > Cosmocercidae > Aplectana > Aplectana chamaeleonis. Next base: position 340,765 of record JAPDOI010000452.1, read on the forward strand.
CCTCGAGTTTCTGATGACGTCATTGGGACGTCGTGAAAGTGCGGGCCTACCCCAGACGGGGCACTCAAGATTCAAGTCAGAAATGGAATGAACCACCGATCTATAACGCTATCAATCAAAGTATTTCTACACAACTTCATGAACAACAATGACTGATAGCAGCATCAAGCACCTTTATCAAGGTTTCCATTGATTTTCATGAGAAAGTCGTGGGTGCCCCCGTCTCAGATAGTCCCAAGAGTGCTTCGGGCTTCTCTGATGACGTCATCGGGACATCGAGAAGTGCGAGCCTACTCCAGACGGGGGCACTCAAGATTCAAGTTAGAAATGGAATGAACCACCGATCTATAACGCTATCAATCAAAGTATTTCTACACAACTTCATCAACAACAATGACTGATAGCAGCATCAAGCACCTTTATCAAGGTTTCCATTCATTTTCATGAGAAAGTCGTGCCTTCTGCCGTCTAGGATAGTCCCAAGAGTGCTTCGGGCTTCTGATGACGTCATCGGGACATCATGAGAAGTGCGGGACTATCCTAGACGGGGCACTCAAGATTCAAGTCAGAAATGGAATGACCCACCGATCTATAACGCTATCAATCGAATTATTTCTACAGAACTTCATCAACAACAATAATTGATAGCAGCATCAAACATCTTTTATCAGGTTTTCCATTCATTTTCATGGGAAAATCGTGGGTGACCCCTTCCCCGTTCAGGATAGTCCCAAAAGTGCTTCGGGCTTCTGATGACGTCATCGGGACGTCGAAAGGTGCTTCGAGCTTCTGATGAAGTCATCGGGACGTCGTGGAAACCCGGATAGTGGGCAGGTGTTCGGGACCCGTTGCTGCTCATCCGAAAAGTTGTGAAGACCACCCCGTAGAGTGAGCAGGAGCCCAGACTCGATGCTAGCCATCCGGAGAAATTATGCCCCGGAATTCGCGCAGGAGAGAACACCTGCAAAACTTTTGTAAAAGTGTAAGGATGACAAGCATAGCAAGCAGAAAGTTTGAGATGTTATGTGAGTCATGTCAGGTCATGTTGCCAGGCTGCTTTTCAGTTTCGTAAGGTCATTCACACAACCCCATTTTGAGTGCTCCTCTTCCTTCTTCACCAGCCTACTGATTTTTTCTGCAATAAATGGTATATGCTTGCTTATTAGCATCCAAATTCAAAAACAAATTGTTAGAACTATCTCCATTCGCAGCTCAGCAGAGCTTTTTCATATCAGATTCATGGAATCGAAGCGTCTGATCTGCGAAGGAATGCGCGGGCGGAAACGAAATAATGAGTATGTAAAACTGCTTTGTTCCACTGATGTGAAAGTGTCCAGATGGAATGGAAGGTAGTTTCTGACTGTCCCGGTTTTAAGTTAGTTTCATTTTGAAAGCGAAGAACTGCAGGCAGATTCTGCATCCGGCTGTAGGCCAGCAGGCTTTCATGCGATTATCGACCGGGCTGGCTACCCGGGCGACCAACTATAACCGGGGCCTAAGGTCCCTGTCAGAGTTGGTTGAGAAAATCACAGTGGCCGACCCGTTCGATACGTATGAAAAACATGGAAGGTGCAAATAACACCCGGTGTAGCCAGATGTGGCTGACGCGATCAATATGAATGAATTATGTGGAACGATATCATGGATATCATTCATTTCTTAGCTAATATCATGTGAACATCGGTCTTGTCAGCCACATCGAGACAAGCACGCTCATGCCGATCATTTTTTCCGCAGGGCTACCGTAACCCTCCTTAAAATTTTTTCCAAGTGTCAGCATGGTTATGAGCACATCCTAATAGCCAACAAACATGTTTGAACAATTTCGACCTCCTCAGCCACTCCCCAGTGGCTTCTCGAGGAGAGCGGTGAGTGAATGAATGCATACCGCTCCTCCGCTCTTTTATACCCCGCATGTTATGAGCGTGTGTTTACATTCGTTATCATGTTTTGTTCAAGAATGGTTACGGTAGCCCTGCGGAAAAAGTGATCGGCATGGGCGCGCTTTTCACATCGAGTGATTTTTCTGAGATAGTTTTACAACAGTTTGGTTCATTGATTCTTGTGACCACAGAAAGAGGACTGATCCAGTGGGGAGATGAAGAGGTCTTTGTTCGAAATTTGCATGGGATATTACAGCGTAATATCAAGAAAAAGTGAACAATTCTGTAAAAAGGGATCTCCCCAAGCAGAAGTGGCTTTTGGTTAGCGTTACAAATGCTTCAACAAAAAGGGAACAATAGGAAAGCGGAAAGAGGAGAGTCTACAAAATATGAACAATATCCTCCAAGAACTCTTTTTCTTTTCTCGAAACTTCCAAACAGCGGAAACAAACTGCGTTGTGGTATTTTACGAGGAAGAGTTGACTGGTTCCCCTAAAACAATTTAACATCATCTCCTTTTAATGATAGCTATTAGGTTCACATGCATATATACATATTTTATCGGCACTCACATAATCAAAGTCCTTTATGGAGCCAAAAGCGCTTCCTCATAGAGAACCACAACGGTTTGTTTCCGCTGTTTGGAAGTTTCGAAAAAGAAAAGAGTTCTTGGAGGATATTGTTCATTTTTTGTAGACTCTCCTCTTTCCGCTTTCCTAATGTTCCCTTTTTGTTGAAGCATTTGTAACGCTAACCAAACCACTTCTGCTTGGGAGACCCCTTTTCTACAGAATTTTACTTAGGTTTCAAAAACAACCTTCACCACAACCCTATATTCAACTGTTAAAGAGTTATAGATGAAAAACCGGTGCTTTGTAAAACGAAATAGGCTGAAGGATCGAGAAAATATTTTGCCAACCTGGAACCATTAGTCGACGCAGAACTCCATCGAGATTTCGAAAACAACCTTAACCAAAGGCCCATCTCTTAGCGTAGAAAAGTAACGAACGAAAAACCGACAACTTCTGGCACAAAAAAATGCACCTTCGAAACCGAAATCGGCTGGAACAGTGAGAACGCATTTTTGAACCTGAAAGCGCTGTTCGATGCAGGATTTCATGAGGATTACAAAAACAACCTCCACCAAAGGTCTATTACCTGGCTTCACCCAACGAAGCTATGGTTTGTACCAGGGCTGTGCGTTATAACGTTAACGTGTTATGCATTATCGAGTTACCGCGGTTCTTTCTCGAAAATTAACGATTAACGTTTGACGAAAAAGTCTTGAAATCACGTTAATTTATAATTCGTTAATTGTCGTAGAATTATGGCACCAGATTACTGCACGGAGTGCGGGTCGGCCCGTTTCGCTCAAACCTCCACTCCAATGTCAATTTCGCTCAGAACCCCTCCCCAGGAGCGTGAGAAGGTCAAGTTTTGAACGTGTTCTACCCCTCCCCCTCCCCACCTAGAGCTGATGTGTTCAAACAGTGTTTATCTAGCAGGTTTGCCTCTAGTGTTTGATTGCAGTTAAATTACTCTTGTCGTATTAAATTGTTGAAGCTAGTGCTATGCGAAAAAAGTAGGATGTTTGCAAGGATGAACAGCGCTCATCACATTTATGTAGAGAGGAGCTAAAGTGCAAAAGTGTATGATCTAGTTCCGCAATCGCGTTCAGTCCGCAAAGTCTCATTATCACAATCGTAGAAGCGAAGCGGTTGTTTTGAGAATGATTCTAGTTGAATTTTTGTAAAACAACCGCTTCGCTTCCACGATTGTGATAATGAGGACTGAACGCGATTGCGGAACTTAACTATATGTATAGTGCAGTCCAGCAAAATTCGTACATGTACTTATCAATGAGAAGAGGTCGGCAGAAGATCAATATGCATGCATTCCTATGCAAAACATTCGCCACCGATTGAGCGAGAGCGGTTGTGCTGCCATGAGTTTCAAGCACATTGATCTTTGACAAACAGCTTCTCGTTGGTAATTAGATGTGCAACTTTTGGTGGACTACGTTATAACTGGTTACAGTCTGTGCTGTGTAATAAAATGCGGATGTTTGAAGGGAAGGGAGTTCGATCCCGCTCGAAGTTCATAGTTATGCAAAGTACGGATCACCATAGAAGGATATTTGCGTCAAGCGGGGTTTATTTACTCTTTGTATACACTTTGACCGTCTAGGATGGAGGGTGAACACTGCTACTGTGTATGGGCTCACACTTTCTCAGGTGTGGCCCCGACGGAAAACGACAATTTTGAAAACTATGAGTCACGATAGTAGGATATTTAAGTCAAGCGTCGCTGATTTACCCTGCGTACGATATTTCACCGTCTGATTGTGAAAAAAGTCAAGTAGTAAATGAGTTATTTGGAAAAATCCTCGCTTTGAGAAACAAGACTTTATACTCTACCGTCTGCAACCTTCTGCAAATCTGAAGAGAGCCTTTTAAGAACATTAACCTGCTGTGGGTTCTTCTCTAAACTGCACTGTGGGTTCACATCTGACAAAGTAGGTTCTGGGAAAACGCGTATAATGACCCAGAACCCACACCAGGAAAATTTTCGCAAAGTGCACACTGCGGAGGTGCCATAGGCTCCAAACGAAAGGGTACAGAGTGTAGTTTCCTAAAGCTAGGATTTTTTTCCAGGTACCTCATTCAAAACTTAATTTACTGCAGTTTTAAAACCCTAATTTAGATTCGTGAACTTGGATGTTTTTTGTCTTCTTCCTCTATCAGTGTAGCGGTCTTCGGCGTTAACTTTAGACGCTGAAACCCAGAATAGAATAAATCAGCCACGCTGGACTCAAATATACTACTTCCGTGACTCTTAGTTTTCAAAATTGCTGACTTCCGACGGGACCACACCTGAGAGACGTGTTAGCCCTCAAATTTTAGCGGTGCTCGACCTCAATCTTAAACGAGGAATTTTTTTGTACAGCGTAAATCGACCACGCTCAACTCCAATATCAGCTCTACTGACTCATAGAAATCTTTCGCAGAAATCATTCAGCACTTAGTAGGCAAACTGCTTTAGGCACTTCACATTGAGGATTCATATGTCTTGTTTATCATTTTGGGAACACCTTCACGATAACTTCACCCTAAGCTTCCTAACTGAACATCGTCACTCACAACTAAGTTCAAACAGCATTTCAGTCAAATCGCAATGCATAGTTTAATCCCATGTGAAAAACTGCTCCGGGCGGTTTTCACTCACATACACAATTCTCCATTGGGTCTTCCTCCGAAGGTCAGACATCTCCGGAGCTCAAAACCCCCTGTGGGGCTCTATCCCACGCCGAACTCTGTATGGCACTGATTGATACGGGAGATCTGATGATTTATTGATTTTTGATGTGGTAATGTTTTTCTTTCTAATGGTTTAACGAAATGCAAAATTAACGTGTTAACGCATTAACGGGTTAACGCGGTTTTTTTTTCTGAAAATTAACGATTAACGCTTAACGAAAAAAATAATTTTCATTAACGCACACCACTGGTTTGTACCCACGTGTACTCATACTCGAACGCTGGGTCAGTGCGGGTGTCAACAGCGGGCGCCAACTAGTATCAAATCTAATTATTGTTATTATACAATAAAATTGAAGTGTTCGCGCCATTTGACTGCATAACACACCTGTGGGATTCGTCAACGGTAAATCTCTAGGTAAGGGTTATCACTAGAAGATAAAGATGAAGGTCCGTCTTCCTCAATCTCTATTTCAATATGCAGCGCATTCAACGTCTATCTCGAAGAGATTTGGATGCTTCTTAGGGCTATACAGCGGCTTGCGGGGTCAGCCGACTTCCAGTCATACCCTCCATATCCTTACAGGAATCTAGTATCAATTCGAGGACTTTGTAGGGATATTAGATCTGGTTGACCCTGAGCGAGTATCGAATCCTGCCGTGTAGAGCGACCAGCAGCGCATCCTGCCACTACACCACCCCAGCTCGAGTAACCACCATATCGAGATAGACGAATTAACCATAAGGTATTGCAGAGAAGGCAAGTGAGATTTTCTAAACCTATGGGTTTACCGTCTATGAGTCCGGCCCCTTGTCCTTGGAGTAAATTTGCAACAAGTAGAGTTTCACGATTTTTTCCGTTTTCTGCCAAATTTTGCTTATTTTTACAGAATACAGAAAAATGGCCAAAAATAGGCAGAAAACAGAAAATTCCGCACACCTCTGTTCCCCGTCCCGCCCAGTTCAACAGAATACCAACACGTATAGCAAAATTGGCTCATATTGCTATGGTCCCCGGATCTCAGTTAACAGCAACATCACAAGGGTGCTGAGTTGTACGGAAAACTGTTGGGCACAAGCAGGATTAGAACCTGGATCGAAGCTTTCCAGGTAAGCATATTCTCACTTGCATCGCCGTGCGGTGCGCCAAGCTCTGGCACTATTCAGCACAACTCAGCATCTTTGCAACAACTTATTTATTTATTTATGCACGCAGAGGTGCGCATAATTAAGTATCTTGAAATAGAAACAGTACAACCGGGTCATAGAAAAATTTAAAAAAAACGACAAGTAAAGTGTTAAACAGAATGGAATTGTTAAAAGCAACAACGAGAAAATAATTTGAAATCAAATCAAACGCGCCTCGAAAAGACCGTGTGTAATGGTAATTTGTAATGCCCTAACGACGGCATAGCCCTTGAAAAAGCATAAATACTCTTTAAAAACTACAGCATTGGTGTGATATCACTGTGCTCCTGACTATTAGGCCTATTTTTGTTCGACCACCGTGCGATGCGATAGCACGCTAACCAGGAGTATCGACAGAGGCCCGTCGATACTCGTTTGAAGCATACTGTCGCTGCAATCGGCGATGGAATTGTGAAAGAGACCTTACATAGATAAGTATAGCCTCGCTCCCTCGTTTTGAGCCGGTGGAAGTGAGGCTTATCGGGTTTATCATGTAAAAATCTCCTTATCACTTATATTTTGCAGTGACCGACCGCTCCGCTGCTTGCTCCGCCCGGACTAGCGAGCTACTCTGAGAAAATTTTTGACAATTCTTCTGATGGAAAAAAACAGCAAGCATTTCGAACGGAATAGACGGCAAGAAAAATCATCACCAATGGTAACTTCCGAGGAAGTAGGCGAAACACGAATTCCTATTACAGTAGCAGCGAAACATGAAACCAACATACTCACAACATCCAACTTTCTCGCATCTGCCGTACTTTCTCGCATCAGTAGGAAAAAGCGTTGCGATCAGCTGTCAAGTTGACCGGAATGGTCATCGATGTAACCTGACGAGAAATCGACAATCGTGTGAAAACAGGCTTAAAGGCAGTGTCCACGATAAAAACCATATCTGATTTTTTGGTGGAGATCGGCAGCTGCAGAGTCTAGCGCAACCCTAACGTTGAAAAACTACGAAAAATGAGCTTGGAACGGTCCCCTACGGCCCCAAAGTTGGACACCCGTCAGCTCGTCACACCCAGATGCACTTTCCACGCCCACCGACGTGAACAAAGGAATGCTCGAGATCGTGAGATGAGCGATGGTTTCTGATCAGAAGCCCCGTTCTTCCCTTTATTCTCAACTGTTCTCATTACTCAGGTCAGCTCGCATAGATCGGCTGCAAAGACGGAAGTTACAAGCCTCGGACAACTCGTCCACCATGTTTCCCTAGCTCAATTTTTGAGGGACCATAACTCCGTTCCTAGAAGGTCTTGTACGATTCCAAAAAACACATTGGAATCAGCATGGGACCGTCTTCAAGATAGGCAAAAAAGCAGAAAAACGATTCTTATCGTGAACACTGCCTTTAATTAAAAAAGACAAAGCAAGAGGTTCAAGTCGCCACAGAAATAAAAGATGTGTTCTATAGGTTGGCCCACACAACTCAAGCCACAGCCACTCATACAGAGTGATTTTTCATTAGAAAATTCGTTTTCGTGTTTTAATCTTCTGTATGCTTGTTCTTTTTCCCTATGAGTGCTGGTGTCGATACTCAGGCAAACCATCGCTCGGAGCGGGACCGGAGAGCGACTGGAGCGACGCTGTCTCTCCGCTCCGGGCGATCTACTCGAGCCACAGCAGCCGCCCTCCGGGCGACCGCCATCCCGCTCCGAGCGATCTTCGGTCCCATTTGGCACCACGGTCGCTGTCTGGGCGATTTGCAAAGTTTTCCCAACAGCTTATTTTTTAAACTCCGCCTCTTTTCTAGAGGTGCGTGAGTGTCGCGGTCCATGGCAAGAAAAGCCCCGCCTCGGTCCGCTACATGGGCGTAACCTTCGCCGAGGTCCGAATCTCCCTGCGGACCGCGGCGAAAACCGCCCCCCCCCAGCCATGGGATCCCTATCCCTCAGTGGTCAAAAATATGCTGGCCTCCGGAAAGGGACTCGAAGTCACCTTCGAGGGCCGGCATCAGGATGCCGAATGAGGACTCGAGTGAGATGAGGCACCTTTCATACCGGCTGTGCATGTGATAAACACATTAGGACGTGATCATTCGCTTTACCATGTTTTTTCATGTCTGCCACTGCACCACGCACTCTTCGATGCTCCCTCGAATGATGGGTAACGGACTTAAGCCCCTTTCATAGTTTACCGGCCGACGTCGGACGACTCGTTATCAAATTTGATAAGTTAAGATGGATAACATGGATAGGGTAGGGTAGATGGATATTACACATTCGATAACGAGTCGTCCGACGTCGGTCGGGCAAGTGTGAAAGAGCCTTTAGGCTAGAAAACCATCGGAGAAATCGCACTGGCAATATTCGGGGAGGCGAAAGGAGACAGAACTTCCCGGGTGACCCGACATTTCTGCCGGAGTAGTCACAGAAAGCGAAAAGACAAAGAAAAGAAACGGAAATCGCTTGTGCAAGAGACCCCAAGATTCGGCTTGGCCTGCACACATTTCATGACGTCCTGCACACTCCTGGGGTTCTGCACACTTCTTACGGTGTCTGGCGCATTCACATTTGGGTCCCGCTTTTTTTGTGGCGTCTGACGCACTCCCTCTTGGGTCCCTAACACTTTTTACAGCGTGTGACGCATTCCCATCCGGGTCCCGCACATTTTTTATGACGTCTGACGCACTCCCTCTTGGGTCCCGCACATTTTTTATGACGTCTGACGCACTCCCTCTTGGGTCCCGCACATTTTTTATGACGTCTGACGCACTCCCTCTTGGGTCCCGCACATTTTTTATGACGTCTGACGCACTCCCTCTTGGGTCCCGCACATTTTTTATGGCGTCTGACGCAATCCCATTTGGATCCCGCACTTTGCCTACGGCGTGCTGCGCACTCCCACCGAGGTCCCGCACACTGGCCAAGGGTTTCCCCCGCACTCCCGCATGGGTCCCACAAACTTTCAAAGGACTCCTGCGCACTGCCAGTGGGGTCCCGTATACTTTCATTCTACGGCGTCCTGCGTACTTCCACCGGGGTCCCACAAACTTTCCCCGGCGTCCGGCGCACTCTCATTGGGGTCCCGCACACTTTATCCGGCTTCCGACGCACTGCCACTGGGGTCCCACAAGTTATCACACAGAGAACAACTAATCCTGCGTCTCTCTAACTCTGGAGTTGGCACCGCTGTCGCCCCGAGAGCGACCGGACAGCGGCCGAGGGGCGAACTGGCACCGGACAGGGACCGCGGTGCCAGTTCGCCCCTAGTCCGCTGTCCGGGCGATGACGTCATAATTGGGAGGAGCCGGTCCCGATCCGAGCGATGCTTTGCCTAAGAAACTGTAATCAAAATGCCGCGTACAGTTGTTGGACTCAAAAAAAACGTCGCGGCTAAAATTCCACTTGCAGGGGGGATCGAACCCGGGAGCAAAACCGGGGTTGGAAGGCCGCTGCTTTGAACCGCTCGGTGAATTCCGCTTGGTGGTGTTGATGAAATGATAGATGATATAACACTCGCCGATTTCTCGCCTTTGCGACCTCATTTCAAAAAATTACTCCTTTTTTCTCCACTACTACTCGGGAAAAATGGTAGGGTATTATTACGACTACCCTGAAGGTTGTCTAGCAGAAAAACATGAGTGTATGGGCAGTTCTGGTAAACGGAACTGGTCATTCCTTTTCAGAGTAGGCTTTAATTTGTTCTTGTTGTGCTTCGGCCTGTTCTGTATCAGTGTCACCTACAGGAGTGGTGGATCAGATGCTTGGTTAGCTGATCAGGGTGTAGTCGCCTCAGGGTCCGGTGAGTAGCCGCTCATGATTGATGGATCTGCGACATCGGTCGCAGACGATACGCGACGCAGAGAACGCGTCCCCACGCGTTACAGACCACACGGTACGCAAAAAACGCCCTGCGGGGCCTTCTCTGCTAGTGGGGTCGAGTACCTCAAACTTAGGTAATTGAACCGACAGGTGCCCTAAGCAGCCCTACTCAGAAATTTCTGAACAAGTTACCTGAGGCTTTAATGCAAGTTGCATGATGGCTTCACGCAACTTACTTCGAGCTTACAGGTAACTTGAAGCGATGTTACGTGTAACTTGAACAGATTTTTAATTAAAGTAGCATGTAAGTTGCACTAATATTACACATTGCCAGTAACTTGCACTGTTGCTGTATGTAACTTAACACCCACGCGCAGCGCGGCCGGCACAGCCACGTGGCGCGTTCAGCGCACCGACACGCGGCATGCTCGCCGAGCACGCCGGCGGCTGGGCGAGGCCTCCAGGCGGTGTGAGGGGGGAAGTACCTCAAACTTGGGTAATTGAACCGACGACGTTATCATCCTGCCTAGAGAGTGCGTCGTATACCTCCCTGGGAAACAGCTCGCCCCGAGTTAAGTTACATGTGCGATAAAATAACACATTTGAGTTACGTCACTACTTTATGTCACGTGTAAGTCAACTCGTACCGCGCAACATACTTCCTTTGTTGAAGGGTCACATGTAATCTAAAGTTGTGAAGATAAGTTGCAGGTAACATGTTTGGAGTTCTGAAATCGCATGTAACTTTATCAGAAATTCCTGAGTAAGTCTTACCCCCTTGAAAACATGTTTGTGGCCGATTTAAGTTACTTGCAACTTGTCTTGTGTGATTTGGGTTACATGTAACATATGGGATGCACATTGCACGCGGTACCCCGTCGATATGGTGCGTGTAACTTAAATGATCGGAGATAAGTCGCAAGTAACTTACATCGGCTTAGATAGGTTCCAAGATACTTGTTTTCGGCCTTTCATGTTACAAGTAACTTGTTTTTATTTTTTTAAGTTGCCCGTCAGCGGAACTTGATGGGAAACCGCTGTAACATCCACCTCGGTACGCGGTTGCGTGGCGGTCCCTCGAATTTGCTATGGAGCGTGCCGTTTGGTGGCCATCGTGTATTCCAACTCCTGAAGAGACGGGAGAAACTGGAGAGACGCAGCGAGTGGGCTGTCGCTAGCCCCGTATTGCGTCCAATCAGAAACCTCGCTCCTCCCCCGTTTCTCCCGCCTCTTCAGGGGCGGCATGCATGAACGCAGCGAACGGTGTCAGGGAGCCGCTCCGCGTGCCATGCGCGCAGCGTCGAGCAACGGGGCCGCCCGAATTTCGTGACGTGTATTGATGTGCCTGATTTTCGGGGCCGCCCCGTTGCTCGACGCTGCGCGCATGGCACGCGGAGCGGCTCCCTGACACAGTTCGCTGCGTTCATGCATGCCGCCCCAGGGGTTGGAATACACGATGGCCACCACCCGAGCGTGTCATCCCCTCTTCAGGGTCGCTGTTATCCCCTCTGCAGAGATGCTGCCGAGGTACGGCCACTGAATGAATGCTTTTGGCTTTTAAGAATTAAGATTCTGTACTTAGCAGTTATACACAGTTTGCTTGTTTACAGTTTTTTCTCGTGGCTGCGCGGAACACATTCTCTTGAATGAACGATGAGCACCCTTGCCTTCCGGAGACGACTACTGCAAGTATGAATGAATCCAACCCATAAGAAGCTTCATGTAGTCGTTTCAGTTGGTTGTTAAATGGTGATCAAAGTCGTCGTGAATCATGATATTGATGAGCGTCAAAACTAAAATGATCAGAAACTGCGTATCGTCGATCACTGGATGGGGGGGGGGGGGAGCCGCGGCGCAGCGATCTAAAGGGTCATTACATTACTTGATCGATGTTCATGACTATCATTACCTACCTCCTCGCTTCCGTGCGTGTGTTCGTCGCGGCTACCCCACATCCAGTGATCCACCATATTTAAGCTGCTGTCGGGCCATCAGTTTTCAAATGTGCGATACTGAACTGGCCGAAATGTAGAAAACAACAGTTGTGCCGATTGAGAAGTTGCAGAAGCTATAGATAACTTTCCGACTGAATTCTTAACTGCACTGCTTGATAGAAGCAATAGATTCGACAATGGTTAAGAAGGACACCGGATCAAGCCGGTCGTTGTGTCTGGCGTCGGCAAAACTACGACCTCCCTCGATGATCAAAGTTTCTGCCAAATTTTGCAATTTATTCATTCATTCAACGACTTTATTATAGAATAAAGAAACATACATAGCTATGTATAAGAGTGAGATTCTAAGAGGTAAAGGATGCATAATAAATACAGAAGTAAGAAAGAAGGGGACAAAATATGAAACATTTTGAGAGAAAATTTTCCACAATCCGAATGACCTCTTGTCACAAGAGGCCTGAGACCACCGCTTCTAGACACCAAGAAAAGCACAACGTGCTAGAACAACCCGTCACATCTATTTAGCAAATTAATACCAATACCCTTCTGATCAGAGTGGACGCTCACTCGTCCCTTGTAGTGACCTGAGATCGTAATTGGACAGTCTACTTCGAAAGATCAAAAAATTCCCGGCCCCAGCGATTTCTGCAGGCAAATTTTTCCAAATTCTGACAACCCTGTACGCAGAGGAATTTAATATGCTGCCTTTAGAGGTGAATTTCTGTGCATTTGCAGACGATATTAAGATTTTTCGCCAGGCAGGCTCTAGTGAGGACATTAAGACAATTCAAAATGCAATAGACGCAATGGCGGTCTGGTCCCATGAATGGCACCTGCCGCTATCGAAGAAGAAAACGAAGTGTCTGCATCTAGGTTCCTCAAATAACTGTCATACTTACAATGTCGAAGGGACTGAGATTGACAATGTCGAGCAGATCACTGACCTGAGATTCATCCTCACGCGAAACCTCAGTTTTGACAAGCACTGCGAATCGGTATCTACCAGAGCCACCGTGGCTGTCAATAATATAAACGAAATCAAGCACGATATGGAATGCAGATCATCTAGCTTGACCTATGCTGATTTCCTTATTACAGCTTCAAAAAAATGGCTTAATGTTTCCGTTGCGCGCTTGATTTCGTTTTGATAAGTTTAACGGAGAAGCTCGTGAAATTATCAACCACCAAATCGCATTTTTGGTTATTTCACTTCATTTCCTAGCTTTTTTATTTTTACAGGCTATTTTACGCCAAATCATTTTTTTAAATATTTCAAGATATTTTTGAAGATTTTTTCACCATTACCAAATCGTTACTTTTGCCAAGAAGCTAAATTTTCAGAAATTTCACATATTTTTCCCGAAGGTTCCCTTAAGGGCTTCAATACTGCTGAGAAATTTCCATTTTGGAATGATGAAACATCTAAGAGACGATATTGCCGTATGAGTACAATTTTTAAAACTTATGACCCAAAACCATGAAAAATACCATTCATTCCCACATTTTGTGCAACATGTGAGAGCTCGATATTATTGATCATTAATATTTGATCCTGCCTGATGAGAAGAGTTTCCAAACAAGTGACTTCATTAATATTTGATCTTGCATGATGAGAAAATTTCTCAAAAAAGTGAACAATAAAAAATCATTGCGGCACTTTTGCAACGGGCCAAAAAATCAATATTATCGATTGGTATTTATCGATAATGACTGATTAGCAAAATATCCCAACCAAGAAAACCAATCCCTTCGGAAATCACTACTACTGGCCGCATTTAGTGCAGAAAGCGCCAAAATCGATAATATTGATTATCGATCGATGACGCGTCATGAGTACGAATTCTGACAAGTTCAGTACTTACCTCCGACGACCTCTGTTGATTGGCTGCAGATTCACCCACCCACCCCGGTCTCCACTAAACACGTTACCAACACCTTATCCAACATGTTACGGAAGTCTTCCGTAACATGTTGCTTTAGCTGTGGTAAGCTGTTCCTATACATGTTCGATAGCTGTGCAGAATGATGAAGGAAGGTTGTTGAGCATGCGTGCTAACCGTGTTGCTAGAAGCCTCATAAGACGATGGTATTTCGTTGCCTGATCACTGCGGCTACGCGGTCACTCTTCGTATTCTTTGTCATGAAATTCGAGGTCGGTTTTAGGAAAAGACTAGGAGTCTACTCAAGCATAGATCGCAGTAGATCAGAAGTTGATAGCAATTGGGTACCAAAAGGGCTGCCATGCAATTATCACGGCTATGAAATCTACAGCCCCGACTTTTTCTCTTCAAAATCGTATGGCTTTTCTTCCTCACCCTTTGATGGCCGATCAAATACATCACGTTTTCCATATAACTTGGGATCACGTTTTTTTTTCGCATCAGCACAATACCTTTGGTGAGTCCGTTTTCCGAAACCTGGTAGTTATGTTATGTATAGGAAGATTAGTTACTTTTTTTTCTTTATTCTGCAGTGACGTGTTCACGACGGCTGGCCCTCAGCGACAGCGACAGGTCTGTCGTGGGGTATAACAACGGCCGAAGACAAACGACCAACCTCAAACGGAGTATTCAAAGCAAAAATATTGTAAAAAGTTATAGTTTTTTTTTCTTTGAATGGTTCAAAATCATGGTACACAAACTCTGGAAACCTCTAGTGAGCTTCCGATAATGATTCTCACCAATTAAGGAAGTCGAGCGATCTCTCTGTAGAAATCGATAATGCGAAAATTGAAGAGAAGTGTGTAGACTTAAACGACGAGAGCTGCCCTTTTTCCGAATCAGCATGGTCAACAAGAAGCTCGCATCAAAATTGTCACCAAGCGAAAGGAGGAGACTCTGAGCGATGATTTAAATTTTCAATTTCTGAAAAATCAAAAGACTATAAAAAATTGATTTCAATTTACTACAGGGAGACTCAAAACCCAAGCAGAACAGCATTCACCGCTTGCTACAGTATTTTGCAAAAACGGTGCTTTGCAGCGTTTTTGGCGCGAGTGAAGCGCCGCGTCACCGTAACAATATCGGCAAACCCTACGATATCGGCGAACCGAGTTCGATTTACACTTATGTTATGAAATCGTTAACGGTCTTTGCGACATCCCATTTGAGAGTGTTTTCGTGTTCACCAGCCGCTGTACTCGCTCCCGCCAGCACGCTTTTCAGCTCGCACGTAGATTTACGTCGAAGTCCAACGTGCTGCATTCCTTTGCATTTAGAGTCATCCCAGTTTGGAACAAATTAGATCGTTGAGGCCGCGCAGTTTCCGATTTTCAAAAGCAGGCTATCCCATTTCAACCTCAGGTCATTGCATGGGGTCGATGGCCGTGCTTTCTGCTAAAGCTTTAAATTCAGGGTGCTCTTATTCGTACGAGTGTTTTCTTTGCCTACAATTTTGTTTGCCTGCATGTCCAGACTGTCTTGTTTAAACCTGTCTCACATACATTTTGTATGTTTCTTTGTCGCCAGATAAAGCTATTGAATTGAAAAAAATTGAATTGAATTGAACTTCATTTAAAATTAACGAAATCGATTTTCAAGAGACTTTTTGTATTTCTTTCAGAGAGGCGATTGCAATGGTATTTCAAAAAAGTCTTGTTTGGCTCCGTAATTTGTCGGCAAATTTGCATTTGCTTCTGCAATTCACATCGAATACAGGTTAAAACATGACAGAAATGAATCTACTGGTTTGTAACGCGACTGTATGGAACTCGTTGGAAGCAATTGGAAAATGGCATTCAAGGGGGTCGAAAAGGGCACATCGGGTTTATCATGTGGGAATCTCCAGACCGTTGTTATATCCGACCATGACTACTCCGACGCTTGCTCCGCCCGGACTCATATGAGCGAGAGAGGCTATACATTTGCCGTGCACAGATTGTAACAATAGGAATCTCATTAACATGAGTGTGGCACGAAACATCAGTCTTTAAGGCTGCATTCTTAACCCTGCACTATTCTTAATTTTCGAAAAGAAAAAGATGGCTTTTGCAAAACGATGGTCTGTCGCTTAACCCCTTCAGAAAATGAATAGAGCATGGAAAAGGATGGGAAATGATTACATGCCGCCGAAATATTTGTCAGAAATCGATGGCGACCAAATGACTGGAGATCGCCTTGGATCACAAGATACAGTGTTCCTGTTACGTTTAAAACAGTAACACAAAATAATGGAACAAAACTGAGTGAATACCAGGATCAACGAAAACCAACACACCATGGACATGTGAGAAAAAACCGTTGTGAGTTGCGCGCGAAATCGATAACAGGGAGCAGACGCTCATTTTCGAAACGCTAGCTGGACCCTCCCGTAAGATGTTTGAAGCTTGACAGAAGCATGTTCGCTCGTCTCAGTATTGTATCTCTCAACGACTTCCTGGGGGAGCAGCTGTCGAAGCATGATCGTGAGCTGCGCACGCCGAAATAACACGTCGGAAACATGTAGAGGGTATTTTATGCTGTTCGTATGGTGTTTCAAAAGTTCTGAGATGGCGGTCTGGTCTCATGAATGGCACCTGCCGCTATCGAAAGAGAAAACGAAGTGTCTGCATTCAGGTTCCTCAAATAACTGTCATACTCGCAATGTCGAAGGGACTGAGATTGACAAAGTCGAGCAGATCACTGACCTGAGATTCATCCTCACACGAAACCTCAGTTTTGACAAGCACTGCGAATCGGTATCTACCAGAGCCACCGTGGCTGTCAATAATATATTCAGGGGACTGCGAACAAGAAACAGCGCGGTACTACTTAGCCTTTAGAACCTACGTGAGACCTATTTTTGAGTATGGGACACCAGTGTATTGTCCGCATAAAAAGAAACGCATAGTCAAACTTGAAAAGGTGCAAAACGGGTTCATAAGAATGTTAATGATCAGGAAGCTCGGTTTTTGCCATTATCAACAAATGCCATCTGCAGAAACCAGGAATAGTGAGCTCAAACTGCCCTCTCTTCTGGTAAGGAGAGAGTTGAACGACTTACTGCTGCTTCATAAAATCCTGTATCAACCGGACTTTGGTCTCCGGCCTGGGTGTATTGTCGAGGTGAGAACATCAAGTATATATATTATATTTATTACATGGATACCCATGTGAATTTACAAAACTAAAGAGAGAAAAAATCCGAGATAAGCACACGTAAAACGCCTGACAGATACAGATTGACAACACTGAGGAAGACAAAACAAAAAAAGGGAATCACCTCATAAGTTAAGGTACTTGTCCAGCATGTATTTAAAAGAATTAAATTTTGTAGGGATGGTCAACTTCTTGCTTAGTTTCTCAAATTCAGTTCCTGCCCTGTTAACGAAGAAGAAGTGCCGAATACCTTTCCGGGCTCTCTGGATAGCTAGCTTAGAAGAACCCCCTCTTGTTACAGAGATTCGCCTGCCAAATAGCGTATTTGGTTTGAGCCCGGTTAACCCATGTAGGATCTTATAAACCATCAACAGGTCGAATTTGCGTCTTCTGTCAGCCAGGCTGTGGAGTTTGAAATTAAAATTCCTCACTTTACTGCTGGGAATCCCATCATACAAAAAGCCCGTAGCCCTGATTAATAGTTTTCTCGTGAAACTGTTCTGAACGCTTTCAAGTTTACTTATAATTTTGACTTTTTGTGGATTGAAGATTACGGTTCCGTATTCCAGGATTGGCCGTACATAGGTTTTATATGCCTGTAAGAAAACTTGGGTGTCACGAGTGCTCAAAGCTCTAAACACATTAAACATCACTCTAGTGGCTTTAATCGCCACTCTCTCGCAATGAGTATCGAAACTAAGGTCTTTCGTGATGGTAAAACCAAGATCCCTCATTTCATCAACTTCATCGAGGACCTTTCCTTTTATTGAATAGGAGAAGTTGGTATTATTTCCGCCGATGTGAAGAACCTTCGTTTTTTCACTCGACAGGGGCAGGGCCCACTTTTTCGACCAACTCACGACAGCGTTCAATGCATTCTGTAAAAGATCCCTTTCTTCAGCACACGAGACAGGGAAGTATAACTTGAGGTCATCGGCAAAAGAACAGCACTTGACGCCAGCTTAAGAGACAAGGTGGGGAAGATCGTATGTATATATATATTGAAAAGTATTGGGGAAAGCACCCCTCCCTGAGGCACACCACTTGAAGCTGATCTAGGTGTAGAAGTAGCCGAATTAACTCGTACCATGAACGTTCTGTCCTTAAGAAACTCTTCGATCCAAGCTGTTATCCTAGGGTGAACCCCAATATGATTGAGTCTGTCAACGAGTTTTGGATGGCTTACGCGATCGAAAGCCTTGGAGAAATCCAGGTAAACCACATCTACAGCTGTGTCCTGATCCAAGTAACTGGTCCAGTCATTCAAACATTGCAACATGGCTGTTACTGTAGATTTTTTCTTTTGGAAGCCGTGCTGGCTTTCTGATATGATACTGTTGTTTTCAAGATGCGACACAATCCGTTTTTTGAGCAGCTTTTCGAAAATTCTCGCGATGACTGAAGTAATACTAATAGGTCGAAAGTTGGACGGTGAGGTAAACGGTGGTTTTTTGGGGATTGGGGTTATGTACGAAGTTTTCCACCTCCGAGGCACCTCAGTTCGCATGAAGCTAAGATTGAATAAATATTCTAAGGGTCCCACAATAATATGCGCCACGGCTTTGTAAAACGCAAGCGGAATGTGATCCGGAGTAATCGAGGTTGAACTCGGCCACTTAGAAAGAGGCTCATGTATTTCATCTTTATAAAACCATACAGAGTCATTCATGACTGGGAATACAGGATTGGAAAATTGAGCTAAAAGACCATCCTCCGCTACACTGATAAACGCCTTCTCGAAAACATCAGCCAAAAGTTCCACCTTTTCAGAGTCTTGCTTGAGCACATCCCCGTTTTCAGAAATGAGAGCTCCGAGCCTATTTTTAGTCTGAAGTCTAGAATTAAGTAACTTGTAAAAATTATTGCTGTTTCGTGACCCAATGATTTTCTTTTCCACCGAACTGTTGTATTTGCGAAGCTTCCTCTCAAACGTGGAATTAAGTTCATTGAAAATGCTCCAGTGCTCCACATCACCACTAGTTTTTGCTACGTTCCAGGCATCAGACTTTCTTTTAAATAGAGAACGGAGGTAAGGAGGCAAATGATCTCTTCTCAGGGGAATCCTCGTTAGAGGTACAAAAAGATCAATGCAATGCATAAGAATCGCTAAAAACATTTCATATTTATAATTTACAGTGGAAACAGAATTGAACGAGCCGTACCAATCTATGCTGTTGAGGTGGCAGCAAATACCACCATAATTAGCAATTTTGAAGTTTCTCCTAACTACATATTCTCTGGTGCTAGTACGGGAACGATTTAGCCTGAACCTAACCAAGGCATGGTCGCTGCTACCAATCGGGGGCTCCACCTTGACAGACTGAATCAGAGACTCATCATTCGTTAACACCAAATCCAAAATATTGCGACCTAGTGTGGGCTGCATTACTAATTGCCGGAGACCATAGCCACTACACATTTCAATCAGAGCCCTCGATGAAGAAGAAAAATTACTGGAAGGTCGCTCGCCATCCCAATCAATATAAGGCATATTAAAATCGCCACAGACAATGCTGGAATAACTACTAGCGAGTAGGTCACTAACTCTCTTGATCAGCAGTTCAGACATCCTCTCCGAACAGTCTGGGGCTCTGTACACAAGAACAATGCGAACTTTGTTTTGATCGATAGTAGCATCCGAGCACAATATCTCGTAACTACCGTCGACAGTTTCGCTGAAAACCAAATCAGGACACAGGGACTTATCGATTAACAGACCAACTCCACCGCCTCGCTTACAGACACGATCGCACCTAAGCAGTTCATATTGATTGCACCACTCGCCTAGTAAAGGGGCTGTGTCAATGTCGGGGGACAACCACGTTTCGGTGAGAGCAAAAAAACTGATTTTAGATTGGCGCAGCAGGAAAAGTAGACCATCAATGTTTCTTATTATCGAACGTATATTAGATAAAATACACACTAGACACGTATCAAAAATCCGCCGAGATGTTACATGTTTAAAGAGGCGTCAGGATTAGCAGTGCCAATTGGAGTTCGTAACGACATAGATGCAGAAGTATTCCTAGTCTCGTCAGATGATTTGCTACTCATAACACCAACATTATCAGGATTGCCAGTCAAATTGGGGCGGTCACGCCTGGCCTTTCTTTCGGCACGAATCCTATCAAGTTCTTCTTTGGGCAAAGAGGCTCTTATGAACAGACCACTGAGATGAAAATTTTTCAAACGGTAGGCCCTACTGAGCATCAATCTGGAGAAATAAAAAGCTGGCAAAACAACTTTAAGGAGTCTAGGATAAGAATTACGACGCGGGCCCATGCGAAAAACAGTGACTGGGCTGCAGTCGATCGACAAAAAATCAATAATTTCATACACACAGCTCCAATCGTGACTAACTCTTGAGGAAGATTTGAAATCCCGACTTTCGGGCACACCTGCTATCACAACTGAACGAGAACGCTCAACTTCTTCAAACGAACAATCCATTTTCGTACTATTCTCAGAAGATGACTGAGTCGAAACGACAAGTGCATCTCCTTGAGCAAGTTTGACCTTCAGCTCCTCGTTTTCCTGCTTGAGCGATCTGATCTCCTTTGACAGCAATGTCTTCTCTGAACACAACAGTCTATTCATGTCGAGAACGATTTCAAGTTGCTTCTTACTCTCCATTAAGTAGCCGAGAATTGTTCTGACGTATAGAGGAATCGAATCATCATTCAGGAGCTTTGCAGCAGCACTGTCGAACTCGGTTTGCGGTTGATCGGATTGGATAAAGTTCAGGCTTCTTTTCAGGATACCATCAGTAGGGAAAACAGGGTTTCCATTGACATCTTGTGACCACCAAGAGAATCGATCGTACCACAGACAAAATAACGGGGCACAGCAAGGATAGTTCTGTGCAGACGAAACGGGAGGGGGATTTAGGAGGACGATAGACGAAGGAAGAATCAGCAGCGGTATAGCTGAGATTAAAACCGCGAAGTGACAGCGGAATATCGTTGAAAAACAGCCTCAAAGTCGAAAGTTGGGACGGACGACCCGTATATACCAGGGGAGGAGCTTCAAAATTGTGCGCAAAAATTCAAACCTAAACTGCAGGCGCTTTTTCTTCATAAATAGGGCGACCCCGGCATTCGAACGGCTTCGGAGCAGGGGTGTGCGGCAAAGGAATTTGAAATTTCGGCAAACGGCAACGGCAAACCCCAAAAATGGCCGGCAAACGGCAAAAGCTGTTCTGTCCTATAATACACACACATTTGATTAGTCGTGTGGTGAACCATGTAATATATGCCAGTTACTATGTATCTGGCGTATAACTAGCCTTTACAGGAGGGGAAAATCCCACATATCTTAAGCTACTCGAGAGCGCAGGTGATCATAGAACTACAGTAGCGCTGTTTTGTGCGTGACAGTATAGGAGCCTCCATCAAGTTCAATTTTTACAGTTAGTGGTCAGAATTAGGCTCAGGGTTCTTTTCGCTCACTCGAAATCACGCCTAGATGGTCTATTTCGTGAGGCCAAAAAAAGTGGGGTGAGACTGGTCAAGTTGAAGACAAAGTTCACGATAAAGACAGCTTTGGAGTTTTAGCCAAAAATAAAATACTCCGAAATGGCAAGTTGATCGAATACACAGAATGAGAGGCACCTATTGACAAGCCGACTGATACATGCGACGCGCGCGACAGAAAGTCGGTCCACCCACGTCATCGCTGGAGCTCCGCGCGCGATGCGTTTAGCCAGTCGACTGCTCTTGGGCGTTTCCCATTCTGTGTATTCAGCCAACTAGCCGGTACAAGGCCCAATACAACAACAATGTCGACTTAAAAACAAACACTAAGTCAGTCTATATGGCCCCAAAACATGAATCCGGTGTGCCCGTCCCACCCACTTCCCATGTGGCTACCGAGGAAGTGGGTGGGGCGAGCACACCACATTCAAGTTTCTTGGTCGTATATTGCTATTGATTGCTCTTTCTGAGCGGGTTTTCAACACTGTTGTTGAAATGGGCCTCGGACATTTTGATTTCAGGTGAAAATTTTGACGGCGGTTTCAATCGTTGCCTCCGAAGGTTTTTCGTTTTTTTTTCAAATCTACACCATTTCATAACAAACTCAGCTCTGCCGAGGAGTCAACTCGGTGCTATCGCAGAGGGGAGTAGGGCACTTAGCCATCCCACTCGACCATGCTCATTTTTTCGAGCCTTCCAGTATAGTCGTGCCGTGCGAATATTCGAATAGTTTCGAATAGTTTAGATTTGTGCGCCAATATACAAATGTATTTGAACAGTCTTGATTTCCCAGCATTGCTCTAGGAGGGATGTTCCCAAAATTGATGAAGAAATGGGCTCCCACTATTCCAAAACCTGCAGCTGTGCGTTATTTGCAATTTTATTCGAATGTTGAATAGTTTTGAATGAATATCGGATCAGTACCGTGAAGGGATAGAATCCTGCTCTCTCATTAAAGGCAGCGTTCACGAAGAAAAAGTTGCAGGTCTTTTTTTTGGCTAAAACGTAAGCTTTGAGTCTCTCTAAGAAGATTAAGAACGGGAATGCGACGAAAAACGGCCGGTAAGTGGGTGAAAATCTCGTGGGCCAGCCAACCCATTGGGCAACTATGCCCTCGTCGTATAACAGTTTCCCTGAATTAGTGGTTAGATGAGCGATGGTTTCCGATCAAAAGCCCCGTTCTTCCCTTCATTCTCAACGTCCCTCTTTACTCAGGTCAGCTCGCACACATCGGCTGCGAAAAACGGGAGTTACAAGGCTCGGAGAACTCGCCCACAATGCTTTCCTAGCTGAATTTTCTTCTTCTTCTTTGCAGCCACATTGAGGGTTTTGTCATAGGTTGAGGAACTGGGCGACCAGTAACGGATTCGTCCATAAGTCCATTACGGTCAGCGTGGTAGGTCTCTCCGGACAGTTGAATAAATGTGCGGTATCGTGGCCGATGGTACCGCAGTCCGGGCCCACATCAGATTTACTGCTGTCAATCCTGCTGACATAAGACATTAGCATTGTAGAGTGACCACAGCGTAATGATGCGAGCGTGCACCTGGCCCTTCTTCCGAGTTGAGCCTCGGATGTGCAGACTTGGGGCGGCACTACCCCAATATGGGATTAATGACCGCCTTTTCCAGATGACACCGTACAAACTGAGTATGCTCCTCGCGCAATAGACGGAGTCGTTCTTGCTGTGAGTCGTGCCATCTCTGCAGATTGACTTTGCTGGGAGCATCGGCGAATGGCTTTCTGATCTTTCTCTCTCTGACGGGGTTTAGCACTCTCCAAGAGGGGTGATTTGGTTGTTTGACAATGTTGATGAAAAATTGTTGGGCCTGGAGCTCACAGTGCTCCCTTACTGGTAATAAGCGGGTCTCAGCATGCAAGTGATCGACCGGGAACTTCTTGCACACCCGGTGGCGATTCGAAGAGCCGCATTCTATATGCGTTGCATCTTAGTCCAAGAGGATTCCGAAACTAGATGCTGCCAAACTGGGGCGCCGTATTCCAGTGCAGGCTGGAGAATAGCCTTATACGTTGTAAGAATGGTTTCTTTGCTGCTACCCCATGTTGTACCGCCCAGGGCTCTAAGCACGTTAAGCTTCGCTTTAACGATAGCCTGCTTCTGTTCCGTGTTCTTATGGAATTTGAGCGATGGATCGAGTACGAGTCCGAGAAGTTTTGGGAAGCGGGCGGCAGGCAAACGATCTCCATTCCATACGACATACGGATGTGCGCTGTGTTCAGATGGGTCCGTTGTGAGTACGGATACCGATGACTTTGACGCAGAAATCTTCAGCATTTTGCGGTCGAAGAAGCTTTCAGTGCGGTCAAGTACCCGTTAATCTTAGCGGCGGCCACATTTATGTCCCGATCACGACACAAGACAGTCATATCATCAGCGTAAGCGACCACCTTGATATCTTGGGGTGGGGCGGGCATATCTTCGAGGTACAGACTGAAGAGAGCAGGCGACAATACACCGCCCTGTGGGACTCCAGCTGCAATCGGAATGCTGTTTGAGACATGATTCTGGAACATCACTCTAGCCCGTCTTCCCTTAGTGAATGCAGCTATCCAGCGCTTTTTGCCATGGCGGGATTGATGACTCCAGTAAGTTGTTTGATAAGATACCAAGATTCACTGTGTCGAAAGCCTTGAAGTGAGATCCAAGGCAACTGCTACAGTTCTTTCCGGCTTATACGCGTTGAAACCATCAATTGCATAGCTCGTAATTTCTAACAAAGCTGTCGTGGTGGAATGCATTTTTCTGAATCCATGCTGAAACACCTGCCTCTCGTTGTGCTCGGCCAGGTCTTTGACGATCAGCTTTTCAGCTACTTTAGCAAAAGAAGACAACAAGCTAATGGGCCGATATCCCTTGACTGAAGCTTGGGGCTTGCCAGGCTTGGGCAGCGGAACGACGTTTGCCATCTTCCAATTCTGCGGGATAGTACACGACATGAACGAGGCGTTTATCACATCAGTGAGGAGCGGTAGTAAGTCAGTGGGTATCTTCTTCAAGACAGCAGGACATATCCCATCAGGACCAATAGCTCTAGAGTTCCGCATTTCCTTTATAATCTTCTCAATTTGCGTCGTAGTAAACGCTTCGGCCGGGCTCATAAGCGGGAGGCGGCACAGCTCTCTTACAGTCACTCTATTCTGCGGACCTCGTTTAGCACTGGTGATGAAAAAACTTTTGCCGAGCGCATAAGCGGCTTCCTTTCCTGATTTGAATACGCCGTTGTCGAATTCGATAGTGGAGACGGTGGCGGGTGAGCTTTTACCCGAAAGCTTCCGTAAAACCTTCCAAGTAGCTACACTGTCCGTCTTAAAGTCCATCTGTCCGGTGAACTTCTCCCACTCTTCTTTCTTGTGTCTGTCCAAATCCTTTTTGATCTCACTGTCAAGCTCAGCAACCACAGGGTCCAGATGATTAACCGCTCTCCTCGCATCTCTCGTTCTAATTTTGTCGAGGATTTCCCTGTTGACATTTGGATAGAACGTCTTGACGCGACCGATAGGGATAGCCGCATTCATGGCCTTGCGGATTGCGTCAGATAGATGGCACCCCTTCTGGTGCACGCTTCCATTCCACGGGTAATCTGCCGATAGGCGAAGCGCAACTTCACTGAACAGGCGCCAGTCTGCTCGGCCTAAATTAAGATAAGAACGTTGGCGAACACCAGAAAGGGGCGAGAGAATTGGATAGATCGATGTGGACAAAGACAGGAACGTGGTCGCTTGGCAGAGTAGTCGAGGTAGACCATGAGCAGCAGCTAGAAGGTTGGACGAGACAAGAGATATGTCTGGGCTAGAAGATCGGCCGCTGGCAGGAGACGAGTGGGCTGATCATCGTTTAGAATGACCAGGTCGCACTCATCTGCCCATTCTTCGACGTCATTTCCTCTAACATCAGGACCGAGAGACGAGCAAAAGGTGTGAGCGTTGAAATCACCCGCGAAAACGACCGAGGATGAGAGGAGCAGTCGCTCAGCTGCTTGAGAAGTGGGATAGGATTGTAAGATGAAGGGCATGAAGTTGTAGGTGGAATGTATATGTTGAAAAGAGAAAGGGGTGTTTTTAGGGGAGATGGATTGGGAGGTACTCGAGAGTACCCGTCCCGTAGAAGTGCTGGGAATGAGGTGTGAGGGAAGTGAAGATAGAACGAAAGTAGAGACTCCACCGCCGAGAGATGACCTTGGAGCATGGTAAAAAGTATAGCCTGGGATATTGGGATGAGGATAGGTAGGGATGGAGAGAGCTTGGTTTCTTGAACCATGATCACGTCTGGATGGTAAGTACGTGCAAAGAGAGAGAGTTCAGAAAGCTTGGCACGAAGGCCGTTTAGATTGATATGCACAATGGAAAGGGGGCGATTTGAGATAGAGGAATCTGAGATGGAAGGTGAGGAGCATAACACACAACGAAAAGATGAGTTATGATGCCTCACAGAACTGAGACCCGAACAGGAGAGATGCACCCACCTTTGGCATCCGAAGCACTGGACGCTGGTATGTCTCCAGTTTACATCCTCTCCGCACGTGGCGCATCGGTACTTCTGAGCGGGTCCAGGATTCCTCTCCACGCCGGCCCTTTGCAGGAGAATCCGAAGGAGAGTTGCGGCCGGCCAGCACCTCTCCCATGACAAAAACCCTCTTTGTGGAGGGGATGACGTCGGTTTGCACGGAGGCGATCTTCTTTCCTCCACACTGCCACGGCACGAACGTACGACATCTCGGCAGCAGCTGAATTTTGGGGGCCATAACTCCGTTTCCGGGGGGTCTTGTACGATTCCAGGGACATCATTGAAATCAGCATGGGACCGTTTTCAAGATAGGCGAAAAAACAGAAAAACGACTTTTATCTTGAACACTGCCTTTAATTATTGGAACACATATAGTAGATTACAGCTAAGAACCAAGAACAGTTCGGATACATGCTAGCATTGGAGAGAAAATGGGAGTTATTCGATTATTCGGTATTCGAATGACACAACTATACCGCCCAGCAATTTGAGAACTAACCCAGGGTTTTCCTCCCATTTCAAAATTAGTACAGTAGTTGCGGAGCAGAAAAATGGGCGTGGCCAAATGCCCCCCCGCTGCGATAGCACCGTCAACCCTTCTTTTCAGGGGCCGTATGCACATCTCTCCCCGCACGTCCCCGTCCCCGCGAAGCCACTCGTCTGATTGGTCATCTGACGAAATTGACCAATCATGGATGGCCTTCGCGGGGACGGGGACGCACGGGGAAGAAGATGTACCTCTGACAGGTAATGATCTCGACATCGAAAATATTATTGAACACTGCCTTTAATGACCGCTGTGAACGTTGTTCAATTTTCAAAAAGCCGGACAAAGTATTTGCAGAATTGGTCATTTTCCAGTCCCAATTATTACCATCAGCCAACCAACCGACGATAAGTGGGCCTATTTACACGAGTTCTTAAGTGGTTCGTATGTCTAAAAAAAGATGCTTTCACGCCAAAACTTTTGTACCAATTGTTTTTGCAATTGCGGAACTTGCACGAATCGGTATGCTTCTGGAAAAGCTTTTTTGCGATTTCTGCATTTCTAAGGGGTTAAAAATTTCATGATTAAAAGAGACATTTGGAGGCTCCCAATTTAGAACCTAAACACACTCCTCTGGTAACCGTATCGAAATATCTTTAGCCGGAACTAGCCAAAAAATTATTTGCTGCAGCTTCTAATCGCTGACCAATACAGAAACTGAGGTGAGGGCGCACACCAGGCCTTCTTGTTTTAACGCACTTTTTGCCGTTTTAAGAGAAAATTTCGGCAAACGGCAACGGCAAACCCCAAAAATGACCGGCAAACGGCAATTGCCGCACACCCCTGCTTCGGAGGCTAAAATCCATCCCTGTGAGCAACAAGGCATTTAGAAAAACTTGTAACTGAACGCTTCCAGAGCGAGCGTGGCGAGCGCTAATCCTTCGCGGGGCAATTTCCTTGTCTCTACAACATGGGCTATACGTGTATACCCCCCCCCAAAGAAGCAGCGCCCCGTACTCTGCGTCTCTGACATCATCAGCGACCTGAAGCATCTGGATCGATGTTAAAGTTGTCTGAGACACTATAGAGACTGCAACCAAACTTTAAGGCCCCGGTCAGAGTTGGTGCTATTTGCATCTGCATCCCCCCCGCACCCCCCAACACCACCCCGGTCGATACGTATGTTTAAAATGATGGAGTGAGGTTGAGAAAATCACTCGATGCATCCGAAAGATATGACGATGATTACGTGGCCAACAGGATTGCACCTGTTCAGAGAAATAGTGAAGGCGAGTATGGTGAAGTCACGGAGGTCGCAGTAAGGTTAGCTTTCTAGTGATACGCAATGTTTTATCTTCGACCCGCCCACCCGGTGATTTTCTCATCCACGTATTGCATGGATATCGACCGCGTCGGATACATTGAGTGATTTTCTCAACCTCACTCCATCATTTTAAACATACGTATCGACCGGGCTGGTGTTGGGGGTGCGGGGGTGTTGAGGTGCGGGGGATACACCGAGTGATTTTCTCAGCTTCACCTCACTATGTTGTTCATACGTATCGACCGGGTGGGTGTTGGGGGGTGCGGGGGGGATACACCGAGTGATTTTTGCATCCCATTTCCAATGCATTCTGTGTGTATCGACCGGGCTGGAGGCGTCGGCTCATCCAACTATGACCGGGGCCTAAAGGGAAATAGTGGCTTCAGATAAATTAAAACAGCTCGGCTGTATAGAGTTTACGGTGAAATCAACGGGTTAGACGACTCTACGCGCTCCGACCTGTTATCCATATCTTGAAAAACTTTCCCTGCCACGTGAAGAACAAAATATGTATCGAGAGTGAATAACACGAGCATTTCGAGAGAAAAGAACGCAAAAAACCAATGGAGTATGTAAGAAAATGAAGTGAGAAAGTAAAAAAAACGTGGTAAAATACGAAAATGTCCGAGACGCAGAGGACGGCGCGCTGCTTCTTTGGACTCTAGGCTTGCCATCTCGTTTGGGACAGGGTATATCTGATTTGAATTCATTACACTACCTGAACGAAAACTGGCAATTTTCCCTTGTTCCTGATGTATGCTTTTTTGCTGATTTCGTTTATGTTGTTCGTTGCACATAGGTCTGGTACACAGGCTTATGTAAATAAATAAATACTTTTGCACGTATAGTTGTCTTCAGAACATCATGGTATTTGACTAATCGCAACGTATGTCATGTCACCAGGAACGCTAAATTGGGCCTAACCACTTTAGAGCACAGGAGAAGAAGATTTGATATGATAATGATGTATAAGATCATTCATGGGAGTGCTGGTATCAGAAAGTGCTTAACCACCGGAGGCCGGCTGGCGTGACGCGTGCGACGAAAATCTGCGGCGCGCGCGTTTTTACGATTGGAGCACGATTATATACTCGATCAAAATCGTATACAGGTGAGAGAATGTGATATACAGGCGAAACAAAGCCTTGCTCTGCTTAATACACTACAGACGAGCCTCGGAAAGTAAAAACAATGCAATACGTGGTATAAACACTAAATTTCACACTTCTCTAAGGTTAGGGGGCGAAACTAGTCTTAGCTCTTCCTATTACAGAAGCAACATCAATAACAAGGGATGGTTGCACATATAAGGTGGACGTTCGAGGATGCAACTTTGATATGTTCAAGGGAGGACAGTGCTCCAATATTCCATACTCAGAATCTGCTAAGTGCCTCAGATATTTACAGGAGATTTGCAAAAGTGAACATTTCCATAGCATAGCCAACAGAAAAAGGCGTACACGAATGACAATTTTCAGGGCGTTCAAAAATTCTCGGATTGAGCCTACAACTCGTTTCTGGGGCTTGTTTTGGGTGCTAATTACGAATCTGAGGCCCACTTGTCAATATTTGAAAAATTTCATCTGGCTCGGTCCGCAGCTTCAGAAGTGGGTGAAATTTTGCTGCTCAAACGCGACTTTTGACGATTTCGAGAATGCTACGATCAAATCGCCTCAAAACTTGTACATAGGGTTATTCGGGCTGTCTCACACTCTAAGTCTGGCGAGGAATGGACCCCAGATTTGGGTTCAGCGCCTAAATAACACCAATTCGAATGTTTTGCGCCAATTCCGGAATTTTTCTGAACGCTCCGAAAAATCCCTGATACTTTACTTTTTGTGACGCAATGTGAATGCCATTTTGGAATCCGCGCAGTTAGTTAGCCAATTTCAAGCGCAGGTAATTTATTTTCTGTCACAGACCTACAGCAACGACAACATGGTTTTCCAAATCGCCACCGGAAGATGACAAGCCTCCTTGTAACAAAACCCACGAGACCAATCTTAACAGCTGTTAAAAACTAGTCTATTGCTCCTCTGCTGTGCTCGGTTTATCTTTTCGAGACGGTTCCCCACTGTCAAGTAGTAGAATGTGAAAAGCATTGAGCGAATAAGGAATATTGAATGTTGTCTAATGAATCGTTTTTCATGCTCTTTCTAAGGCAGTGAGGCTTAGTCCCTCTCAAAAGTTCAGAGATTACGAGTAATACTGGAGCTCTGAAGGGTAAGGGTGTAGTTCATGAGGTTTTGCTCTGCAGAAATGTTTCTCAAAAAAAACCATCAATCAGATCACACAAGTTCCGCTTGTCTATCCAAGTTTGATGTTGCTACTAGCGTGATTTATTCCTAAGAAATCCGATCTCATATCTAGTTTTCTGAGGTTGAAATGTATCGAACTCAAGACGGACTGTGATGATGGAGAAGAATAATCAGACTTTCTGCTAACAGGCAGGCTAGAAAATTTCCTATAGTTCTAGGACTGATTAATGACGGTGGAATGACCTTGCATGAGTGGAATCACTTATTTGAGAATTGGAAGAAAATGTTCTCCTTAAATCAGTTCAAAGGACGTTATTAATGGTCTGTTCTATACACTTCTAGCTCCTCATATGCTGTTGAGATTGGTCTCGTGGGTTCTCACAGTGATGTTGCTTCTGAAATAGGAAGAGCTGAGAGTAGTTTCGCCTCTTAACCTTAGAGAAGTGTGAAATTTAGTGTTCATACCATATTGTATTATTTTTACTGCCCGAGTTTTGTCAGTAGAGTATTAAGAAGAGCTAGGTACACGTTTCGCCTGTATATCACATTCTCTCGCACATACGGGATTTTGGTTGAGTGTATAATCGTGCTCCAATCGCACAAACGCGCGCGCCGCAGATTTGTGTCACACGCGCTGCGCCAGCCGGCCTCCGGTGGTTAAGCACTTTCCTGGTATCAAGGCTAGCCGACTGTTCAACCTTAGACCATCAAACACATAAGAACTTAATGGCCACTCGCCGTAACAGCCAGCTCCGAACGCGGCTGCGTCGCGGTCGCGCGAATTCGCAGTGGAGCGCGCTATCCCCATCGAAGGATTTCTGACGAGTTCCGGCCACGGAAGGACTGATGTGGCAATTTTGGAAACTATCATTTGTCTGTAGGTATCAGTGTCTGGCATAACTATTTTCGTCGAAAAAAGGACGCGAGTTGCCATTTTGAACACATTTCATTAGGGCTGAGCGTGTTGAACCCTTGACTCATGATAGCGGGTACTCCAAATAGTATTCATTCCCATCCAAAGCAGGCTTAATTGTGTTGTTGTAATTGTTTTCTTGCATAGGATTAGTGTCCAAGTTATGACTATGATGGTGTGAGTGTGAAAATATACCAGAAGTTGGCTGCGGAAAACTACTAGATATGTATGTGGGAAACCGAGTACTAAAGCTGCTCTCAGGCTATTAGCTTTCTTCTGTGCGGAACTGAATAGGCCAAAACGTAGAGAATCTGAGCAGTGCAGATCGACAATTCGCTGGGAGGTTATCTGAATCATCAAAGGTTTGTTTCCAAATATCAACATAGTCCGTGCTTTTTCGTTCACTTGAATGGGCTTTTCTGAATCATCTGCAACCTTTCCTCGGCCCCAAGATCACATCTGCAAATAATATGCATCTCCCGAACATCTTAAGCTAAAAAACTAAACTAGCGGGTACGTCTCACCACAAGAAACGATCTCGCTATTGAGATTAACCATGTACAACTGCAGAACGTCACCCGAGTAATGTACACAGATTCGCGTTGTAATAAAGCGTCCGAATAGGAGACATTCCTCCGAAACCTGTCCATAAAAATCGCAAATACAACACTTCTTTGTCTTCCTAAGAGCCCAAAATCATTTGTGTGCCATCATCAGGAGCACTTTCAATTATTTCGCAGAAGAATGTATGTGGAAACGCTTACTTTCTCTTTTTTACACGTAGTGTGAATGGCTTTTGAGGGCAAAAATGTGTCACGTGATTGAACAGTTTGAATTAATACCGCAAATTGCAAGTTTTTCCCGCATCTAAGGACCTACAAAACGAAATACGGCTTCTCCACTTCGCGAAGTAGCCCCTACCACATGTTATGCAGTTATTTTGTGCAACTATGGCCCCTTCATTACGAAATATTTGTATTTGTTTAATAAGCTTGTAGTGAAGTGTCAAAAACCATTCCTCACACATGCTTAATTAGCGATTTCGTAACCGCCAATAGCGCGCTCTACTGCGATTTCGCGTTACCGCAACGCGACCGCGTTCGGAGCTGGCTGTTACGGCGGGTGGCCATTAAGTTCTTATAACAAATACTAGGGGAGCGCCGGTGAAATTGGGCCTCGTTGGGGCCAGACGGAACGTAAGACAGCACTTTTTTGCCAATAGGGCGGGATCTGAATTCAACAAATTACTTCGGTCAGGTTTGGTAGTTGGAAAATTTAGTGAATTCAAAAAGGCAAGAGCGATGTCTGTAAGATCTCATTCCTCATGGTGCCGGTGTATGCCTGATAGTCAGTTCATCCATTTGCTTTATTATTGTCCGACAATCTTTAGTCTCTTTAGTTGCCGTTTAGGTGTTTCTTTTCGAAAATCAAATCTAATCAAGATCCAACACGATTGAATTGAATCCTACAACCATTCGGGGTGACAGAAGGTCGGCCTGCAGTTACTGCCTCGTTGGCTGACGCGTTGTCAGCTCAAAAATTTAAAGTCATCCTTGAAATTTGGCTTCTAAATTCGGTTCGTCTTTGATATGCTCAGTTTAGTTAGATAAATGATTGTGTCAGGTCGTCTTTATATTTAGAAAATAAACCTCGTGAAACCAGTTGAGAGCGGTTTCCAATGCTTTGTAATGTTGTAGTCGAATGTTTGTATGTGTATATGTTTATTACACTCACTTAAAGACAGTGTCCACGATAAATTTCTTCCTCGGTTTTTGCCCGGAAATCGAAAGTTCAGGGTCTCATTGGAGCACTGGGGTCGAAAGAACGAACGAAAACGACCTCGGAAAAGCTCCATACGGCTCCGAAGTCCGCTCGCGCTAGCCCTTCTTTCTTCTTCTTCTTTGCAGCCGCAGAAGGGTTTTTGTCATAGGTTCAAGAAACGGGCGACCGAAGTTGGATTCAACCACAAATCTATTGTCGTCATTGAGGTGGGCCTCTTCGGACAGTCGAATAGATGAGCTGTAGTGTGGCCAGGGTTACCACAATCCGGACACTCGTCAGGGGTTTAAGCCTCGCAGACACAGCGCACATGGGACATAGCGTCGAATAAATGACCTGATGTGCAACCACGGACGCGACACACCGAATTTTACGCGTAAATCGTTAATTCGCCGCAGTAACACGGATAACCTGAAGTTTTCACGGTATCCAGTGGAACTATCTGAGCTCTTCACTAAATGGCCGAATTCGTTCTCACTATCAGATACACCGGACCATATCCCCCTGCAGTTCATGGAAAAGGTGATCCCAGTCACCCATGTTTTTAACCTGAGTTCATGAGGGCTGATGTTCCAAGCCAGTGGCGTACCTGATTTGTATCTCCGATTCTTATGAAAAAAACTATCTACTCTACTAGCCCTAAAGATTTTCGACCCATTCGTGTCACCTCGATTTTCGCTAGGTTGTTTAAAAACGTGCTGAAGAGAAGAATAGTGGACCACGTACTAGTGCTTACCCTACATTTCCCAAGGGCTCTTATAAAACCATGTTTTGATATTTATAAGTATGGGACACTGCATTGATAACTCGTTTTCCTAATCCCCTTAATGCTATAGAGATTTCAAAAAGTGGGCATTTCCATGAGTTTGCGAAAAGAAGAAAGATACAAGAATGGCAACTCTTAGGGTGTTAAAAAAATTGTCTCGAGTTGAGTCTAAAACTTTTTTATTGGGGTTGTTCTGGACGCTGAGTACGAATCTGAGGCCCATTTGTCGATATTCGAAAAATTCCGTCTCATTTGCTCTGCAGCTTCGAAATAGGGGGAATTTTCGTGGCAAAACGCGACTTTTGACGATTTCGAGAATGCCACGATGAAATCGTCTTGAAACTTCTACATGGAGGTTATTTGGGCTGCCTAACACAAATCTGTGGTCGGCTTATCGGTTTTCCTTGGATTACGGTATGTAGCTGTGGGTAAATGGTAACTCGTGTATAGTCTCAGATTACACTCGAAATTTCTCAGAGGATGTTATTTGGTACGGTGAGCACGAATTTGAGGTCCATTTTTCGATTTTCGAAATGTTAAGGTAAGTAGCGCCAGTTAAAAGGCATTATGCATACCGTAACCGGCAGTAAACTTGAGTCTAGCAAAAAATAGACCCCAGATTTGGGTTCAGCGTCCTAAATAACCACTAGTTGGAAGTTCGGAGGCGAACCCGAAAATTTTTCCTGAAAACACCAAAAATTCCCTAATGGGGTACCCTTACCTTTTTGCGGAGCAATGAAAATGCCGTTTAATTTTAAATCCCCGCAGCCATTCAGGTAATTTCAAGCACGGGTCTTTATGTACTGTCACAGACCTACAGCGACGACGACATGGTTTTCCAAATCTTCACAGGGTAGGTTAAGCAGTCTCTAGTTAGAGCGGTACTCTATCATCTCCGAGTGCTAGCATGGGTTCCAACGAAATAGGTCCACGACAACCGGACCTGGGGTTTCTTATTCAGGGTGACCACAGTTTCGACTGTCACTGTAATCAGATGGCTTCGGAAGCCAATAAAATGATGCACAGCGTGTTCAGGGCGGTCTAAACCACTAAGTCTGGTATTCTTGTCGAAGTTTTGGAGTCATGTCGAGGACCTCTTCTGGGATACGGGTGTTCAACCCGATTAAGTTGAAGTCAATAGAGGTGCTTGAGAGTGTGCAACGGAATTTCACGCGTAGGGCACTTATGAGGACCAGTGGCTTTAATTACGCTGGAAGTCTGGCTCATTTAGGCAGAAACGCCGTGCTAGGGCTCATGACTTCAGCGGACGGGAGAAGGAAGTTTGACTTGATGATGCTCTATGAGATTTTTCATTTTGAAACCAAGTTTAAGTAATAGTAGTTGATGTTTCAGATTAAAATTATACCTCAAATTGAAAAAAAAAATTTAATCAAGCGCCGCAGACAAGTTGTTCTCTGCAAAACGAGGTATTCAATTCAATTCAATTCAATAGCTTTATCTGGCGACAAAGAAACATACAAAATGTATGTGAGATAGGTTAAACAAGACAGCCTGGACATGCAGGCAAACAAAATTGTAGGCAAAGAAAACACTCGTACGAATAAGAGCACCCTGAATTTAAAGCTTTAGCAGAAAGCACGGCCATCGACCCCATGCAATGACCTGAGGTTGAAATGGGATAGCCTGCTTTTGAAAATCGGAAACTGCGCGGCCTCAACGATCTCTGAAGGTAATTTGTTCCAAATTGGGATGACTCTAAATGCAAAGGAATGCAGCACGTTGGACTTCGACGTAAATCTACGTGCGAGCTGAAAAGCGTGCTGGCGGGAGCAAGTACAGCGGCTTCTTTTGAAATTCGTTGAAATTCTTTTGAAATTCGTCAACTCTCCGCGAAATCCCAAGAATCTTCAAGCAGCACGAATTTAGAGGAAAATCCTGATTTGCGCGTAAAATTCGGTGTATCGCGTCCGTGGGTGCACACAAGGTCATATATTCGACGCCATGTCCCATGTGCGCTGTGTCTGCGAGGCTTAAGCCCTCGTCAGGCTTACTGCTGTCGACCCTATGCAAGTATGACATCAGCATAGGGGAATGCCCGCAGCGCAACGAGGCGAGGGAACATCTAGCCCGCCTAAGGCTTTCTGATATCTCTCTCTCACACAGGATTCATAATCCTTCTTAATGGGTGATCAGGCTGCTTGACGATATTAATAACCAGTTGCTGCGCTTAGAGTTGACAGTGCTCTTTAACAGGTAGAATATGGGCTTCAGCATGAAGATGCTCCACTGGAGTGCTCTTTGCACACCCAGTGGCAATCCGAATAGCAGCATTTTGAACTCGCTGCATCTTTGTCCGCGATGAATCCGATACTACGTGTTGCCATACCGGTGCTGCATACTCCAACGCTGGCTGCAAGATTGCCTTGTACGTGGTCAGGATCGTCTCCTTACTGCTTCCCCACGACGTTCCTCCCAGAGCTGGTAAGACGTTGAGCTTAGCTCTCACTGTAGCCTGTTTCTGCTCAGTGTTTTTATGGAACTTCAGCGAAGGATCCAATACTAGACCGAGCAGCTTCGGGAAACGTGCGGCAGGCAGACGAGCGTCTTCCCAGTTCACAACGGGGTGAGCACAGTGTTCCTTAGGGTCAGTGGAGAAAACAGACACAGATGATTTAGCGGCAGAGACAGTGAGCATCATATCATCGAGAAAGCTCTTCAGGACGATGAGGTAGGTACTGATCTTGCGTGCAGCTACATTAATGTCTCTGTCCCGGCACAAGATGGTGATGTCATCCGCATACGCAACGACTTTGATGTCACTTGGGGGGACGGGCAAATCTTCCAGGTAAAGACTGAACAGAGCAGGCGATATGACTCCTCCTTGAGGGAAGCCGGCAGCGATCGGGATGCTATTAGAGACATGTCCCTGGAACAGCACTTTTGCTCGGCGCCCTTTAATGAGTGCGGTTATCCATCGTTTCTGCCAAGGCGGGATGGTGGACCTCAAATGCTTCTCAGACAGTATGCCCAAGTTGACAATGAAAAGCTTTCGTGAGGTCCAGGGCTACACCAACAGTGCGTTGAGGTTTATAGGCGTTGAAGCCATCGAAGACATAGCTCACAATCTCCAGCAGCGCCGTGGTGGTAGAATGTAATTTGCGGAATCCATGTTGGTGCTGCTCTTTGTTATTATGCTCGGCAAGCTCCTTCACGACCAGTTTCTCAGCGACCTTGACAATTGGTGATAAAAGACTTATTGGCCTGTATCCCTTCGCTGTGGATGGCGATTTAAAAGGCTTGGGCAAAGGAATGACGCTTGCCATTTTCCAGTCTTGGGGTGCACGTGCGAAAGGATGTGTTGATGACGTCAGCCAGGATTGGCATAATCTCAGTCGGGAGTTTCTTCAAGATCGCTGGACTAATGCCATCCGGCCCTATAGCCTTCGAGTTGCGCATCTCCTTTACCACCTTTTCAATCTGCGCAGGCGTCACTGGTTCTTCTTCGTTCATGAGTGGCAACTTACAGAGCTCTCTTACAGTCACTCGGTTCTGTTTCCCTCTCTTAGCCTGAGTTATAAAAAAATTCTTCGCGAGAGCAGTCGCAGCCTCCATTCTCGAACTCGATCGTGGAATAGTTGGTGGAGGTGCTCTTGCCCGAGATCTTCTTTAGAACTTTCCAAGTTGACGCTCCGTCATTCTTGAAATTCATCTTCTCCGTGAATTTCTCCCAACACTCCTTCTTGTGCGTGTCCAGATCTCGCTTAATCTCGCTGTCCAGCTCAGCAATGGTCGGATCTAGGTGATCTGCGACTCCCTTTGCATCCCTTGTCCTTATCTTCTCCAAGATTTCCCTGGTGACATTGGGAAAGAAGGTCTTAACTCGGCCCTCCGGAATGGCGGCTTTCATTGCCTTGCGAATCGCGTCCGTCAAGTGACGTTCTTTCTGGTGCACGTTTCCATTCCATGGGTAGTCATCCACATGGCGAAGTGCCACCTCCCTGAACAAGCGCCAGTCTGCAAGGCAAAGATTTAGATAAGACCTTTGACGGATACCTGAATAAGGAGTACGAGAATTAGAGAGATCGACATGGACAAAAACGGGGATATGATCACTGGACAGAGTTGTAGCGGTAGACCAAGAGCAGGCGCTGGAGAGATTAGATGATACAAGAGAGATGTCTGGACTAGAGGATCGGCCGTTGGCCGGGAGACGAGTGGGCTGATCATCGTTGAGAATGACCAGATCGCACTCCTCCGCCCATTCTTCGACGTCTTTTCCTCTAGAGTAAGTGTCAAGCGACGAGCAGAATGTATGAGCATTGAAATTGCCTGCGAAGGCAACAGAGGGTGAAAGTGAGCAGTCGTACAACGGCTTGAGTGAGGGAGTAGGGTCGTAAGATTCGGGATAGGATGTGGTAGGAGGGATATAGATATTAAAAAGAGATATAGGTGTTTTAAGAGGGAGATGGATGGGTAGGTACTCAAGAGTACCGTCCGATGGGGTGTTTGGTATGATATGAGAGGGTATATTAGATAATACGAAAGTGGAAACTCCTCCGCCGTGAGCTGACCTTGGAGCATGATAAGCAGTGTAGCCAGGAATGTTAGGGTGACGAGCGTTAGCGGAAGGAGACAGCTTGGTTTCCTGAACCATAATGATATCAGGATGATGAGCACGTGCGAAAAGAGAGAGTTCAGACAGCTTGGCTCGAAGGCCATTGAGGTTAATATGAACAATAGAGAGGGGGTGGTTGGTAAATGAGGAATCAGAGTTACTGGGGGCAGAGCACAGAAGACAACGGAAGGAAGAGTCGTGATGCCTCACAGAACTGAGACCCGAACAGGAGAGATGCACCCACCTTTGGCATCCGAAGCACTGGACGCTTGTTCTCCTCCATGTGACATCCTAGCCGCACGTGGCGCATGGGTACTTCTGAGCGGGCGGCGGCCAGGTGGTACGCCGCGCGCGGCTGGGAGCAAGCGTTGCGTGTCGCGGCGTACCAGCAAGCATTGATTGAGTCAATTCCCTTCAACGAGATGTTTGGGAACACTCATAAGATAAGTTCAGTGCAAGAACATAACATAAATGAGGTTCATAGAAGCAAGTGTCTATCGGTAACTTAAAAGACTTCTTTTGCGCCTGATTTCTGTGAATATGGTACGTTCTAATAGAAATCACTACGAATGCCATATTTCTGGGGTATTACCAATGAGATGAGATGTCCTGGCATCCAAATACCGTTCTTAAACCGAAATGCAGTCATTTTGTTTGTGGTGACTCCACGGTGCATCGATGAATCGAAGGTGGTACGCCGCGACGCAACACGCGTCGCTTGTCCTCGCCGCGCGCGGCGTACCACCCTTCCCGCACCCCTTCTGAGCGGGTCCTGGATTCCTCTCGACGCCGGCCATTTGTAGTAGAATCTTTAGGAGAGCTGCGACCAGCCAGCACCTCTCCCATGACAAAAACCCTCTTCGCGGAGTGGTTGACGACGGTTTGCTTGGAGGTGGTCTTCTTTCCTCCACACTGCCACGGCACGAACGTACGACATCTCGGCAGCCCTTCCGCTCGCGGTCGAGTTTTCCAAGGAACAGTTTGGTCCGCTTCTGCATTAGCATTGGAGCGCGAGCGCGCCTGAGTTTTATCAGTGGGGCGCATTTGCGCAACCTGTCTATTTCAGGCCCATGCCCGCGCAACTCATCCACCGTTGAATTGTGTCTTTCAAAAAGAAGAGCTGATTTTGGATGTTTCGCAGCGTTTTTCATGATTCTTTCTTCACTGATGAAACAGTCAGACTCTAAACCTTCGATTTCTGGTGAAAATTCGGAAACGATTTTTATCATGGACACTGCCTTTAAGGCAAATGCGTGATAATACGACGAAGATATGGAGATAAGACAAAATTATATCAACTAGACCAGGAAAAAAGGCAAAAACAACCCAATAAAAAACTGGAGCAAAAACTCTGATACCCCTCATACACCCTACCGGTCAAATGAACAAGGATCTATCTTAAGAAAGAAGCAACAATTTAAAAAGTTAGGTTTCGTAGTTAGCTTAGAATTATTTGGGATTTTAGTCGCCTAAACTGGCCCAAGGAAAGAGCACCGGTGACCCTTTTAGCGTTTTGATTTTAAGACATGCGCTACCGGCCCTATGTGGAAAAGGCCTAACCCTCACACTCGTAATTGGACGACTGAGGAATATTTTCATTTTTCCACCTCTAGTTTTCGACGTGTCCAGTTTGAAATAGGGTGCAAGCCTGAAAATACCGCTGTTTTCCAGAAGTTTGTGTACCATGCAAAGGTCAAATACTCTGCGCCGAGAATTCAGCGTTGGTAACCCGTGATATTTGTTCCTTATGTGGGACCTGGGTATTTTGGAATTCAGGAAACCATCGATGCGAATCATCAGCTCGCGAGTGAAACTATTCTGGACTTTTTCGAGCGCGTCAGTATCCTTTTTCTTGTGCGGATAGAATACTGTTGTTCCAGATTCCACAATGGGTCGTATATAAGTCTTGTATGCTCGGAGCAGAACCTGTTTGTTTTTAGTGGAGATTCCCTTATAAATCTGAAAAATTCGCCTGTGAGCCGACTGACATTTGGCTCCATAACATTGCTCACCCGCGTGCGGACGCGTCGCGGTCCGGTGAGTGTCGCGGCGAATGCTGAGAACACACCGCCGTTTAGAAGAGTTTTCAAAGCTCCATACGAGTAAATGGACATCGATTATGACTAGAAATAAACGCAGTAAAGCTAATACCGCTCCAGGACATGCCAATTTATCTGATTTCGCCTAAAAGCAGGTTTGTCGCGTCTCCGCCCATTTCGTCGCGCGCGACGCTCACCGACCGTGACGCAGCACGCACGGGTGAGCAATGTCCGCCTCCCCTGACATTTGAGTTTGACATGCTCAGAAAAATCCAACCTCCTATCGTAGTTAAAACCGAGATCTCGAACCGAGTCTACCGCTGTGAGCGCGACACCAGCACACGTACATGAATGGGCCGTAGGCGCCGGACTCCGATGAACCCGCATAAACACCGTTTTCTGCGGAGCTAGAGGTAACTGCGATTCCTTCGCCCAGTCAACCATCAGGTTAATCGCCTCCTGCAGCTTTTGGGTGTCTAATGGCTCAGAAATGACTTTGTAGAGCTTTATATCATCCGTGTAAAATTTCACAGAAACATTTTTGTCTGGAAAAATGCTAGGAATATCCGCTGTGAAAATGCTAAACAATATTGGTGATAATACACCCCCTTCAATCAATCAATCAATAGCTTTATTTTTCAATAAAGAAATATACACACGGTATATGAAGAGGTAGAGCTTCAAACAAAAAAAAAACACTTCTTCTTCTTTGCAGCCACATAGAGGGTTTTGTCATAGGCGGAGGAACTGGGCGACCAGTAGTGGATTCGTCCATAGGTCCATTGGTGTCAGCGTGGTAGGTCTCTCCGGACAGTTGAATAAATGTACGGTATCATGGCCGACGATACCGCAGTCCGGGCACACATCAGATTTGCTGCTGTCAATCTTGCTGACATAAGACATTAGCATTGTAGAGTGACCACAGCGTAATGATGCGAGCGTGCATCTCGCCCTTCTTCCGAGTTGAGACTCTGAGGTGCAGACGGGGGCGTAATATCTCCTAGTATAGGATTTATGGCCTCCTTCATAAGGTGACACCGTACGAACTTGGTGTGCTCCTCGCGCAAAAGACGGAGTCGTTCTTGCTGTGAGTCGTGCCATCTTTGCAAATTGACTTTGTTTGGAGCATCGGCGAATGGCTTTCTTATACTTCTCTCTCTCACGGGGTTTAGCACTCTCCACGACGGGTGATTTGGTTGCTTTATAATGTTAATGCGGAATTGCTGGGCCTTGAGCTGACAGTGCTCCTTCACTGGTAATAGACGGGTCTCAGCATGCAGGTGCTCGATTGGGAACTCCTTGCACATCCGGTGGCGATACGGAGAGCAGCATTTTGTACTCGTTGCATCTTTGTCCAGGAGGTTTCTGAGACGAGATGCTGCCAAACCAGTGCGGCGTACTCCAGGGCGGGCTGCAGAATTGCCTTATACGTCGTGAGTATAGTCTCCTTGCTGCTACCCCACGAAGTGCCGCCCAGGGCCCTGAGAACGTTGAGCTTAAGCTTTAACGACTGCCTGCTTCTGCTCGGTATTCTTATGAAACTTGAGTGACGGATCGAGCACAAGACCGAACAGCTTTGGAAAGCGAGCAGCAGGCAAACGGTCTCCATCCCACACGACATCCGGATGAGCGCTGTGCTCGGATGGGTCCGTCGTGAGAACGGACACTGACGACTTGGCTGCAAAGATACTTAGCATCTTGCGGTCGGAAAAGCTCTTCAGTGTGATCAGGTACTCGTTGATCTTATTGGCGGCCACCTGTAAGTCCCGATCTCGACACATGATTGTTATGTCATCGGCATACGCGACGACCTTGATGTCCTGTGGAGGCTCAGGCATATCTTCGAGGTACAGATTGAAGAGGGCTGGCGATAGAACTCCGCCATTTGTAGAAGAATCCTCAGGAGAGCTGCAGCCAGCCAGCACCTCTCCCATGACAAAAACCCTCTC
The DNA here is from genome assembly GCA_029168955.1 of Aplectana chamaeleonis. Classification (NCBI taxonomy): domain Eukaryota; kingdom Metazoa; phylum Nematoda; class Chromadorea; order Rhabditida; family Cosmocercidae; genus Aplectana; species Aplectana chamaeleonis. Next base: position 382,975 of record JAPDOI010000452.1, read on the forward strand.
CGCGGAGGGATTGACGTCGGTTTGCACGGAGGTGATCTTCTTTCCTCCACACTGCCACGGCACGAACGTACGACATCTCGGCAGCATCCTGGGAGTCGCACCTCCAAAGGTCAGCGAGACAGAGATGGAACTTGGCAGGCGTGCCAGGTGCACCCTTGCATCGTTACGCTGTGGACACTCCCCCATGCTTATGTCATACTTGCATAGGATTGACAACAGCAAAGCATGTCCTTTATAATCTTCTCTACTTGCGCCACAGTGAACGCATCGGCCGTGCTCATGAGCGGGGGGCGGCACAGCTCTCTTACTGTCACTCTATTTTGCGGACCTCGCCTTGTACTCGTGACAAAGAAACTTTTACCGAGAGAGTAGGCGGCTTCCTTTCCTGACTTGAAAACGTTATTACCGAACTCAATAGTGGAGATGGTGGCTGGCGAGCTCTTTCCCGATAGTTTCCGAAGCACCTTCCAAGTAGCTCCACTGTCCGTCTTGAAATTCAACTGTTCTGTGAATTTTTCCCACTGTTCTTTCTTGTGCTGGTCGAGATCTTTTCTGATCTCACCATCCAGCTGAGCGACGACAGGGTCTAGATGGTCAACTGCTCTTCTGGCATCTCTAGTCCTGATTTTCTGAAGAATTTCTCTGGTGACGTTTAGATAGAACGTCTTTACTCGGCCAACAGGGATAGCCGCCTTCATGGCCCTGCGAATTGCATCAGATAAGTGATGCTCCTTCTGGTGCACATTGCCATTCCACGGGTAATCAGCCGCTAGGCGTAGCGCAACCTCACTGAACAGGCACCAGTCTGCTTGGCCTAAATTGAGATAAGAACGTTGACGAATACCAGAATAAGGAGCAAGAGAATTTGAGAGATCGATGTGCACAAAGACAGGAATATGATCACTAGACAATGTAGTTGAGGTGGACCATGAGCAGGTGTTGGAAAGGTTGGAGGAGACAAGAGTTATGTCTGGGCTAGAAGATCGGCCGTTGGCAGGGAGACGAGTGGGCTGATCATCGTTTAAGATGACCAGGTCGCACTCCTCAGCCCATTCTTCGACTTCTTCTCCTCTAGCATCAGAACCAAGGGACGAGCAGAAGGTGTGGGCATTAAAGTCGCCCGCGAAAACAACTGATGATGAGAGGGAATAATCGTTGAGTTGTTTGAGAAGAGGAATGGGATTGTAGGAGGAGGGGCATGAGGTGGTAGGGGGAATATATATGTTGAAAAGAGAAAGGGGTGTTTTAAGAGGGAGATGGATTGGAAGGTACTCGGGAGTACCATACGTGGGGGTGTTTGGTATGAGGTGGGAGGGGCTGCCGAGATGTCGTACGTTCGTGCCGTGGCAGTGTGGAGGAAAGAAGATCGCCTCCGTGCAAACCGACGTCATCCCCTCCACAAAGAGGGTTTTTGTCATGGGAGAGGTGCTGGCCGGCCGCAACTCTCCCTCGGATTCTCCTGCAAAGGGCCGGCGTGGAGAGGAATTCTGGACCCGCTCAGAAGTACCAATGCGCCACGTGCGGAGAGGATGTAAACTGGAGACATACCAGCGTCCAGTGCTTCGGATGCCAAAGGTGGGTGCATCTCTCCTGTTCGGGTCTCAGTTCTGTGAGGCATCATAACTCATCTTTTCGTTGTGTGTTATGCTCCTCACCTTCCATCTCAGATTCCTCTATCTCAAATCGCCCCCTTTCCATTGTGCATATCAATCTAAACGGCCTTCGTGCCAAGCTTTCTGAACTCTCTCTCTTTGCACGTACTTACCATCCAGACGTGATCATGGTTCAAGAAACCAAGCTCTCTCCATCCCCTACCTATCCTCATCCCAATATCCCAGGCTATACTTCTTACCATGCTCCAAGGTCATCTCTCGGCGGTGGAGTCTCTACTTTCGTTCTATCTTCACTTCCCTCACACCTCATTCCCAGCACCCCCACGGACGGTACTCTCGAGTACCTCCCAATCCATCTCCCCCTAAAAACACCCCTTTCTCTTTTCAACATATACATTCCACCTACAACTTCATGCCCTTCATCTTACAATCCTATCCCACTTCTCAAGCAGCTGAGCGACTGCTCCCTCTCATCCTCGGTCGTTTTCGCGGGTGATTTCAACGCTCACACCTTTTGCTCGTCTCTCGGTCCTGATGTTAGAGGAAATGACGTCGAAGAATGGGCAGATGAGTGCGACCTGGTCATTCTAAACGATGATCAGCCCACTCGTCTCCCTGCCAGCGGCCGATCTTCTAGCCCAGACATATCTCTTGTCTCGTCCAACCTTTCTAGCTGCTGCTCATGGTCTACCTCGACTACTCTGCCAAGCGACCACGTTCCTGTCTTTGTCCACATCGATCTATCCAATTCTCTCGCTCCCTTTTCTGGTGTTCGCCAACGTTCTTATCTTAATTTAGGCCGAGCAGACTGGCGCCTGTTCAGTGAAGTTGCGCTTCGCCTATCGGCAGATTACCCGTGGAATGGAAGCGTGCACCAGAAGGAGTGCCATCTATCTGACGCAATCCGCAAGGCCATGAATGCGGCTATCCTATCGGTCGCGTCAAGACGTTCTATCCAAATGTCAACAGGGAAATCCTCGACAAAATTAGAACGAGAGATGCGAGGAGAGCGGTTAATCATCTGGACCCCGTGGTTGCTGAGCTTGACAGTGAGATCAAAAGGATTTGGACAGACACAAGAAAGAAGAGTGGGAGAAGTTCACCGGACAGATGGACTTTAAGACGGACAGTGCAGCTACTTGGAAGGTTTTACGGAAGCTTTCGGGTAAAAGCTCACCCGCCACCGTCTCCACTATCGAATTCGACAACGGCGTATTCAAATCAGGAAAGGAAGCCGCTTATGCGCTCGGGAAAAGTTCTTTCATCACCAGTGCTAAACGAGGTCCGCAGAATAGAGTGACTGTAAGAGAGCTGTGCCGCCTCCCGCTTATGAGCACGGCCGAAGCGTTTACTACGACGCAAATTGAGAAGATTATAAAGGAAATGCGGAACTCTAGAGCTATTGGTCCTGATGGGATATGTCCTGCTGTCTTGAAGAAGATACCCACTGACTTACTACCGCTCCTCACTGATGTGATAAACTCCTCGTTCATGTCGTGTACTATCCCGCAGAATTGGAAGATGGCAAACGTCGTTCCGCTGCCCAAGCCCGGCAAGCCCCAAGCTTCAGTCAAGGGATATCGGCCCATTAGTTTGTTGTCTTCTTTTGCTAAAGTAGCTGAAAAAGCTGATCGTCAAAGACCTGGCCGAGCACAACGAGAGACAGGTGTTTCAGCATGGATTCAGAAAAATGCATTCCACCACGACAGCCTTGTTAGAAATTACGAGCTATGCAATTGATGGTTTCAACGCGTATAAGCCGGAAAGAACTGTAGCAGTTGCCTTGGATCTCTTTAAGGCTTTCGACACAGTGAATCTTGGTATCTTATCAAACAACTTACTGGAGTCATCAATCCCGCCATGGCAAAAGCGCTGGATAGCTGCATTCACTAAGGGAAGACGGGCTAGAGTGATGTTCCAGAATCATGTCTCAAACAGCATTCCGATTGCAGCTGGAGTCCCACAGGGTCGGTGTATTGTCGCCTGCTCTCTTCAGTCTGTACCTCGAAGATATGCCCGCCCCACCCCAAGATATCAAGGTGGTCGCTTACGCTGATGATATGACTGTCTTGTGTCGTGATCGGGACATAAATGTGGCCGCCGCTAAGATTAACGGGTACTTGACCGCACTGAAAAGCTTCTTCGACCGCAAAATGCTGAAGATTTCTGCGTCAAAGTCATCGGTATCCGTACTCACAACGGACCCATCTGAACACAGCGCACATCCGTATGTCGTATGGAATGGAGATCGTTTGCCTGCCGCCCGCTTCCCAAAACTTCTCGGACTCGTACTCGATCCATCGCTCAAATTCCATAAGAACACGGAACAGAAGCAGGCTATCGTTAAAGCGAAGCTTAACGTGCTTAGAGCCCTGGGCGGTACAACATGGGGTAGCAGCAAAGAAACCATTATTACAACGTATAAGGCTATTCTCCAGCCTGCACTGGAATACGGCGCCCCAGTTTGGCAGCATCTAGTTTCGGAATCCTCTTGGACTAAGATGCAACGCATACAGAATGCGGCTCTTCGAATCGCCACCGGGTGTGCAAGAAGTTCCCCGGTCTATCACTTGCATGCTGAGACCCGCTTATTACCAGTAAGGGAGCACTGTGAGCTCCAGGCCCAACAATTTTTCATCAACATTGTCAAACAACCAAAACACCCCTCTTGGAGGGTGCTAAACCCCGTCAGAGAGAGAAAGATCAGAAAGCCATTCGCCGATGCTCCCAGCAAAGTCAATCTGCAGAGATGGCACGACTCACAGCAAGAACGACTCCGTCTATTGCGCGAGGAGCATACTCAGTTTGTACGGTGTCATCTGGAAAAGGCGGTCATTAATCCCATATTTGGGGTAGTGCCGCCCCAAGTCTGCACATCCGAGGCTCAACTCGGAAGAAGGGGCAGGTGCACGCTCGCATCATTACGCTGTGGTCACTCTACAATGCTAATGTCTTATGTCAGCAGGATTGACAGCAGTAAATCTGATGTGTGCCCGGACTGCGGTACCATCGGCCACGATACCGCACATTTATTCAACTGTCCGGAGAGACCTACCACGCTGACCGTAATGGACTTATGGACGAATCCGTTACTGGTCGCCCAGTTCCTCAACCTATGACAAAACCCTCAATGTGGCTGCAAAGAAGAAAGAAGAAGAGGTGGGAGGGGAGAGAAGATAAAACAAAGGTTGAAACTCCTCCGCCAAGAGCTGACCTTGGAGCATGGAAGGCAGTGTAGCCCGGGATATTAGGATGAGGATAGGTAGGGGATGGAGAGAGCTTGGTTTCTTGAACCATGATCACGTCTGGATGGTAAGTACGTGCGAAGAGAGAGAGCTCAGAAAGTTTAGTACGAAGGCCGTTGAGATTGATATGTACAATGGAAAGGGGGCGATTTGAGATAGAGGAATCTGAGATGGAAGGTGAGGAGCATAACACACAACGAAAAGCAGAGTTATAATGCCTCACAGAGCTGAGACCCGAACAGGAGAGATGCACCCACCTTTGGCATCCGAAGCACTGGACGCTGGTATGTCTCCAGTTAACATCATTGCCGCACGTGGCGCATAGATACTTCTGAGCGGGTCCAGGATTCCTCTCCACGCCGGCCCTTAGCAGGAGAACTGAAGGAGAGACGCGGCCGGCCAGCACCTCTCCCATGACAAAAACCCTCTTCGCGGAGGGGGTGACGTCGGTTTGCATAGAGGTGATCTTCTTTCCTCCACACTGCCACGGCGTGAACGTACGACATCTCGGCAGCAAAAAAAAACACTCGTAACAATAGCACCTTAGCACCAATAGCCCTTGTGGCACTCCGTTTTCCATGTTTTTCACCACGGAATAACAATCTCCGACTCTCACTTGAAACGTTCTACCAGATAAGAATCGGGTAAGCCAGTCTGTCAAAATTGGATGAAAATGTCGTCTGGGCAGAAAGGTCTGGGTACGAAGAAGAAAGTGACAGGCTAGAAAATCAGTGAGTAACATTTAGCGCTATAACCAGACACATGAAATTAAACACCAAAAAGGATCCGAGATGCTCAACCTACGCGTGGTGGATCTGTGGAGTCGACTACCAAGATCAAGGAGACTCATCAAACGGGCATCAACAACTCCACGAGGAGTTTTTTCTGTATGGGAGTGCAAATGGCTGGCTGCTGCACTTCTCCGCTTCATTCATTGGTGTTCATGTTGTTTTGCAAAGTTGCCCTATAGATATTGTTAATGTTTATATTCCCCCTGTCTCCTCGTGCCCTAGTTCGTTTGACCCCACTCCATTTTTGCATTCTGTACACTCTGCCCTCCCATCGTCTTCTATTGTCATGGCTGGCGATTTTAATGCTCACTCCACATCCTGGTTCTCCTCTCTAGATCCCGATCACGGAGGGGAACTACTTGAGCTTTTTGCTAAGGATTGTGACCTTGTTGCCATTAATGAGGACGCCCCCACTCGCCTTCCTTCCACGGGCAGGCCGTCCTCTCCGGATGTCACTTTTGTATCATCTTCTCTTGCTGTTTCCTGTAACTGGTCCACTGCTATAGCTATGGCCAGCGATCATGTACCCATATGTGTTTCATTGGATTTGTCTCTCAACAGTCACCTGGCACCTTTCATAGGCTCTCGTAGCAAATTGTACACCAACTACCGTAAGGCCAACTGGGTCATGTTTAAAGAGGTGTTACTCAGTCGGGTAGCCTGCTATCCGCTAACCGGCTCCGTTCATGAGAAGCTTATACCGACACTTGTCCTTCTCATGAACGGAGCCGGTTAGCGGATAGCAGGCTACCCGACTGAGTAACACCTCTTTAAACATGACCCAGTTGGCCTTACGGTAGTTGGTGTACAATTTGCTACGAGAGCCTATGAAAGGTGCCAGGTGACTGTTGAGAGACAAATCAATGAAACTACATATGGGTACATGATCGCTGGCCATAGCTAAGCAGGACCAGTTACAGGAAACAGCAAGAGAAGATGATACAAAAGTGACATCCGGAAGGACGGCCTGCCCGTGGAAGGAAGGCGAGTGGGGCGTCCTCATTAATGGCAACAAAGGTCACAATCCTTAGCAAAAAGCTCAAGTAGTTCCCCTCCGTGATCGGGATCTGAAGAGAGAACCAGGATGGAGTGAGCATTAAAATCGCCAGCCGCATGACAATAGAAGACGATGGGAGAGGCAGAGTGTACAGAATGCAAAATAGTGAGTCAAACGAACTAGGGCACGAGAGACAGGGAATATAAACATTAACAATATCTATAGGCAACTTTGCAAAACAACATGAACACCAATGAATGAAGCGGAGAATGCAGCAGCCAGCCATTTGCACTCCCATACAGAAAGGCTTTCCTCGTGGAGTTGTTGATGCCCGTTTGATGAGTCTCCTTGATCTTGTAGTCGACTCCACAGATCCACCACGCGTAGGTGAGCATCTCGGATCCTTTGTGTTTAATTTCATGTGTCTGGTTATAGCGCTAAATGTTACTCGCTGATTTTCTGGCCTGTCGCTTTCTTCTTCGTACCCAGACCTTTCTGCCCAGACGACATTTTCATCCAATTTTGACAGACTGGCTTACCCGATTCTTATCTGGTAGAACGTTTCAGTGAGTCGGAAGATTGTTATTCCGTGGTGAAAAACATGGAAACGGAGTGCCACAAGGGCTATTGGTGCTAAGGTGCTATTTGTTACGAGTGTTTTTTGCTGCCGAGATGTCGTACGTTCACGCTGTGGCAGTGTGGAGGAAAGAAGATCACCTCTATGCAAACCGACGTCACCCCTCGCGAAGAGGGTTTTTGTCATGGGAGATGCTGGCCGGCCGCGTCTCTCCTTCAGTTCTCTGCTGGGCCGGCGTGGAGAGGAATCTGGACCCGCTCAGAAGTATCTATGCGCCGCGTGCGGCAATGATGTTAACTGGAGACATACCGGCGTCCAGTGCTTCGGATGCCAAAGATGGGTGCATCTCTCCTGTTCAGTCTCAGCTCTGTGAGGCATTATAACTCTGCTTCGTTGTGTGTTATGCTCACTCACCTTCCATCTCAGATTCCTCTATCTCAAATCGCCCCCTTTCCATTGTACATATCAATCTCAACGGCCTTCGTACTAAACTTTCTGAGCTCTCTTCGCGCGTACTTACCCATCCAGACGTGATCATGGTTCAAGAAACCAAGCTCTCTCCATCCCTGCCTATCCTCGTCTAATATCCCGGGCTAAACTGCCTTCCGTAGCTCCAAGGTCAGCTCTTGGCGGAGGAGTTTCAACCTTTGTTTTATCCTCTCTCCTCCCACCTCTTCTTCTTTCTTCTTTGCAGCCACATTGAGGGTTTTGTCATAGGTTGAGGAACTGGGCGACCAGTAACGGATTCGTCCATAAGTCCATTACGGTCAGCGTGGTAGGTCTCTCCGGACAGTTGAATAAATGTGCGGTATCGTGGCCGATGGTACCGCAGTCCGGGCACACATCAGATTTACTGCTGTCAATCCTGCTGACATAAGACATTAGCATTGTAGAGTGACGAAGCTGGTGCGACAGAGGTACCTGTGTGGAACGACGCGGAAGAACCCGTGGTTTTTAGGGAAGGTCAGGAAGTAGGCAGGTGGGAGCGAGAGGATATGGAATACTCTCATGTCACTGCAGATGAAGTTTCCACAGACATGTTAACGTTAGGGAAGCCAAGCATATCCGAGGCCAAGCGACTGCAGCTACTGGAGCAGTTCTTGCGGAAGAACAGAGAAGGCTGTAGCGAGTGGGAGTCAGAGCTATGGGAAATGGTGAAGAAGTATAACTCAGTCTTCGCGGTTGAGGACAGAGAGCTCACTCAGACTAGCTTGGTAGTGCATGAAGTGGACACTGGTACCACCAGACCCATTCGTCAACGAACTCGTCCAGTCCCATTGGGAGCGAGGGCAGAGTTCAAAGGCATGCTCAAAGAGCTTTTAGACAGAGGTATCGTAGAGCAGTCTGAATCTGACTGGGCATCGCCTGTGGTGCTTGTGAAGAAGAAAGACGGTTCCCTGAGGCTATGTATAGACTACAGGGAACTGAATAAGCACACCAGACAGGATGCATATCCTTTACCGAAAATTGATACCATTCTGCAAAGCTTGCAGGGCAAGCGATACTTCAGTACCCTTGACATGGCGTCGGGGTATTGGCAGATCCCTATGTCGGAGGATGCGCGGAGGAAGAGCGCGTTCACCACTTCGGAAGGGTTGTACCAATTCAAGGTCCTTCCCTTTGGGTTGTCTACATCCCCGGCCCGGTTCCAGCGGCTCATGGATGATGTGCTAGGAGGTTTGCGTGATAAGGAGGTGTTTGTGTATATAGACGACATCCTCGTCGCAACGGAGACCTTGGAGAAGCACTACGCGGTTCTGGAGGCTGTGTTTCAGGCGCTGCAAAGTGCAAACTTGAAACTGAAGCCACAGAAATGTGCGCTGGTGAAGGACCATGTGGCGTTTCTGGGACACGAAGTGAAGGGAGATGGGGTACATGTAGACCCGTGTAAGATCGAAAAGATTATGAACTATCCGAAACCCACTGGTATCGCTGAACTCAGAACGTTCTTGGGCCTCTGTGGTTATTATAGGAAGTTCGTCCTGGGGTTCTCAAAAATAGCCCAGCCTTTGTTCGATTTGACAAAGCAGAAGGCGCCGTGGATATGGGAGGAAAATCAAGTACGAGCCTTTGATCAGCTGAAGAAGTGCTTGATGAGCACTCCGGTGTTGTGTCAGCCTGATGTGGAGGCAGCGCGCAGTGGTGAGAGGCCGTATGTGGTCTATACGGATGCCTCCCAAACTGGGGTGGGCGCCGTTCTGTCGCAAGTTGGAAGGGATGGTTTTCTTCATCCCATATACTTCGCATCGAAAAGGTTATCAGCGGCAGAGCGAAACTATCATGTGACGGACCTTGAAGCGTTGGCCATTGTGTTCGCGCTTCAGAAGTTTCACTGGTTTGTATATGGAATGCACGTAGTAGTCAGAACCGATCATTTGCCTCTGATGGCCCTTTTCAAGAGGAGCAACGTATCACCGAGGGTTTTGAGATGGGCCCTTGAGCTCCAACAATATAATTTGACGATGGAGTATGTGAAGGGAAAGGCCAATGCGGTAGCTGATGCGTTGTCAAGAGGAGTACCTGTGGAAGGGACATTGGAGGAGATGTGTCATCCTGGGGATGACAAAATCGTCTGCCTAGCTAACAAGGAAGAGGGAACGGAATGGATGAAGGAGTTAGAGGTAGACCCAGACTACGGTAGGGTGGTGGAACTGCTGGGTGAAGATAAACTTTGTGAAGAAGTCATTCTACCGGGTTTCCACAAGAAGCTGAAAGTTGCCGATTTCTTGATTGAAGAAGGAGAATTAAAACTAATCCGTGAAGACGGATCGGTTGTGCCTGTGGTACCCAGGTCCAGGAGGAAAGCGGTGTTTGAGGAAGCCCATGAAGGATGCCTAGCAGGCCATTTTTCTGCGCGGAAGATGCTCAGAATACTGAAAAAGCGAGTATTCTGGGAAACGATGGAAAAAGACGTCCCTGTCTGGGTGAGAGCATGCAGGAAATGTTTGCTTACAAACCCGAGATCACCTAACACGCCGCCCCTGAAGCCGTTTGTTTCGGAGAGGCCCTTTGAGTGTGTTTGCGCCGACATCTTAGAAATGGGGCTTAGTGCGAGCGGCATGAAGTATGTGTTAGTGCTCGTGGACCACTTTTCCAAGTGGTTAGGCGCGTATCCGCTCAGAGACAAGTCCGCGGAATCGGTCGCGCAGGCCATTTTTCAAAGATGGGTGTGTGAAGGGGGTCGTTGGCCCAAACAACTTCACACCGATCAAGGGACGGAGTTTGAAAATGAAGTCGTTAATGAGCTTGCGAGAATCTCCGGAATAGCGCACACGGTTACCAAGGGGTACAACTCCCGGGAAAACGGAGCAGTGGAGCGGGCAATAGGCACTCTGCAGCGCATCCTGAAAAAGAAAATTGAGTTCCCGGAGCATTGGGATGTCGTACTACCGAACGCGGTCTTTGCTTACAATGTTACGCCGCATTCTGCCACTGGTGAGAGTCCGTTCTTTCTCATCTATGGTTTCGACCCTGTGATCCCTCTGAATGCGGTTCCGGACAGTCGAGTGCGTTTCGGGCAGATCGACCTTGACGATTACAAAACGGAACTGATCCGAGGTATGAGACTGATTCGGGATGAAGTAAACGCCCAGACGGAAAGGTATAGGGAAATAATGAAGAAGCACTACGATGCTAAGAAAGGAGTGATGAATTCATACGCCCCTAAAGTCGGAGATAGGGTATTCATGAAGATGCCCAGAGAAAGAGGGCGAGCGAAACATCCTAAACTAGTTTGTGAGTGGGATGGGCCCTATAGGGTTATTGACGCCAGTGGAAATTCGGCGTTGGTGACCAAGATTGGGGCAAATGAAGATCCGATACGTGTCCAGATGGATCTTTTGCTCAAATGCCCTGATGAGATTAGCGATGAGCCAGTGAAGGTGCGCACAAAGAGAAAGCGATTGAGGGCTGAGAGAAAGGAGAACAATACGGTGTCGTGTCGAGCAGTCGTTTCTGAAAATGATGATTTCAGGAATGGAGACGGATACGACGTGACGGACAAGCAGCATTTTCTTCATGTATGCTTCCGGTGTGATGGGCAGCCATTTCCATCAGTGGAAGGACGTTGTGGATTCTCGCTGAAGTCGTGCAAGTGCTCGAAAATATTCACTGTCAAACATCTCCTTCCGAATGTTCCGCAGCTTGCTGCTGAGGAGCGTGTAGAGTGTGTCCTTGACGCTGCGAGAGCTTTGGCGATATGGTGGAGTCCAGGCTCCATGACGATGAAGGCGCAGCAGATTAAGGACAAGTCCTGTTTGGCGCTGACTCCCAAAGCAATCGGAGTCGCATACGCTTTCTTCCGTCATCACTGTTCTCACGTGGCGGGAATGAGTGCAACGGTTCCGCAGAAGACTCGTCTTCGTCACTCGCTTGTGCAAGGATGGCCGTGGGACATGACGCGGATCGTGGAGTATGGTTTTGAAATTGGACGTCGCTGTGAATGGTCTCAGATCGAGGCAACGACTACCCGTCCTGATGAGCACAGCCGAGTTGTAGTGGTGATTCCGGAGTGTTTAATGAGACTCAAGCACTGCATTTCCACTTCGAAAATGCTGTTCTTTCATTATCGGTCGTTCTTTGACATCCGTAGGAAGAACACGAGGCTGTTTGCGGATGAAGTCGGACGCGTGGTAATCGTATTGCCACCCCGCGAACCGGAAGACCCTTGCGCCTGGATACCGTTGGTTGGAGCTCTGGATCTATGGTTGTCGTGTGGAGCTCATATATGGTTGGTGAACGGGCCGAGATCGATGGACGACCAGAGCTGGGATCGGATGAATGAAAGAACGCGTGGTCACGTACTCGGCTACCTGAATGGTCATCCCCAGCTGGCGTCACAACTTCACGATATGGTTCCGTCGGAGCCTGGTGTGCTCAAGGCAAGCATGGCATGTCTCAAGGTAGGGGTCGTGCAAGACCCTAGAAAATGGTGGACTGCTCCTCAATCTTTCGAGTTCTACGAGTTCCTGCGTGCGCAGTTGAAGGAGATAGAATTGGATCCCGTGATGATGCCGAAGAGTCTCGCGAGACCTAACCCGACAGGAAAGCCGTTGGGTGTGAAGCCGTTGGTGAAGCCTGGTCAGCCGGTTATTCGTGACGGAAGATATTCGAAGAGGCATCTCAAGAGGGTGGAGAAGCGCCAGGAAAGAAGCAGACAGCGGGATGTGGTACTGCGCCTCGGTCAGGTGTCATTGCAGCCGTCGGGATCTGAGGACAGATCCTAATTGAGGAGGAGAGGCATGTCGGTATAAGAGAAGGAAAAATAAAAAGATCTGATGTGATATTGATTTTTTGTATACCGGTGTTTAAAAAAATATGTGAATGTATAATTTCTGCTAAAATTATGTGTATGTATCATTTTTCGCTTAATTCAAGTTCTCCTGCTCGATTGTATAAGTTTTATCATGGTTTTAAATTAACTAACCTGTTTTATGGCTGAAGGAGGGTTACGGTACGCGACCACTTGTGTATGGGTGAAGGTGGCTCGCGGGAGTGATTTGAACTTGGCGCGGTGACTAATTTGGCTGCGTACGGCGGGCGGTACAAGGAGGCAGGCCCAGCATGTTGGTCGACGGGTGATGAGTGTGGTTCCAGCTCTCCGGGTCAGCGCCTGTGCGCTGTTTTGGTTGTCTATTCTCCTTCATAGGTTCCTAGTGGGTTCCGGGTTAAGAGGCATTTTTAGGCTAACTGATCGTATTCGTTTGCATTTGTCTATTTGTTGAAACTCCATTCCTGGCTGAAAGGCCACAACTTTGTAAATTTGTGTCTACGCATAAATTAATTATTTCTCACTGTTTTCGTGTTCTCCAAAAGGGTTTAATCCCTATATCTTGCATTGATTTACTGCCTATTTTCTTCTCAAGCGGTTCCGGGCGAGGGAGCTTGTCCAACTCAAGTTCATTGTTGATGCCATATGCAACGCCTCCAGAACTGCAATTCCTACAGGGCGCGTTAGAACGTTTCATCCTAACGTTCCCAGAGATGTCCTGGAGCTGATCGAATCACGGGACGAGAAGCGCCGAGCTGATCCTGCAGATCCCAGCATTCAACGACTGTCTGATGAGATCACCAAAATGCTGAATGATTACAAGCGGATGCGATGGATGGAGTTCACTGAATCCTTGAATTTTTCCGCTGATGCAAAGAAGACCTGGAGCATTCTCAAGCGGCTATCTGGGAAGAAAATGGCAGCGGATCGCAACATGCTTGAGTTCCCTTCAGGAAATTCGAGTCCGGATTCAAGGCTGCATGTCGACTTGGAAAACACTTTGCTTCTGCGACGTCCCGCCGTGATCATTCCAACTGGCTCACTCTCCGCTCTATAAGGAAGCTCAGCCGACAAGATGTACCTGCCATAACTGCCTCTGAGATGTCTTCCCTCATCAAGTCCATGAAGAACTCGAGCCGAGGGACCCGACGGCGTGTCAGCCGTCCATCTCAAGCACTTGCCGGAACAGTACCTTGAACTACCTTGTGATCTGGTCTACTCGTCATTCCAACACAGGTGTCATCCCGCTAGATGGAAACAAGCAATTGTTCTACCGATCCTCAAGCCTGGCAAACCAGAAGATCAAGCAACTTCGCATCGACCCATCTCCCTTTTGTCCCCTATTGCTAAGTTAGCGGAGAAATTTATAAACCCGCACCTCCACGAAGCATTGCGACATAACGTGCATCAACATGGCTTCAAGAAGGCCCACTCTACCATCACGGCACTCACGTCCATCACAGAACACATAATTGCTGGCTTTAATATGAAACCTCCAGCTGGAAGAAGTATAGTCGTGGCAGTTGACTTAACCGCTGCGTTCGATAATGTCAGTATCCCTCTGCTGTCCAAATCGATTCTGGATTCTACTATTCCTGACTGGTGCAAAAGATGGACTGATAACTTTGTCAAGAATTGTTCCATTCGTGTGAAATTTGATGGACACTTCTCGAAGTCTGTGCCCCTGAAGGCGGGCGTCCCACAAGGAGGAGTTTTATCTCCCAGCCTGTTTTCTTTGTATTTGTCCGATGTGCCGAAGCCGTCACCAAACATCCACTTATGTCTATATGCGGATGACATCACTATCATTTGTACTGACCCTGTCATCGATCGAGCCACTGCTGAGATGAATAAATACCTCGTCAGTCTGGATAAGTTCCTAAAAATCGAAGCAGCTAAAGGTCTCTCCAACGAAGTCCAGCGTTACTTTGTGCACTACAACGACAGCCGAACACAAGCTGCATCCCAAGGTTCTTTGGGAAGGAAATATGCTGCCCTTATCAAAACACCCTCGACTACTCGGTGTATTCCTGGACCCGTCACTACGTTTTCATGAAAATACACGTATTCGAGCTGCTGCTGCCAACACACGTAACAACATCCTACGTTCGCTAGCAGGCACTACATGGGGTAGCTCTAAGGAAATCCTGTGAACCACCTACAGGGCTATGGTGCAGCCGATGATGGAATATGGGCCCCAATATGGTCAAGACACCTGTCGAAAGCCTCTTGGAGCAAACTTCAGCGTGCACAGAACACTGCTTTACGCGTGATCACTGGATGCCCTCGATCCACACCGGTATCTCATCAACATCAAGAGTGTTCGCTGCTCCTGTAAAGCAGCATTGTCAACTCCAGTCGCAACAGTTCCATGTTGGCATTGCAAGGAATTCCACACACCCCAATTTCTCCCTACTGTCATCTGGTCCCCATTTCCGACATATGCGCTCGCCACTTCATGCTGCAGTCTCTGTCTTGGATCGTCAACGTTGGGCGACGTCGGAGCTCAATCGCGTCAGACTGCTGCAAATGGAGCACACCCGATTCGTCAGAGAATACCTTTCCAGTGCTCCCCTAAATCCAATTCTTGGTGACGTGCCTCCCCCGATCGATGACAGCGAAATGGACCTACCCAGACGTACACGCGTCATCCTGGCAGGTCTACGTTGTGGACACTCCTCTTACCTCAAGGCCTCCGTCCATAAGATCGACTCGTCGATCCCTGACGAATGTCCCGACTGCCACAACCCAGGGCATGATTCATTTCATTTATTTTCGTGTCCTGCAAGGGCGACATCTCTAACAGTTACGGATATGTGGAAGAACCCGTGCGATGTGGCTGCCTTTCTACACCTATGAGGAGAAGCTCTATGTGGCCGATAAGAAGAAGAAGAAAGAAAGATAGGGCACTTCGTTGTGATTGCACTAGCGAACATGTCTACCGAGCACGATCCCCACGTGCTTTTGAGTTCAGTGAAAATGACGTCTGATATACACCAATCATCCAAATCAATAATTCTGCAAGCCAACTCGGCCTCGGAATCAAGAGCCCTTGGGATCCACACGAATTGTATTCGAACGCTCAGCTTGTCGCAGAGGTCCCATATTTCCAAGGCTGTTTTGCAAATCAGGTTTAGAACTGCCTTTTTCCAAGATTTGAACAGCTGCCTGGTTATCGCAGTACCAGACACATTCATCCAAAGCGATGTACTTGCCTAAAGACTCATTCATAGGCTTTTTTGGTCCCTTCGACTTGAAGTCGAAGCGACCAACAAAAGTGCCGCGATTTGAAATCGCTGGACCACTGATTTCGAGTCGCTCGGGCGGCCGCAGTTTTGCGTAAAAAATACGGACAATTGCGGAAAACGCCGCAGGATTTTAAAAAAAAACTTTTTTTCATGATTTTGCTGATTCCTCCTGATTTTTTTGTGACTTCGGTGCCTTAATCTTCTAAATAAATTAGTCTTGCATAGTTTTCCAACAAAGACATGGTTTCAAAATACGACGGGATGGAATTTGCTTGTACCACAACATAAAACTTCAACTAACGTTAGTAATTTCCGAAAGCTCTGCATGAAATGTGATTTCTCGGTAGCCTTATTAAACTTTCTCACCTCTATAATCGTGAATGTGTAAAAAAATACTCGTTCTTCCCTTTCTGGCGTCGAATACACCACGTCCTGACGAAAGATTACGGCCTTGTCGCTTCGACTAGACGAATAAGCTTCCATCATGGAAGCGACGTTACTAGTCGAAGCGACCCAACAAAATCGAGCAGGTCGCTTCGACTAGCTATGAAATCCCCCAGTCGCTCGGCGATCGTGACTGAAAGCGCAAACTGTTCCAACCCGTCGCGACGCAGTGCAAGATCTGTTGTCGCGACGGGTTTTTAACCTGTTGGCAGTGCCGCGACTAGTCGAAGCGACCAGCTATGAATTAGCCTTCAAGCCTTAGTGGCGGAAAGTTTGGCGAACATTTCCCTGTATGTAGAAGAGAGGCCAATTTTCGAGGGGGGGGGGGGGGTAAGGAAGAAAGGGATACTTTGGAGTTTGGGGTAAAATAGAGAGCTGCCCCCATGCCGATGTCTGAGGCATCTGAAAATATTTTCAAGGACTGTTCAGAGCCTCCCTTGGGTGTATGTAGGGGATACCATTGAAATCCCTTTCGAAATCTAACCAGCTGTTAATCACTGGAGGCTTATTTACGGTACTGAACACGAATCTTGGGGTTTTTTCTCGCTATCTAAGGGCTACTGTAGGTTACGGTATGCATGATGGCCTTTGGCTGATGTAACCTACCTAAACTAGTTGAAAATCGAATTATGAATGTCCATTTTCTTGCTCACGGCCCACAGATAAAACAAACAGAGGTTTTGAGCCCCATCCGAAGCATTGACCAAATTGCCTTATACCCATTGTAACTCAACGTAATCTACCGAGAGTCGATAAGCGGACCTCAGATTCGTATTAGGCGTTCCAAGTAGCCCCAGGGGAACGTTTTGAGCCAAATCTGCCGCAGCATTTCGGAAATCGTAAAATGTCATTTTTGGACCTCAAAGTTACTTTCAGTCATAGCGGTGTACTTGTTAGTGAAAAGCAGTGCCGTATAGTAGCAATAACTGTATTGATGAAGAATCATGAAATTTTGGCACAGATTACGTCACAATCTCAATATGGCTGAACGAGAACTAAATGAAAGGGCTAATCAAAGTGGAGTTCAAAGAGCGCTGGAGACCAATTTGTTCCTCGCTTGCGCTAAGTGTCCTGCTAGTCGTGAGCGTAGTGTAAGCTAGCAAAAAGTCAAATACACTTCAAAAATAACGAAATAGTCGGGCTTGAGCTGAAAGGCAGGGTCCAGCAGCGTGCTGGAAAGGTTCTTGCCGGATTAACGGCCGACTATAAGAACTTTTTATTCGGGAAAATCTACCATCCCAACGGTATTGTATTGGAATATTTCACATTCCTAACATGTAAGATGCTTCGAATGAAATTTTCTACTTTGCTCGGGGAATTTTCGCAAGCGATCTCCATCACTGCTTAAAAAAACTTGATTACGTTTAATTCCTGTGGTTTGTACAACGACTTCCTCGCAATTTTCTGTAACCTCGTTCTTCTAGAAACGCATAATTTTTTCCGTTCTAAAAATGCACTATCCTCCTTGAAAAAAATTCCGAAAATTTCTACCACCCCCTTTAGCAAGCTATCCAGTCCTGCTCAACCCTGTTGATAAGAGCTTTTTGTAGTTGTAAGGATATTGCGGTATAGATGGAGAACGTTTCTCAATTTTTTCCATAGTTTTCAGTAACGAAGTGGGCGAAATTTTGACGTACACGCCGAACACTTCGGGGACATTTTGAACTCTCGATGACAGGTCGCCATTAATAAGGCTTTATTTAAATCCTATGAAAGGTAGTCTGAGGAGGTTTATATTTACTACAGACTTTCGTTTGCTGTGAAGTTTAACCATTTCTCCGAAAGTGACGTTTGGATCCAGCAGACGGGTACTGAGCAGTAAGAAGCTTCACTGCATACATGGGCAAGACTACTATAGCCCTTGTAAGATGCCTTCAGTTGCACCTACGAGGTATCTGCACTCGATCTCAACGAAAGCATTTGGAAAAATCTTTCTCTGAATGGTTAGATATATGGGAAACTTTCGGTTTGAGGGCATTTTTAGTTTCCGCGAGGAAAACCTTTGACCTGTTTCATCGCGACTGTTTGCAGACACCCTTGAAACGAGCGAAACCAATAGATGTTTCCTTTGTGACAGCTCTGTACAAGTTGTTGATGTTTAAAAAGGAATATATGCTAATATTCTTTGACGACTTCTCCTTTTACCATGAGGAACGTGGGCGGAAACCGTGCTCTGGCGAAGCGCCAGTAGGGGCGCGCCGCGACCGCGCCGCTGTCGACCCCGTCGAAAAAAATTCGGCCGCAAAGCTTCCCATCAAGTTCGAAACTTTGGGGTCCAAAGATGACATTTTACGATTTCCGAAGTGCTGCGACAGATTTGGCTCAAAACGTTCCCCTGGGGCTATTTGGAACGCCTAACACGAATCTGAGGTCCGCTTATCGATTTTCGGTAGATTACGTTGGAAAAACCTGTTTGTTTTATATATGTAGGCCGTGAGCTAGAAAATGGACATTCATTATTCTATTTTCAACTAGTTTAGGTATGTTATATCAGCCAAAGGTCATCATCCATACCGTAACCTACAGTAGCCCTTGGATAGCGAGAAAATACCCCAAGAAAATACCCCGAGAAGAGGGTTTTGTCATGGGAGAGGTGCTGGTCGGCCGCAGCTCCTGAGATTTTACTACAGAAGGCCGGCGTCGAGAGGAATCCTGGTCCAGCGCAGAAGTACCTTGGCGCCACGTGCGGCATGGATGTTACCTGGAGACATGCCAGCGTCCAGTGCTTCGGATGCCAAAGGTGGGTGCACTTCTCCTGTTCGGGCCTCAGTTCTGTGAGGCATCATGACTCAACCTTTTGTTGTGTTCCATGCTCTACCCCCAGCAACTCTGATTCCTCATTCACCAACCGCCCCCTCTCTATTGTTCACATTAATCTCAAGGGCCTTCGCAACAAGTTATCTGAACTCTCTCTATTCGCACGTTCTCATCACCCGGATGTTATCATGGTTCAAGAAACCAAGCTCTCTCCATCTACCACTTATCCCCAACCTAACATTCCGGGCTACACCGCCTATTACATGCCAAGGTCTGCTCTTGGGGGCGGAGTGTCTACTTTTGTGCAATCTGCCTTACCTTCTCATATTATTCCTAATACTCCTAAGGACGGTACTCTTGAGTACGTTCCTGTCCACCCCCCCCCCCCTCAAAACCCCTTTATCTCTATTTAACATCTATATCCCCCTGTAACATCTTGCCCCCCGTCTTATAATCCTATACCTTTCCTTAAGCAGTTGCACGACTGCTCACTCTCTCCCTCAGCTGTCTTTGCAGGTGACTTCAATGCTCACACGTTCTGTTCTGCTCTTGACTCTGACGCCAGAGGGGATGACGTCGAGGATTGGGCTGAGGAGTGCGATCTGGTTATCCTCAATGATGACCAGCCCACTCGTCTCCCTGCCAACGGCCGACCTTCTAGCCCAGATATCTCTTTTGTGTCATCCAATCTTTCTAATGCTTGCACGTGGTCAACATCCACCACTCTCTCCAGTGATCACATTCCCGTATTTGTCTATATTGATCTCTCTGACTCTCTTGCTCCTTATTCTGGTTTTCGTCATCGTACTTATCTTAATTTAGGCCTAGCAGACTGGACCCTGTTCAGAGATGTTGCACTCCGCCATGCGGTCGACTACCCATGGAATGGTGATGTCCATCAGAAAGAACGTCATTTAACAAGTGCCACCCGCAAGGCCATGAAAGCAGCAATTCCTGAGGGTCGCGTCAAGACCTTTTTTCCAAATGTCAGCAGGGAAATACTGCAGAAGATAAGAACAAGAGATGAGAAGAGAGCCGCTGATCATCTAGACCCGGACATAGCTGTGCTGGATAACGAGATCAAGCAGGATCTGGATAAGAACAAGAAGGAATGCTGGGAGAAGTTCACTGAAAAGCTGAATTTCAAGGCTGACGGAACTACGACGTGGAAAGTGTTGAAGAAAATATACGGCAAGTCCGCTCCCTCGATGAGCTCCGCTATTGAGTTCGAGGAGAACGTCTTCAAATCAGGTAAAGCGGCTGCTTATGCGCTCGGCAAGAACTTCTTCATCACACGTGCCAAGCGAGGCGTGCAAAACAGAGTCACGGTTAGAGAACTGAGCCGGTTGCCGCTCATGAACGCTTTTGAGGCCTTTACTCTCACCCAAGTAGAGAAGGCTATCAAAGAAATGCGGAATTCGAAGGCTATCGGACCTGACGGTATCTCCCCAGCCATCCTGAAGAAGCTTCCCATGGAACTTCTACCGATGCTTGCAGATATCATTAACACTTCTTTCCGGACCTGCATTCTACCCCAAGCTTGGAAGACAGCAAATGTGGTACCGTTGCCAAAGCCAGCCAAGCCCCATAGTGCGGCAAAGGCTTTCGACCTATTAGCCTTTTATCTCCCGTTGCCAAATTAGCTGAAAAGTTGATCGTGAGGGACCTGGCTGGTCAAAATGAGCGACAGCGGCATCAGCATGGAGTTCAGGAAACTTCATTCTACTACTACTGCTCTATTGGAGATCGTGAGTTTTGCGGTCGATGCGTTCAACATGAAAAAGCCCCTGAGAACGGTGGGCGTCGCCCTTGACCTGAGGAAAGCACTTGACTCTCTTAACTTGGAACTGCTGTCCGAGAAACTGTTGAAGTCCTCGCTGCCATCCTGGCAGAAGCGATGGATTGCAGCGTTTACTAAAGGCTGCCGGGCTAAGGTTCTGTTTCAGAATCACGTATCCGATAGCATTCCCGTAGCAGCCGGTGTTCCGCAAGGCGGAGTGTTGTCTCCTGCCCTATTCAGCCTGTATCTTGAGGATCTTCCCGAGCCACCACTGGATATAAAGATTGTTTTGTACGCCGACGACATCACCATCATGTGCCAGGACCGTGATCTACAAGTAGCCGCTAACAAGATCAGCGGCTATCTCATCGAGTTGAAGCTTTTCCTCGATAATATGATGCTCACAGTCTCTGCTGCAAAGTCTTCTATATCAGTGTTCACAACAAGCACCAAGGAACACAGTGCCCACCCAGATGTCAGATGCGATGGCAATCGTTTGCCAGCAGTAAGATTCCCTAAGCTGCTTGGTCTTATACTCGATCCGTCACTGAAGTTCCACAAAAACGCGGAACAGAAACAGTCGTCAAGGCAAAGCTTAATATTCTGAGAGCTCTCGGAGGAACATCATGGGGAAGCAGCCGGGAGACTATACTGAGAACCTACAGAGCAATACTTCCAGCCGGCTCTGGAATATGCGGCACCCGTGTGGCACCTCCTCGTCCCAGACAGCTCCTGGAATAAGCTGCAGCGTATACAGAATGCTGCGCTTAGAATCGGTACCGGTTGTGCAAGGAGCTCTCCAATAGAACATCTTCACGCGGAGGCCTGCATATTTCCAGTTAAGCAGCATTGTGAACTCCACGCACAGCAGATGTATATTAATGTTCTGAGACAGCCAAATCATCCGGCAAAGAGAATTATGAAGCCCATTAGAGAGAGGTCGATTAGGACGCCGTTCGCAGATGCTCCTCGTAAAGTTGATATACAGAGATGGGCCGACTCCAACATGGAAAGACTTCGTCTTCTGCGCGAGGAGCACACCCAGTTTGTTCGAGGATATCTGGAGAAGGCGGCTGTGAGCCCTATTTTAGGAGCAGTGCCGCCTCGGATTTGCGAGACCGAGTCTCAACTCGGCAGGCGAGCCAGGTGTGCTCTCGCCTCGCTGCGCTGTGGTCACTCTATTCTGCTCATGTCTTATGTCAACAAGATCGACAGCAGTCGACCAGACGCATGCCCGGATTGTGGTGCTCCCGGACACGACACGGCGCACTTGTTCATGTGCCCGAAGAGACCTACCTCCTTAACAACAATGGACCTCTGGACGAATCCTGTGAAGGCCGCTCAGTTCCTCAACCTATGACAAAAACCACTTTGAGGCTGCAGAAGAAGAAGAACCCCAAGATTCGTGTTCAGTACCGTAAATAACCCTCCAGTAATAAATTTTGAGCGAAATGTGGACGATTTTTCCTGAACACCGTCCAAATGTTCTCCTTCTTTACATTTGTCCTTTTACAGCTATGAAAATCTTTTTTTTTTGTAATACCTTGTGGCACGGACTATTTATCGTCTGTCTCACGCGGACAACGTCGGAACACAGTCTTCCAAACATCTCCGAAAGTTATGAGTGAGCCCTTGTATGGAGCAGATTTGTTTACTTGAAGAGTTTCAGCGTTGCTTATACACTCATTTACTGTTCTAGTAGAAGTTAAGTTGGTTTTTATTATGCCATGTAACGAGTTACAGAACCTCAGGAGCATGGCGGGTGGAATGCACTTTCTCATTGGCATTTCAACTAACGATTATGTTATTCTTGCGAGTGACAAAGCCACTTTCGCCTACGGCGCTGTTCTCGCGGATAATAGTACGTTTGTGTTTTACTATTTTTTTCTCATTTCATTCTTCTTATCAGCCATTGTGGAGCTTCTTCTCATATGCGCAAAAAGGTAGCAACTTTGCACGGCTTGTTCCACATATCATGAGCGGGCAGTGTAGTTGGTCTAGCAGAGGTAGACCGCATTCCTGGTGGAGATGGTTAGCGGGCGTCGATCTCGTTCATCCTGTGATAAGGTGGAGCGCAGTGTTCTGGGCACGCGGAAGGGGTTGTTTTTATCGGTGCACTTTTTGGAGGGAGGTTAGCATGGTCAGTTGCGGCCGGTAGCGCGGGGAGATGTATGTAGGCTGACGTATGTCAGAAACAAAGGACTGCAAGGGAATACATCTTCAGCATTTTGCGGTCGAAGCTTCTTCGACCCTAAAATGCTGAATATCTCTGCGTCAAAGTCATCGGTATCCGTACTCACAACGGACCCATCTGAACACAGCGCACATCCGTATGTCGAATCGAATGGAGATCGTTTGCATGCGGCCCGCTTCCCAAAACTTCTCGGTCTCGTGCTCGATCCATCGCTCAACTTTTATAAGAACACGGAACAGAAGCAGGCTATCGTCAAAGCGAAGCTAAATGTGTTTAGAACCCTGGGATGTCGTACGTTGTGTGATGTGGGATAGATGCCGTACTGGCTGCCGAGATGTCGTAAGGGCCTTTCAGAGTGGCGTCGCAGAAAATTTCGCTGTCGCGGCGACGAGGTGAGAGATGGGGGGTGCTACGCAGCGCAAACCGTGCCGCGCGACGGGAGCGAACGTCGCGCTTTCAGAGTGGGAGCGACGGCGCGAGCTGGGAGCGACGTTCTGCGAAGTTTTGCGACGTTTTGCGAGGCGAATGGTCTCGACCATTTTTGTCGCTGTCGCTATTTGTCGCTGATGTTTCTTCGTAATAGCTAGTGTTCCTTCGTTACTATCTGTCCATTAACTCTCTGTGGAATCATCTTTTTGCCTATTTCACTAACTATTTACCATCCAGGATTAATTTCGTCATGGGATTTAATTGGTCATCCAGGATTTACCTCGTCATGGCGTTTAATAATATTTTGTGGTCGACACCTTCATTGTTATGCAAATATTTTCAGTTGACGGTGATTCTACTTGTGGTAGTGTTTCCTGGTATATTATTCAGAAATGGCTAGTTTTTGTTCAGAGCGCATGTTTATGCGCTCTGATCAAACAAGGAGCGGGAAGAAATAAGAGACGCTGAGAAAGGGATATGACGCGGCGGCAGTCGATAGGCCACGCCTTTTTCCTTCGCTCTGAGGAGCGATGCCGCGAATTTCGCAGCGACGCCACTCTGAAAGGCCCTGTCCGTTGGTGCCGTGGCAGTGTTGAGGAAAAAACATCACCTTCGTGCAAACCGACATCACTCCCTCCACCGAGAGGGTTTTAGTCATGGGAGAGTTGCTGGCTGGCCCCAGCTCTACTGAAGATTCTATTGCAAAGGGCTGGCGTCGAGAGGAATCCTTGACCTGTGCTGAAGTATCAATGTGCCACCTGCAGCAAGAAAGTCACCTTGAATGTAATAAGCGTCCGATGCTTTGGATGCCAAAGGTGGAGTGCACTTCTCCTGTTCAGGTCTTAGTTCTGTGAGGCATCACAACTCACCCTTCCGTTGTGCTCTGTGCTCCGCCCCAGCACCTCTGATTCCTCATTCACCAACCGCCCCTCTCTATTGTACATATAAATCTTAACGGTCTTCTTACCAAATTGTGCGAACTCTCACTCTTCGCCCGTACTCATCATCCGGGTGTTATTATGGTTCAAGAAACCAAACTCTCCCTCTACCACTTATCACCAACCAAACGTTCCAAGCTACACTGCCTATCATATCCCACGGACAGCTCTTGGAGGCGGAGTTTCTACGTTTGTACTTTCTTCTTCTTCTTCTCAGCCATGAACAGAGCATCGCATCAAAGGTTAGCTACTTCACACGGCTTGTACCATAGATCTTGAGCAGACAAGGTTGTAGGCCTGGCCGGACATGAAAATAGATGCAATGAATCATGTCCAGCACATTCACAATCAGGGCATCTATCAGGGACTGACTGATCAATCCGATGAGTGTAGGCCTTTAGATATCTGGAGTGACCGCATCGCAGACCAGCGAGGATTGTTCGGGTACGTCTCGGTAGTCCAGCTTCGCTGTCGTCGACTCGCGGGGGACGCCGCCATAGATTAAGTTGGGCTGAGCATCAGACAGGTACTCTGCCACGAACCGCGTATGCTCAGCCATCTGGAGTCTTCTTCGCGATTGCTCGGATGTAGCCCAGCGTTGTAGATCGACTGCAGACAGAGAAGCACGGAGCGACGTGCGTATGCTCCTTGGGTGGGGGCCAGACGACAGAAGATGGTCATTTGGATGGGTCGGGCTCTTGACAATACTTATTAGAAATTGCTGAGACTGGAGTAAGCAGTGCTCTTTCACGGGAAGTAGACCGGTTTCGTGATGAAGATGCGGAATAGGCGACGTTTGTACTTTCTAACTTACCTTCTCATCTATTTCCAAATGTTCCTAAGACTGTACTCTCGAGTAGGTTCCCGTTCACCTCCCTCTTAAAAACTCCATTATCTCTATTTAATATTCAGATCCCTCCCTCCACTTCTTGTCCCCCAACCTACAACCCCGTACCTCTTCTTAAGCAGTTGTTTGACTGCTCTCTCTCCATCAGCTGTCTTTGCAGGTGACTTCAATGCTCACACGTTCTGTTCGGCGCTTGAGTACGACGCCAGAGGAAGACGTCGAGGAATGGGCTGAGGAGTGTGATCTGGTTATCCTCAACGATGATCAGCCTACTCGTCTCTCCCTTCCTGCGGCCGACCTTCTAGCCCGGACATCTCCCTCGTTTCATCAATCTTTCTAATGCTTGCACATGGTCCACTTCCACAAGTTTTTCCAGCGACCACATTCCCGTCTTTCGCCATATTGATCTCTCAAACTCTCTTGCCCTTATACTGGTATTCGTCAACGTTCTTATCTCAATTTAGGCCTAGCTGACAGGGTCCTGATGTCTGACGCCATCCGGAAGGTTACGAAAGCGGCCATACCTGAAGGACGTGTAAAAAGTTTCTACTCTAATGCCACCAGGGAGATTCTACAGAAGATCAGAACAAGAGATGAAAAGAGAGCTGAGAATCATTTGGACCCTGAGGTGGCCAAGCTGGATGAAGAAATAAAAAAGGATCTGGACAAGTACAAGAAAGACAGTTGGGAGAAGTTTACTGAAAGGTTGAATTTTAAAGCCGACGGAACCACGGCGTGGAAAGTATTGAGGAAGATATCTGGCAAGTGCCCCCCCTCCTCGAACTCTATCATAGAGTTCGATAACAGCGTCTTCAAATCAGGAAAGGCTGCCGCATAAGCTCTTGGGCAAAATTTTTTTCATCACACGTACCAAGCGAGGCGTACTAAACAGAGTCACGGTAAGAGAACTAAGCCGTCTGCCGGTGATGAACGCTACTGAGGCCGTTACTCCTGCTCAAGTGGAGAAGGCTATCAAGGAAATGCGGAACTCGAAGGCTCTCGGACCTGATGGTATCTCAGCAGCTATCCTGGAGAAGCTTCCCACGGAACTTCTACCGAAGAGCGCAGATATAAACACTTCTTTCCGAACCTGCACTCTACCCCAAGCATGGAAGATCGCCAATGTGATACCCCTGCCTAAGCCTGGTAAATCGCAAAGCACGGCGAAGGGCTACCGCCCTATTAGCCTGTTATCACCGATCGCGAAAGTAGCCGGAAAGCTAATCGTGAGGGACCTGACAGAGCAGAATGAGGCATAGGAACATCAACATGGGTTTAGAAGGCTTCACTCCACCACCACTGCCCTTCTGGAGATTGTCAGCTACGGAAGGGAACAGCTCAAAAAGTACCGGAAATACGGAACCGGAATCGGAAACGGAACAGTTCCGCACAGCCCTGCTGGGAAATCCTCATAGGGCATTACATACGCGTTCAGTATTTCGCTCGTTAGTTATTAATTCATTGAATGACATGCAGAGTCCGACTTCTGGTTGGGGTAATATGTTGGCAGGGTGGATCACGGGTGTGATGTGCAATCTCGCTCAGACCCCCCTCTCGCCATGGCCTTATCATGAGAGCGTCTCTGGTGATTTGCTCATATCATACCAGTGTTGAGCAGCGTTGGGACTGGTCACAACAGGGGGTCGTAAAATTTTTGGAAATTTCGGGGGAAAAAATGAAAATATGGGGAGGGGTCGTAAAATTTTTGGAAAAAATAAGGATTTTTTTCAAACCACATGGTAAGGTAAAATGAGGTAGGAAAAGTCAGTCGCGTGCGAGGTGTATGCATTTTCAGCAATATACTCAGAACCTGGTAAAGGGCGACCCGTCGCTGCTCGTCCGGGGGCCGTATGCATACCCTCCCCGAGCGTCCCTGCGCGGGGATGGGGACGACCTCGAGTCATCCCCGGCATGCACATCTCTCCCCGCGATCTGGGGGACGGGCTCCGCCCACATTTTGCGGGGATGGCGTCCCCCTACGAATTTACTCGGGGACGATGGCATTAGAGCACGATTGTGGAATGGGGCGCGTTATTCTACCATAATGAGGTACAATTTCAGGGGCGGTGTCACTACCAAGATGCACGCATGTCTTGCATACACATTCGTTATACAGAAATTAATTGCGGAAAATTTCAGAATTTGGCAAAGCTCGTCACAGTTCTGATCGGTGTTTGAACTGGCGGTTTACCTTTCACTACACTGCTATTCTACTTTTTGTTCATTGAATTAGTTTTTTTCCGTTACGCTTACTTCACATTATTTCTGCGTTATTACCTAGCAATTGCTCGATGCAACGAAAGGATTCGTAGGAAAATCGCACGCAGTTGTAAAAATGACGCAAAAGGCGCAGACATTTCCCGCTTGTGGCGTATGGTAATATAACCTGATCATTCAATGTTTCGAGTTAGAACCAGTCTTACCAGTACTGTTTCACAATCATTAGTAAAGGGGCCGTAGCAGACCTAAAGATATTTTAACACACCTTAGAATCTCGTCGAAGCCTTCGCCGGCCATGCTTAGCTCATTAATGAATAAATGCGAATAACGGATACGAGTTGTACACTACCGCGCTCCAGTAACAACCGCCCCGCAGCCTGCGCCCTCCTCGTTTTAACCGTGCGTCCCTGCCACTCTGTCACTCCCGGGGGATGAGCATGAGATGTGCATACGGTCTGTCCCCGAGCGTCCCCACGCGGGGATCGTCTCTTTGCGGGGACGCTCGGGGACGGATCGCCGCCGGGGAGAGGTATGCATACGGCCCCGGGTCGCCCGAAATGGTGAATCGAGTTGCGAGAAAATTTGTACATTGTAGATTAGTCGTCCGTAACGTACATTCACATGCAAATTCGCTGCACCGGGAAGGCAATTTCCGTCATCCGGGTGGCTGGTAACAATCGAGGGGTTAGCGGGGCGCCGGGAAAGGTTGGCGGGTCGCCCGGAACTGGATCTGGCTACGATTTTGAGTGTCCGGGTGGCCCAAAATGCAGTTTTTTCCACCGGGATCGCCGGAACGAAGTTCTGAGTAAAATTAGATTATATACAGAGAAGTTGTTTAGAAAACTGACATTTTTTTGATAAAATTGACAACTAGACACTAAATAAGGCAATTTTTGGAAAAAAAAAAAAAGAAAAAATGGGGGGTCGTAGCCGCGACAAAAATCGCCACAACGGCCTGCTCAACCCTGTATCATACCTCCCTCTTCGAAAACCTAAGCGATGTTGTAGATGGTGGTTTCATGAGGCCGCCCTTCTCTCAAAAACTCTACTTGTTCGTATCCTTCGCGATTCGATCAGATCCCCTTAGGCTGACGCGTTGCACCTTGCGCTAGAGTGAGAGCGGTAAGCCAGTAAAAGTTACTGTCCGAAGTCGAAGCGGTCAGTTGAAGATCAATTTGCATAAAATATCGCTTCTCCTTTGTTCTGAAAGTGTGCAGCTATGCTGGCTCACATTATAGATGAGTCAACGACAAAGAACATAAGATCTGGATTGTTCG
This sequence comes from Aplectana chamaeleonis, assembly GCA_029168955.1. NCBI lineage: Eukaryota > Metazoa > Nematoda > Chromadorea > Rhabditida > Cosmocercidae > Aplectana > Aplectana chamaeleonis. The sequence goes on from JAPDOI010000452.1 coordinate 411,601, forward strand.
TAAAGATCGCTGTATTTCGGATTTCGCGAGTAGTGAACTGTCGTGCTGCATGCCTTTCAGCACTACGTTTGAGTTTAACAACATTGTAGTGCTTCAACTCAAGGCCCCGTTAGACATGGTCGATCGGCTGAGTCCCACCCGGTCGATATGCACCGAAAATCGTGACAGACGGGTGCAGAAAATACACCCAATGAGTCCGTCTCCGACCGTCTGCAGTCCACGCAGTTGATGTTCCGTACACGGGCAGGGCCAATGCACCTGGAGGCCCGCTTCGTCCAATCCGCAATCCTCCGCATTCTTCTGCTACCCGCCCGGTCGATATGCGTGTTTTCCTTGTGAAACAGGCGCATTTTTTGCGGCCGACTGCTGCAGTCCTAGTCCTGGTGCATCCATGACTCTCGTCGCCTGCGCCCTGCTCCACCTACGACTGCCGCTACAAAATTGAAGTTTTGCAGAGGAAAGGGGTGGCGCTGGGGGCAACCGGGCGCGAACGGCCGAAGTCGGTTTTGAGACCAAGTTTGACGGGGGCCTTACCGCTCGCTATATTCCGAAATACGGAGGTTTTGTGAATGCTCCAGGCTGTAAAGCCCTATTTTCGAGCCGGCGTGGCCCATAATTGGCTGGGAGCATCACGTGATGCTGGGGCTTTGCACCGTTAGCCATTTGTTATTGATTTCATCCTAGAGCTGCCACTGCAGCTGGACTGCCGCTGATGTTGGCAGCATTGTAAGCGCCTAGTCATGCGTCGCGTTTAGCTGCCGCTGTTTTTTCAGGGATGTTTGCAGTTGGTGAGATTTTTGAAACGTATCATTTTCATCCTCCAATCTATTACAGTCAAGTGCTAAGTAGTGTTAACCACCGTCCTTCAGATAATGACAAGGAATATCGTCTGGGAAAGAAGCTAACGATGATGTGCATTGGAGAGGAAGGCGATGTGGCGCAATTTGGCGACTGGACAAAACGAAACATCAGGCTCTATGCTATTAGAAATGGTCAGCCCTATTCCTATGTACACTGACGCTTCATCAATTGTGTAGTATTCCAAACTCGTATTATTGCAGTCTATATTGTTGTTCATGTTTAGGGTACGAGTTATGTCCTAGAGTGCTCATCACTGGATTCGTCGAGGGATCGCTGAGGCATTGCGATCACAGGACTATTACGCGGTTGACGTTCTTCTGGGAGGGTAGGATTGATAAGTACTAAGAAATCAAAAATTTTCGTTTTACGTAACCTTTTTCGTCTTCTAAGCTTGTGCTTCTACAAGACATATACGCGTTCTTCCCCCGATTTTCTAAATGTAGTCAATGTGCAATGTTTAGGTATGACGACAAAGAGAATAAGGCATTCCTCGGCTCAGTGGATTACCTCGGCAACGGCCTCGATAACCAAGTACTTATGTTGTCTGGCTGCTTTCATTCCAGTTCTTCGTAACATAGTAATACATTCCTGTTCTAGCCCTACCTGTTTCGTGGATTCTGTGGTCGTTTTGGTGCGCAATAATGGACAAAGAGTACAAGAAAGGTGTGTCATATTTTAAAATCTACAGGAGGGCAGCAGGGTACGGCACGAGGTATGGACAAGGCTAAATTTCTCAGACCCTTCCCTCCAAGAGCCAAATTTTCGCGATTTTCTCAGACCCCTTCCCACAAGCGTCAATAGTTAAAATTTTGGCGATTCTCTCAAATCTCCCAGGAGCGTTATTTGTCTGTTTTTGTGGTAGAATTGAAAGAAGAAGAACAACTTATCCCAAGATATGCAAAATTTGAAGAAGAGCAAACATTTCAAAAAGTAACAAGACATTAATAGTGAAATAGATCACGGACGAGGCTTTTCTTGACGGATTACATGAAGTTGCCTGCCTTTTTTGAAAAACATCTATAATAAAGGTTTTGATTATAGTAGAAGGCTCTCCTAATGTTGAATAAAAGCACAGGTTTAGACATTGTATCCAGAATTGGTACGTAATAAATTGTGAACACGGTACTGCGCAGGCTGTGGAAGACCAATTGTACCCAGACCCCCCTTCCTGCAGGAGCGTGATTGGGTCAAATTTTCGGCGATTTTCTCAGCTTTGTGTAAAATGCAAAGAAGAAGAACATTTCCTGTAAATTGAAAGCTGTAATCGAGTTCTTCGTAACAAACTGATCCTAAATGGTGTACGCCGCCATTCAGAGTGGTCCACCTGGTCTCCAGGCGAAGGTCAGATCCGCTCCGTAGCTCAGACCCCCCACTGTGGGCTCCACCACCGCGCCGAACCCTGGTTGTGAATAATTCCGGGTATGAAGCTACGGTATGCGGTGGAAAAGAAAAGTGGAGACGACGAAGTGATTGGCAAAGGCGAAGACTACGAGATGTGTTGAAGAAATGAATGCGGTTTTAATTAAACGAGTTCGCAAATTTCTTTTGCAGGTCCAAGAAGATCAGGTGACTCCAAATGTATGGACTGCTAGTTAAAAAGAGCTTTATCCATTCGGGTTACGCTGCGAATTTAATCCTCCGAAACCCATTCGAGTGCTTAATTTTTGCGAAATGTTAGACCTCACTTTTTTTGCAAAGCAAGGGCCATGAAAATAGGGCAATCGAGTCGACGGTTGTAGGATTACTCTATATTCAAGTTTTCACCATCTAAGATGGACGCTGAAAGGCACTACACTGTTTGCCCCACACCTGCTGCAGGTGTGGTCTCGCTGGAACTCGAAATTTTTGCAAGGTATGAGTCAGGAGAACAGGGTGAGCGTGGTCGATTTATCTCATATTTAAACTCTATTGGCATCATAGGAACGCCGAAGACCGCTACATTGCATGGGCTCACACTATTCAGAGTGGTCCCGCCGTAAGTCGGCAATTTTGAAATTTTTTAGTCACGAGAGTAGGATATTTAAGTCCAGCGTGGTCGATTTACATTGTGTACTCACTTGCACCGTCTAGTGTGGATGCTGAACATAGCTACATAGATAGCGGGAGGAGATCGAAAAAACGTTCAAGTCCACAAACCTAAACTAGGGTCTTGAAATAACTGTAACTTTAGTTGTAAATGATGGATCTGGAGTTCGATTAATTTCGAGAAACTAGGTTTGTAACCCTACAGAATGAGATCTTAACTGCCCCCAGATGATACCTTACAACAAAATTTACTAGGTGTGGACTTTTTATGTTTTGGCCATAATAGTTGATTTAGGTGTGGACTTTTAGGCTCAAAACATCCAAAGTCCACACCTAGTAAATTTTCTTATAAGGTATCCTCTGGGGGGGGGGGGAACCTCATTCTGTAGGGTTACAAACCTAGTTTCTTAAAATCACTCAAACTCCAGATCCATCATTTACAAGTGATGTAGACCACGCTCGATACGAATATCGACTTCCAGCGGGAACACACCTGCAGTAGGTGTGGGCCAAACAATGTAGTGCCTTTCAGCGCCCATCTTAGATGGTGAAAGTTTGTACAGTGCGTCGCACGGTAGGTCACATTGTAGGAAGCTTGAAATCGTACACTTTTCCTTTCTTACATACAGAAATTCATTTTTAGCCGTCGCATAAGTATACGAACACTTGGGAAATTCATAAATTTATCGAATAATTTCAAACAATACATATGGAAAAAATCTTCAGTGTGATGTTACACCACCGTTACGAGAAATAAGTTCAAACAGTCTATCTGTCATTGCTATTACTGAGGTTCTGGAGGGTCCCTTGGTCAATTTCGTTCCATGCGTCCACGATGGCCTCCTTGAGTGACTCCACAGTTCCGTATTGCCTCCCATCCTTGTAGATCTTGCGAAAAATCATTCCCCAAAGGTTCTCGATAGGATTCAGATCCGGGCTGATCGCTGGCCAAGGCAGAGTATCGACGTTGTTGCACCGGAGCCACTATGGTGGCATTATCTTGGACATAACGGAAGCCCTGACGTCTCTTACGACGAATACGGAAGAAGATGCGAAGCCAACACTTCCTGGTACTCAAGTGAATCCATACGATTCGATACGAATACGATTCCGACCTTCCCAGTTGCTGTGAAGGCTGCCCAAACCATCACGTTTCCTTCGCCAAAGTTCCTGCTGCGGCTGAAGAAAGCCGGCTCCTTCCGAAGATCCCGCCAGTAGTGCCTCGAACCATCCGGACCATCCAAATTAACCTTTTTCTCGTCCGAGACGACAACCTGAAGCAACGGGTTCAAAAATTTTCCATGAAATTGATAGCACGCGATTCAGCTCACCTTCCTCCAATTTGTACCCAAGTTTGAACGGGCGAACTGGAGCCTGGCCGGCTTGTGGCGTTCTTCCAAGCGCGGAGCCTTTTTCATTACGGCTCTTTCGATGTTTTCGTTAAGGATACCATACGGAGGATGGTATCCTTTGACACATTCAGCGAGAGTTCGGAGCGGACGGTCGCGCTAGACACCATTGTGTTGGAGACTCTTCTGGCGATGCGTCGTTCGTCGTGTCCAGTGAGCTTCCGAGGCCTCCCAGAGCGAACACGCATTCCGTAGGAGTCCGGATTCCGTAGAAACGAAGAGATGCAGCTCGATGAACGTCCAATTTGCCGAGAGTTTTTCGTATGTCTCTTGTACAAAAATTTCGTTTCTCTGAAGTGTTCGTATACTTATGCGACGGCAAAAAAATGAATTTCTGTATGTGAAAAAGGAAAAACTGTACGATTTGCCTTCCTACAATGTGACCTACTGTTTTCGGCATAGCGAAAAACATAGAGACCGGTGCCGATGCTTGAAACTTCGTTCGAATCGCCCAACTATGAAATTTGGAGGGTGTTCGTATACTTATGCGACGCACTGTATGTAGGGTAATCCTACCCTCTCGACTCGAATATCCTACTATCGTAACCCCTACTTTGCAAAAAGTGAGGTCTAACGTTTAGCAAAAATTAAGCACCTTGCGCGATCAGAACCCACGTCGTCTTTCTCGTGTCTGAATGGGTTTCGGAGGATGAAATTCGCAACGTAATCAGGATGGATAAAGCTCTCTCGAACTAGCAAGTGTTTGTGTCATGTCTGGTCTGGCTAAAATTTCAGTACCTTTTTTTATCTAACCATTTATTAGTGTAGGGTTTTCCGTGCATTTAAAGTGACTTCTCTGAATTGACTCTTTACACTGACTCTGACTCTTTACAAACTCAAATTCTATTAAGAACATATTAATTTTTAATATATCTCGTCGTCTTCGCCAATCACTTCATCGCCTCCACTCTTCTCTTCCGCCCCATGCCATAGCTTCCAATCTGAACATATTTACAATGCAATACCCAACCATCCTGGATACACGGCCCAGAACTTATGTGGCCTATATTCAACCGTAGGAGAATCTTTATTTTAATTGTACCCTTTACGAAAACTTAATTACAACAAGGTTTCATGTTAATAAGAGGGTATTATCGAAATTCGCAAAAAGGATTTTAAACGATGTACCTACCCCGGTCAGAAAGGTTGACTTGGTCTCCCGGCGGAGTTGAGACCCCTTCCCTCCACCCTTGCTCAGCTCAGACTCCCGGTGTGCATATCCACCTCCTGGAGGAGTGTTGAAAAGTGGGCAGTTTCCTGGGCGTTCTCTCGTAGTCATGTAGAAGCGTGGACATTTGATCTATTCTGTACTGGTAGTTGCGGCAACAAATTTCGCTTTTACAGCGGACTGTACACGGACGTGTATTTTCTTGTTTGAGTAGACCGTTACACGGGGCAAGTGCGTTGCGCCTGTTGCTCGCGTTGACATGGCGTCATTCACCTAGCGTTTATCGTTGCCTATCGTTTTATGAGCAAGCTTATCGAAGTGCAAATTATATCGCACGCGATCCTTGTGGAGCGATGTTAGTATAGACGTTGCAGCGATCTGACGTCAATTGCCCCCCGCAGTGTCATTGATGGCGTCAATATATTCTGAAACATGAACACCGATACATTCTACAACATTGTCATTAGGAATAGGAATAAGGTGGGAGGGTATGGTGGATTTTACAAATGTGGAAACGCCACCACCGTGGGATGTGCGGGGAAGGTGGTACGACGTATAACCGGGAAGGCTATGGGGTAGGGAGGCTGTTGGGCGAGGTTTTGTCTCCTGAAGGAGGATGACATCTGGATGAAAGCGTTCAATGTATAATGTGAGTTCAGCAAGTTTGGCACGCAGGCCATTGATGTTAAGTTGAAAAATGTCTAGACTATGAAGAGGAACACTAGGGGAGAGTTAGAGCAAGATATACAACAGTAAGCATCAGTATAGTCATTATAGCTGGTTAACCCCGAATATTTGAGATGTACCCAGCCGAGGCAACCACCGCACTGAACGCTTGCATGTTGAGCAGATGATCCACAGTGAAGACAGGGATAACGTGGAGTCTTGCTTCTCGGTCCCGGGTTCCACTCAATGCCAGCTCGTAACAACAGAATACGAAGGAGTGCAGCAGCCAGCCATTTGCATTCCCTGTACAGGAAAAACTCCTCGTGGAGTTGTTGATGCCCGTTTGATGAGTCTCCTTGATCTTGGTAGCGAACTCCACAGATCCACCACGCGTAGGTTGAGCAACTAGGATCCTTGCGGATGCTCCCTAATAGAGTCAATATACAAAGATGGACAGACTCCCAATTGGATCGTCTTCGTCTTTTCCGTGCGGAGCACACCGGATTCTTCTTCTTATCGGCCACATAGAGCTTCTCCTCATAGGTGTAGAAAGGCAGCCACATCGCACGGGTTCGTCCACACATCCATAACTGTTCGAGAAGTCGGCCTTGCAGGACATGAAAATAAATGAAATGAATCGTGCCCTGGGTTGTGGCAGTCAGGACATTCGTCGAGGATCGACGAGTCGATCTTATGGACGAAGGCCTTGAGGTGTGAGGAGTGTCCACAACGTAGACCTGCCAGGATGACGCGTGTACGTCTGGTCCATTTCGCTGCCATCGATCGGGGGGGGGGGGCACGGCGCCAAGAATTGGATTTAGGGGAGCACTGGAGCGGTATTCTCTGACGAATCGGGTGTGCTCCATTTGCAGTAATCTGACGCGATTGAGCTCCGACGTCGCCCAACGTTGACGATCCAAGACAGAGACTGCAGCATGAAGTGGCGAGCGAATATGTCGGAAATGGGGACCAGATGACAGTAGTGGGAAATTAGGGTGTGTGGAATTCCTTACAATGCCAACATGGAACTGTTGCGACAGGAGTTGACAATGCTGCTTTACAGGAAGCAGCGAACACTCTTGATGGAGATGAGATACCGGTGTGGATCTAGGGCATCCAGTGATCACGCGTAGAGCAGTGTTCTGTGCACGCTGAAGTTTGCTCCAAGGGGCTTCCGACAGGTGTCTTGATCATATTGGGGCTCCATATTCCAGCACCGGCTGCACCATAGCCCTGTAGGTGGTTCGCAGGATTTCCTTAGAGCTACCCCCTTGTAGTGCCTGCTAGCGAACGTAGAATGTTGTTACGTGTGTTGGCAGCAGCAGCTCGAATACGTGTATTTTCGTGAAAACGCAGTGACGGGTCCAGGAATACACCAGAGTAGACGAGGGTGTTTTGATAAGGGTAGCTTATTTCCTTCCCAAAGAATCTTGGGATGCAGCTTGTGTTCGGCAGTCGCTGTAGTGCACAAAATAACGCTGGACTTGGTAGGAGAGACCTTTAGCTGCTTCGATTCAAGGAACTTGGCCAGACTGACGAGGTATTTATTCATCTCAGCAGTGGCTCGATCGATGACAGGGTCAGTACAAATAATAGTGATGTCATCCGCATATAGACATAAGTGGATGTTTGGTGACGGCTTCGGCACATCAGACAAATACAAAGAAAACAGGCTGGGAGATGAAATTCGTCCTTGTGGAACGCCTGCCTTCAGGGGCACAGACTTCGATAAGTGTCCATCAAATTTCACACGAATGGAACGACTTTTGACAAAGTTATCTGTCCATCTTTTGCACCAGTCAGGAATAGTAAGAGTCCAGGATAGATTTGGACAGCAGCGGGATACTGACGTTATCCCGCTGCTGTCCAAATCGATCACCCGATTCGTTAGGGATCACTTGAGTAAGGTGGCTGTCAATACCATATTGGGGATCGCACCACCTGAAGTCAGCAACACCGGAACTCGGTAGGCGGGCTAGATGTTCGCTCGCCTTGTTGCGCTGCGGGCATTCCCCTATGCTGATGTCATACTTGCATAGGATCGACAGCAGTAAGCCTGACGAGTGCCGGATTGAGGTAACCCTGACCACACTACAGCACACCTATTCGATTGTCCGAAGGGGCCCACCACACTGACCAGGGTCAGGCGGGCGTCCAGCTGGACAACAGGGGGACGTAAAAATGGTTGTGGTTGTCTCATATATTGTAATAGCAACAAAAAGACCAAAGAGAACAATAGTACATCACCACAACAGTACATGTGAGGAAAGTAACTCTACATAACGATATAATAGACATATTTTAGGCATATACGAGTAGCATTCATTAATCGGGCGTATTACCGCTGAAATTCTTCACTTCGAAAATTGGACAACGTACGCCCCCCATAAAATTTCAGATTTCCAAAATTCTGAAAAAAAAGATTCAGATTCTCCATGAAGTTCCCCACAAACTGATACCTAAACCCCCTTTCATAGTTTTTCGGCCGACGTCGGCCGACTCTTCCGGTCCGCAATTGCGTCTCGACACGCTTTGCGGCCGCACGCGCCCGAGTCAGAAGAGCTTCCAGTGCCGCAGCCGCCGATCTGCTGACTCTAGGTGGGTTTGGAAGCTGGAAACTTAGAAAAATTGAAGAAAATTGTATAAAATCCACATCGAGTCGGCTTTGGCGCTGGAAACCCGACTGACTCGAGCGTGTGCGGCCGCGAAGCGTGTGGAGACGCAAATGCGGACCGGAATTTGGCCCAGATAAGCACAATATATATATATATATATATATATATATATATATATATATATATATATATATATATATATCACATTCGATAACGAATCGTCCGACATCGGTCGGCCAACTGTGAAAGGGGCTTAACACATTTCCCACCACCTTAAAATCCCGATGAAAATCACCTAAAACTTGTTTCACCGTTGTTCAAAACCTCGCCTTCGGCCGAATTCGGACAACGCTATTTTTATTCAGAAAAGCAATCCTAAGATCCTGAAGGTAAAATTTTCGTCCTGGCATATCGTCTACTAACTACTCAGAGAGTCGGATGGTCCGATTCGGCCACGATAGGCATTCTAATCGGGTATCTAGTCGAGTTGAAAGGAACTTTCGCAGCAGCACGTACTGCTCCGAGGAGCACGTGGCCTGTTCGAGAGGACTACGTGGTGCAGAGACAAAACCCTTGCCACATCCCCATTTCTAACGCGGCAGCACGTGGCCTGTTCGATAGCACTTCACGTGGCGCAGCGAGGTAAAACTTTGCCGCACCCTTCTCCCACGCTGAAGCGCGTGGCCTGTTCGATAAGGGACTACGTGGCGCTAGGGGGCCTCCATTACACCTTCGAGGAGCGGGTCTCTCCCAACAAGGCGATACTGAGTTAGGTTCTTTTATTGCGTGATGCTCCCCAGAACAAGGTAAAAGGGGGAAACCCTATGCAAATGGAAATGGACTACAACTGTAAAACCAATTTATTATACGATTACAACACAATAAAAATCGCGCACGAACACAACACAATAATTGTTAGCAACAATGCAAACCTACTAGCGGAATCAAGTGATGACAGCCCTAAAGTGAAATCCTAATCCACAAAACAGACTAGCGCGGAGCGGCAGCTTCTCAAGGTGGACGAGCGCTGCGCTGGAAGAGGAGATGAGGTGGAGATGAATGGAGAATGGGTCCGCGGCGACCCTCAGCAACAGGTGCACAGGAAACGGAATGAATCTCAACTCCCCGACGAGGCCTAAAAAACCTCTTCCCGCCTGCGGCCATTCTGGCGTACAGTAGCCTGTGGTAATCCCTCCATTGCGTACCAATGGGGCTACCGTACACCAGTAGAATTGGCTGCAATGCGGTTTTTTTTCCTGTCGAGGAGTTTTCTTACCTATTTTGTAGTGTTTCTTTTTATATTTTCTCTCATCTTTTTGACCCTCATTCCTCACATAAAGCCCTTCCTCTCCCCGCAAGATCGTTCCACTCGATCTTACCAACACACCCCACTAGCACAATAGTGAGCTTAAGCCGCACGCTTCTTTGCCTTCTGCAACCTCTTCCTCTGGCGACGCTTCTCCACTTTGCCTCCACCACCACGCAAAAGAGGAGTGGCTGGTGGAAGGTTGTGCGGGAAGCCTCCACATGGGAAGAGTGGGCTCCCATGTGCACAGTGCCCCTGCCAGCTCTCGCGCACATGACAGAATAGGAACAATCGTGCCCGCTTTTTCACACAACACCTCGTTCAGAGTCTCTAAGGCTCCAGCGAGAGTACTTGGAATTACGCTGTCTGAAGCTCCGGCCATAACCGGCAACTTGTCGACAACCTGTTGTTGGTACTGGGGAGTGGAGGCTCCGATATAGGCGTTAACGTGCTCACGGGCGACTTGATTCAACCTATGCCCACGCGTTATCGTCCAACGTCGGCGGGCCTGCCACCAGGGATACACTACAACCGGGATTGCTAACCACATATGTAACGCATGCATATGAAGGGGAGCCAAGTACCAGGTGTACTGGCTCAACAGGTGGCAATACAAATATTACGTTACCAATGTTATCTCGTCATACAGATGGGTCCTACGCAGATGCGAATCTCGGAATCCACGATAGTAATAAATACATGTGTTACGCAATCCACGCACTCTCTTCAGAGTAGAAAGACAGAACGGCACAACTACCGCAATCTTTCGATGCTCATGGCCAACGGTTACCTTCGCCTCCGTCCACAATAAGTCAAGTAAGTGAGTCTCCACGCAGCTTCAGAAGATGTTAGTTACATCGAAGTCCCATCCGGGAAGCAACTCTACTTGGCGACGCATAATACTACCACGAGGAATGACCAGAAACATAGACGACACATGCATACACCTATGGCGGAAGAATGAATAGGCTACTAATGTCACAACACTTTTTGGGAGTTATTCGTCTGTGATCTCTGGTTCTTTATCCATTGCACTCCTTCTCAGCTCGGGTCCCGACACCTTGCCACACTGCCAGTACACGTGCCGCCCTCGATGATCGTTTCTGACGTGATGGCTCTTCGCTGGTTCTGGGTAACTCCGGGATCAGCTCTCCTGCCTTGATGTCCTGTCCGACCGAGCACACCACATCCACCTTCGGGATTCCTGGTACATCCGGTAACGGCTGTCCACGACATCGAACAACAAACCATGCAGGCAGTGACTGTCGTCGTCCACTGCACTAAACTCGCGAGTCGCTCTGAAACAATACTGGGTGAAACCTTAGAAGCACATTGTTCAGATCTTATGGGATTGCAGCACACTTTGCTCCTAGAGGCTTCCCTACGCCGCGTTTTAGGTTCAACGACCTGACGATTTCAATTCTTTAGCTCCACGGGGCATACCCCTTAGAAGGTCCATCTGAATGCGTAGTGGTTCCTCTTCTGCACCTATACGAGTTATAAGCGCGGGGATGTTTCACTCGGTTTCTAACACTCGGAAAGGGCCGTCCCAAACCTGAGCCAGCTTGGGGGTGTTTGCTGCGTCCTTTTCTCCGTGGGGGAGTTTCATAAACACGCGGCTTCCAACTTTTTGGCAAGCGCGTGGATTCACTTACGGCTTTATTAGCATCGTAGAAATTCTTTTCATTCTCTCCCGATAACCATCGTTGTGCTCTCTCACTTGCTCACGGATCAATCTTTAGCCCTCTCAGAAGCTCCGTCTCTGTAATCATCCATATCTACCTGGTAGCATGACACTGCGCCCTCAGGAATCACACTGGATGGAATGTAAGGGTCAAAGCCCGTGCAGAATAAAAAAGGGCTTTCTCTCCTCTGTTGCAGAATGTGGCATCGACATTGTATGCATTAAACTGCATTGGGGAGCCATGTACGTCCCAAAAATCAGGAAATTCAATTTTCTTTTTCAGGACCTTCTGCAGGGTACCGCATGGCGCGCTCGCACGCCCCATTAGAAGCTCGCGAGTCACTAACCTCTTCGTTGTGGTCAGGGCAACTCCCTGCCACTTTCGGGCGAGTTCCTCCATTATGTGAGTTGACGAACTCGGATCCTTGATCCGAGTGCAGTTGACGCGGCCAGCGTCCGTTCTCGCAGACCCATCAAGCTGGGAATATCGCGTTTGCCACCGATGCAGCACTCTTGTCCGCCAATGCATATGGCACCCCAACCACTTCGGAGAAGTGGTCAACCAGGACCAGTATGTACCTTCATGCTTACGGACGAGCTTAGGGCCCATTTCCAGTATGTCTGCACACACAATTTCAAAGGGCTTCTGCTGCAGTAAACGGCTTCAAAGCTGGGACCAAACTTGGTCGTGTATTTGTCAAGAAACAATCTTGACACTCTTTTTAGACCATCTAGCAACGTCCTTTTTCCATTCCGTCTCCAGAATGATCTCTTACGCAGCATACGTAAAATCTTTCTGGGGCCAAAATGTCCTGCTAAACAGCCTTTGTGCGCTCTCGTCAAACAACTCGCGCCTATTCGACGGTGGCACCACACACACGGCCTCTCCGTCCTCCCGCAGTATTTTCAGCTCTCCGTCCTCCCAGTACGAAATCAGCTACCCTCAGACGTTTACCACTGCGCGCGGTAACCGGATTTCGGTGTTCAGCTCCCGTCTCCCTCCAAAACATTTGATGATTTCTCGTGTCAGTCTGGGTCGCCTTTCAACTCCTTCAACCATGGGGAAGGTTCCTTGGACGATACTTTGCATACCACCCTTTCCCTGCACACTTCCCCTGCGGTGGTCCGTCTCACGATCCACGCACACGGCACGCCGCGGAGACAGGGCATCCTGCTACGAGGGTTCGCTTTTCCTTCACATATTCAATATGGTGACGCTTGAGTACTGCAATATCCTCCAGCGCCCATTTCGGTGAACCTCCGGGACCGGAGATGTTGGTTCGTTTTTAAAACAGCGCCGCGTCAGCGGCAAATGGTCCGTTCGAACCACCACCAACCTCCATTCCATATACGAAAAAAATGAAATTTTCGTAACGCATATACTCACGGCAAGGGCTTCAGCATCCGTAATATGAGTAGTTCCGCTCAGCTTTGGTCAAGCTTCTGGACGCAAAATACAGCGGGTGCAGCAATTCGTCCGCCCTGTCTTGGCACAACACTGCTCCGACCTCCCGTACTGCGACGCGTCCGTGTAAATCACGAACGGCCGCTCGCCAGTTCTGGCCTTCTCCGCGTCGGGTTGTGCTAACACAGGAAGTGCTCGAAAGTGCTTTCCTAAGCCTCCTCGAACGCCTCCTGCTGCTCGGCACCCCACCGCCATGGTGACTTTTTACTAGTGAGATCGAAGAGCGGCCGTGCAATCTTGGCGAAATTCCAAATGAACCTTGCGGTAGTAGCCGCATTAATCCAAGAAAACGTACGCATTTCACCAAGATTTGTGGGCCTGGGATAATGCAGCATCTTCTCCCACCTTGTCTGGGTCCAACATGCAGTCCATTGGAGCACATCCACCCTATGACCCAAAAAGGCGATCTCATTTTCCATGAAGACACACTTCTGGGCCTCTCAACTTCAAGTTGGCATCTTGCAGTGCTCTTAGCACCTCCTTCAATACCACAACATGCCTCTCCCGTTCCGTTTCCCTGGTAGCGATAAGTATATCATCAATATAGACAAAAACCTCACGGTCTTTCCTCTCGCCGAGAACGCGCTCCATCATTCGCTGGAATTCCGCCGGGGATGTGCTAAGCCCGAATGGTAACACCGTAAACTCAAACAACCCCTCTGACGTCGTAAAAGCGCTTTTGGCCTTTGCGTCGTAAGACAAAGGGATCTGCCAGTACCTCCGAACACAAGTCGAGACTGGTAAACACCTTTTTGCCCTGTGGTGACTCTGCAGCATCGCGTCTGGAGTGGGTAGGGATAAGCATCTTGCTTGATATGCTTGTTTAACTCCCTATAGTCGACGCACAGGCGAAGGGAACCATCCTTTTCCGTACTAGAACCACAGGGGATGCCCAAGGTGACCTCGATCTCTCGATTATGCCTCTCTGCAACAACCCGTGCAAGATCTCTTTCAGTTCCGCACGTACTCCTATCGGGACCGGCCTTGTACGCTGTCGTATTGGGGTCGTGTCACCAGTATCAATTTCATGAGTCACTATCGTGGTCTGCGTCAATTCAGAATCATGCAATGCAAAGAGCCCATCGTTAGCTTTTACGAGACTCCAAACGCCCGAGGGCAGCGAACCGTCTCTTCTATTTGCCGTTAACATGGCTCGAAGAGAGGTCAGCCTCTCCTGTCTGGGTACGTCAGGATAAGTAAGCGACATCATATCCGAAGGTACATCTTTACCGAAGCTTCCACCCACGTCTCTGACTGTTCTTCCCAGTTTCCAATGGTTTCCCCAACTTGGAACACTGCAGGCTCAGAACTTTTGTTCACTACCGGAACCTCCACTTGTCCATCCTGGCTTGCCTTACACACGCCAGAGTACACAAGTTCGCTGTTAGAGTTCAGCAGGCAATTCGTATCTGCCTCACATCCTCCAAGCTTCAACCAGGACCCATTGGAGGCTCAGGGGCAACGTACACGACCGCTGCACCACACAAGCTGCCCCCTTAACCTTCTGTTTTCTGACTGGATTCCGCCGAAGACACACTGGCGTTCGTACCCTGCACGTCATCTCCTCTTCAGACTGTCCCTCTTGGAAACGGTCCGGAACCCGCCTTTCTTTTTTACGGAGTTCGTACCCCAGGTAAGGGAGTAAGTTGGTCCCCACGATTACTTCTCCCTTAACCTTACTGACATGCACTTTGGACATCCCAACAGCTGGCGCAGACACTCCGACTTCCTTCATCGGTATCTCGACCACAGTTACAAACCGTATGCGCACACCAGATGCGTCTTGTACAGGACGTGACCCTTCCAAGGAGTGCTCAACTACTTCCCGGTCGATATCTATCCCGTCCTTTTTGGCCTTTGTAGTAGCACCTCGGCGAGGCAAGAATTGTGATTTCGGAACCTGTATCTAACAGTGCATCCCATTGCCCTTCCAAAAATCTCTACCTTTGGAGGCTGACTTTTTGCCGAACAACGTGACCACACAACCCTTTCTCCGGTTGTACCTGTCCATTTCCTTGATGTTCGGACTGACCGTCGGAGCGGCATACTGCTGCCATGAAGGGCGTGCCGAAAGTGACCCAGCCTGATCACTGCGCCTTGACTTAGGCTCCGCAGCCTTCGGTTTGGTACAGTCTTTGCTTGCTCGGTGTCCAGGTTTTTGGCAAGTAAAACACAACATCTCTCTTTTTGAGGGACGTTTTCCTTGACCTTCCCCTATAACGAGAACCACCTTGCATAGAGCTTGGCGCTTTGGCTTCGCTTGCAACCCCTGTTTCCAAGCGGGGCTGCGCTCATTCTTTACGTTTGTGACGCCCCCGCACATTTTTCAGTGTCAGGTTCCTGCGTTCAATACGCTGCGCTGTTTCTTGAGTTTATTGTACGCATCATGTTCACTTTCTAAGGCCTCTATCAAATAATACGAGTCCTTCCAATGAACCAACTGATCGTACAGCAAGTGAGCTCTCTCGGTGTCTAAGGCTCGCTCATCTAACTCGGGGTAGGCTTGACAGGTCAATCGTTCCAGCTCAATGCAAAATTCGGCGACGGTCTGCGCCTCCGCTTTTGCAATCGCTTGAGTTCCCCTAAAGCGACTACCTTATTTGTACGCCGCTCTGCTTTGCATACCCGCTTCATAGCACTCAGCACTACTGCATACCCGCTTTCTCTATCCCTGCGGGGTAGCGCTTCATACTGGCTGTTTGGCTTTCCCTACCAACTTGGAACGGAACAGCGCGCACAGCTCCGCATCAGCCCAACTACCTCGCGGATATTTCAACTCGAAGGCCTCCATGAACATACGGAACGTATAACCTTTTTCCGTTCCCGAGTATGGCTTAACCTCCGGCAGCGCGATATATTTCAGGTATGAGGCCATGTTATCCCCCTCCCTTGGGGCACCACTTACTCCACCACGGGACTCCCGTCCCGCTACCACCTCACGCTCAGGTTCGCTATCGTCACCCAATGAAGAATGACTAGACCAACCTGTTCTGCTCCTGGGCTGTCCATGACGTCGTGAGCTGGGAGTACGCCTGTGCCGGGTTGAGCCCATGTTGATCGCAGAGCCGTCGGAGCCATTCTGAAACAAAGAATTTACTCCACGGGTTGGTCTGCCTTGCAACATCCTCAAAGCCTCACGACCAGTAACTCTTACAGCACCAGACTCACCGGGGACATCGTCAACCATCACTTCCCTTTCCGTAGGGGGTTGAACCACCGGGGCCGTCGAGCCTCGCCTTTGAGCCGCTTCATGCCGTCTCTTGAACTCTCTCAGTTCATCCAGCTCAGCTGCCTGACGATCGACCGTTTCCTGCAAAACAGTGTATTCCAGTAACACATTGGATAACTTAGCAGGGATCTCCTCTAATTGCCAGCTAAACTTCGCTGCAATATCCGTGAGGGCCTCATCCCGCTCTAACATGTCATCCAGTTTTGCTACAAACTCATTGCGATCACCGCAACCTAGGCTGGCTAAGACTAGTTCGCACCATCTTTCTAGCACCGCCCCTTTTTGCAAAAAGCTCTCAAGCTTTCCAAAAATTTCTGGGCCTCCTCAGTGCCTTGCCTGCCTATCTCTTCAATGGCTTCCCGACCTGGGTCCCCAATGCGTCCCGATTTACTGACCTCCGCCCTCACTAGCGTTTCAGTATCTTTAATCGACCGCTCTAACCGATCACACACCTGCAGTGCTTCCGATCGTGACGTGTTCGACGCTTCATCACCACATAGCCGCTGGAATTCAACCTCCAGCTCCATGGTCGACGTCTCACATGGCTCCGACATTCCAGTTGGGTCCACAGCACAATCTGCAACAGAAATCATCAAATTTCCTGCCTGTGCCATGCCAACTTGTCTTCCGCCAACAATTGTGGTTGTACTCATAGTGGGTCTTGGATTCTCTAAGTTTTTAGGACCAAAAAAAAATTTGGGCAGAGGTTTCCCCCTGTCGCCACTTTTGGCTAGAGAATCCAGGCACCACTATGATAGCCTGAGTGACAGAACCGATTGGCTCACCGTCACTCTCTATCAATTCCACTGCAGACCCAACCACTTACGTGTTTAGGCCACCACAGTGTCGCAATTTACCTACACAACCACAAAAGTTCGGCGAGAAACAGGCCGAATCTGGATAAACTGACATTACAGTTGTGTGCTAACCCTTTTTTCTTGGGATCCCGGTTCGGCCCCCAAGTTAGGTTCTTTATTGCGTGATGCTCCCAGAACAAGGTAAAAGGAAACCCTGTGCAAATGGAAATGGACACAACTGTAAAACCAATTTTATTATACGATTACACACAATAAAATCGCGCACGAACACAACACAATAATTGTTAGCAACAATGCAAACCTACTATGAATCAAGTGATGACAGCCCTAAAGTGAAATCCTAATCAAAACAGACTAGCGCGGAGCGGCAGCTTTCAAGGTGGACGAGCGCTGCGCTGAAGAGGAGGAGATGAGGTGGAGATGAATGGAGAATGGGTCTGCGGCGACCCTCAGCAACAGGCACAGGAAACGGAATGAATCTCAACTCCCCGACGAGGCCTAAAAAACCTCTTCCCGCCTGCGGCCATTCTGGCGTACAGTAGCCTGTAATCCCTCCATTGCGTACCAATGGGGCTACCGTACACCAGAATTGGCACAATGCGGTTTTTTTCCTGTCGAGGAGTTTTCTTACCTATTTTTGTGTTTCTTTTTATATTTTCTCATCTTTTTGACCCTCATTCCTCACAACTGTCCAAGTCACGGCCCGCAGCAGGGGGTCACCCCTAACGCAGTCCGCGACACGGACATCACCTTCGCCAGGGTCGACAGCGAGGGGAGCTCCCCTCGCTGAGGACCGTGGGGGAGACCCTTCAGCGGTCGAAAATCGTCCAGAAAGTGTTTTGTAGTCACCTTCCAGGAGCGGCCTCGAAAGGCCGACTGCGCTCTCTGTGGGATGGGGCCCCTTATATGTGCTGTACGGCTGACATGCGCCGGGTCAGTTTTGAAGCGATCGATCAACGTATTCAGTCATGGGCATTGTGGCTCGTTCGTCGTCCAAACTCATCGTAGTCGAATCAAAAGCGTATCGTGGCCGAGTGAACCGGCTATGATTGGCGGCACGTGCTTCTCACTTGGACGACGGTTAGACCACGTGGCGCACAGAAAGTACGTGGCCGTATCGTCGTCCAACCGCTTCGTAGTCGAATCGAAAGCCTATCGTGGCCGAACAGGACCCCCCCCCCCCGACTCTCAGTACCTTGGTGTCGCTCGGAAACTTCAGTTTAGAGCATTCCGAGCAAGGGGTTTAATTCACCACTGCGGCCAACCGGCGAAAAATATCGCGCTCCAATGCCAAACCGCCTCTGCCACCGGCGTTGGTTTTGCGGGCACTGTTGCGCAGTACAGTGCCAGCAAAATCACTGCCGGTGACAACCGCTTTCTCACCCGCGCTCGCACCCCTTCTGTTCGAACAATACTAGTTGGGATCGAAGTTTTTTGTGCTTGTGAAGGTTCACGCACCCACAAAAAGGTTCCACCCACCCGGAGGTCTCGATGCAAACCTAGTTGGAGGTTTCTTATCCGTCAAAATGTAGACTTCTGCCGGTATCTGCTATTTGATAGTGCTATCAGTCATTGTTCTTACAGAAACTCCATCAAAATATTTAAGGTTTTGATAGTGTATCCTGCATTCTTCTCTCGTATCCTGGTCAACCCCATCCGGCTAGGTTTGCACCCAGGTGTCGTGAAGCCTTCTGATTAGAGAGCTGTTATCGAGAGTCCAAAACGTCCCCGAATAATGCTCGGCATACGCCCGAATATTACCCTCCCCGAGTTTGGAATCCATTAAAAGTTAGGGAGCGTTCCACATCCTCACCGTCATTTCCTCTACGAAATTTCCTATCAGCTTAAGCTCGCCTATTGCGTCATTTTTAAATCATTCGACTTTTTGTTAGCTTACTGCACGATAAAGATTAGGACAAAACCTAATACAAGCAAGGAACGAGTATCCAGCTTTTTTGATTTCTTCTTTAATTTGCCCACATTTTTCTTCATCGCTATGCCATTATGGGATCGTGAGGCGATCTGTGTCACAATTTTAATAACTTCTTTCTCAATACAGATGTTGTTGCTC
The DNA here is from genome assembly GCA_029168955.1 of Aplectana chamaeleonis. NCBI lineage: Eukaryota > Metazoa > Nematoda > Chromadorea > Rhabditida > Cosmocercidae > Aplectana > Aplectana chamaeleonis. The sequence continues at coordinate 430,918 of JAPDOI010000452.1, forward strand.
AAGGGCAAATCAAAACCAGAGGCTAATCAGTAGGATAGGAAGCGCAGTAATTATAATTTTTAATTCAGGTTGAAACATACCTTTTTGAAATTGTTGACCACAAAAACTTAAAATTCCCAGAACCTGAGGGGGACGTAAAAGACCTGAGGGGGTTCAAAAATTTTGATCGTCAAGTGGGGACGTAGCTTCGTCGAGGTCCAGGACAACGGCTTGCTTGACCCTGACGACAATGGATTTGTGGTTGAATCCAACTTCGGTCGCCCGTTTCTTGAACCTATGACAAAAACCCTTCTGCGGCTGCAAAGAAGAAGAAACATAGCAAACAACTATGGGCGGTATTTCTATATGGCCCTTTATTCGTGTTCTGCCTTCTAAATACCGCCCCGAACGGTGTTGAGGCTGAAATTTCTTTCGCCATCCCGACAACGAGACATTAAAGTTGTCGCCTACGCTGATGATATGACTATCATGTGCCAAAACCGCGACATACAAGTGGCCGCGAGCAAGATCAACGAGTACCTGATTGATTTGAAAAGCTATTTCGATAACAAGATGCTCATTGTCTCAGCTGCCAAGTCTTCAGTATCAGTTTCCACAACGGACCCCAAAGAGCACAGCGCCCATCCCGATGTCAGCTGGGGTGGAGATCGCCTGCCTGCTGCTCGCTTCGTCAAACTACTCGGCCTTATACTCGATCCGTCGCCGAAGTTTCACAAGAACACCGAGCAAAAGCAAGCAATTGTAAGAGCTAAACTCAATGTGCTAAGGGCACTGGGAGGTATATCATGGGGCAGCAGTAAGGAAACTATTCTGACCACGTATAAGGCTATACTGCAGCCCGCCCTAGAGTAAGCGGCACCGGTTTGGCAGCACTTAGTGTCGGACTCATCCTGGACTAAGGTGCAGCTTGTACAAAACGCTGCTCTTCGGATCGCCACCGGATATGTTAGGAGTTCGCCAATCGAGCATTTGCACGCCGAGACACGGGTGCTACCAGTAAAGGAGCACTGTCAGCTCCAGGCTCAGCAGCTGTACATTAACATCGTCAAGCAGCCCAACCACCCATCTTGGAGAGTACTTGAGCCTGTAAGAGAGAGAGGCATCAGAAAACCTTTTGCCGATGCTCCAGATAAAGTCGATCTGCAAAGATAACACGATTCATATCAAGAACGCCTCCGTCTGTTGCGCGAGGAGCACACCCATTTCGTCAGAGGGTATCTGGAAAGAGCGGCTGTTAATCCTATTCTGGGTACTGTGCCGCCTCGAGTTTCTGAGTCTGACTCTCAACTTAGTAGACGTGCCAGATGCACTCTAGCCTCGTTGCGCTGTGGGCACTCAACGTTCCTGAAGTCCTACGTGAACAGGATCGACAATAGCACTCCCGACGTTTGCCCGGACTGTGGTGGTCCTGGCCACAGTACCCTACACTTAATCAACTGTCCAAAAAACCCTACAACATTGACTACAATAGACCTTTGGACGAATCCAACGCTGGTCGCCCAGTTTCTGAACCTATAGCAAATATGATCTAGTTCCGCAATCGCGTTCAGTCCGCAAAGGCTCATTATCACAATCGTAGAAGCGAAGCGGTTGTTTTGAGAATGATTCTAGTTGAATTTTTCAAAAACAACCGGTTCGCTTCTACGATTGTGATACTGAGGACTGAACGCGATTGCGGAACTGAACTGTACTCTCTTCGCGGCTGAAGAAGCCATCTCGAGTCCTGTGCGTTCTCAATTTCTGAAAAGAACGTTGACGGAAATCTTCTTTTTTTTCTTGTCACTGACAGCTATTTTGCGACTACCAGAGTTAGTGAATCCAGAAAAATATGGCTGCATCGATAGTTTAGACGAACAGATTTCTTTATCTCTTGTGCTTTTAGTAGTGGCAGATGTTGGTGGAAATGTTCGTGCAGTGTTTAGTACGTGGTGCAAAACAACTTCTTCAGGTCCCTACCCATCATGACCTCGACTTTGAAATTTTGCAGATATGTCAGAGGCGGAGGGAATGTCCCTTCTGAACAAATGTATTGCTGAAGCAAAGCGAAGATTTGTGGCGAACTTACCCGGCTATAAGGTAGCTTTTTAGTAACAACATAACCAAATCTTTTCTTTGGCCATAACTCATAATCATTTCTAATCCCTCCTACTTCCAGGTCGTTATAATCGCCAGGGAAGGCTACAGGCAACTGGCAGATATTCAAGTCTGAAGAGCCCCTCAGAGACTTCTCCATGAGGACTTTGATATTAATTATGTAATTGTTACGAGTTTCCCTGTCTATAATATTTTTTTGTTGATGGAATACTGAAGATGAATAATTTAATTTAACAAGTCTGAGCAATGTCAACAACATGTTAGTCTCAAAATATGGCAGAAACAACCTCGTAGGAAATAGACGCAATCAGACGTTTATGAAACTCTAGAAGACCCCAGCGATTTGGGTCCGCCGATTCTATGAAATTTCAGTCAAGAGCTCTTTCCTCCTTGTTTCAATGAGTTCTGTTCCTCGTTTTTCCATAGCATGCTTGAGGTCGAGCAGCAGTTGACGTGTCTGGCGCTCCTCGTCGGGCTTCGTCGTCAGCTGAGCATTTTTCTTCTCGAAATGAGTGTAAGTCTGAATTGGATATGCTCCCATGTGGACCTTTTCAGAAGCGGCGGACTATGCGTACCTCGTTCAAAGCTTGCTTGTACTCGTTGAAGATCTTCCCCTTAGCATCGTGAGCAAGCTGCTCTCGCCTTTCTCTGGTCATCCTCGGTACAGGCAAGTACAAGACAACACCTTCATGTTGTGGAGTGACGTTGAGATATGATTTCTTATTGAAAAACAAAATTGATCACAAGAAAACTACGACAAGAATAAGCTTCGAGTACCTGTATGGCTAATTTTGCCCATTTTATAGCGGACGGATTATCGCCAAAGTTTATCATTACCATTGTGGGACTCTTCAGCGATACCCTACCCAGGTGACACATTTTATGCTCCTAAAACATGAAGGATTGTTAGAAGGCGGAATCCGATCGGCTAGAAGGGCTAACCACAAACATCGCCCTTTTCCAACTTCACAATGAGCTCCTCGTAGACACGCAGATCGACCTACAATAAATCAAAGATAGCTATTATAACACCTTTAGGGGTTTTTAAGAAAAATCTGAAGGCCTCGAGCTAGCTGGGGTATGGTGGAGGTTTTCGTAGAACATATTACGTAATGTGCTTACTGTGAATTGGGATGATTGCAAGCTGGAGTTTCTCAATAATCTCTTATTTTAACGAGCGAAAAGTTCGAATTAGTAGGGTACTGTGAGCGATTTTCCCCAAAATCCTGGTGCTATCCTGAGTGGGGGCACTGTTGTCCGGCACTTAGCCACGCCCATTTTTCCGTGCCGCACTGACTCCTGATTTTGGCAAAGGAGGGAAACCCTGGGTAGATGCTCAAATTTATTGCGGCCCAGTAAAATGGGCGTGGCCAAGTGCATCGTGCCTTAGTGGCCCGCCCCGCTATGATACCACCGAAATCTTTCCATAGTTTAGCCGTTTTTCATAATAAATATTCATTATGGGTTCAGCAAGGGCTTGGCGTCAAATAAGAAGTAAAAAATGACGGCTCCGACCTCACTGGTCATGCAAGTGATTCAATCGGATCATTATGATAATCCCTTATAAAAGACTAAGAAATGACCGATTGCAACCCACAACGGTGCTATCTTAGCGGGGGGGGGGGGTGGCACTATGGCGCGATGTAATTAGCAATGCATAGGGGCTTCCCTCCCTCCCAAAATCAGGAGAGTCGTGGCGGCAAGGGAGAATGAGCGTGGTCAAGTGCTATATAACAGTGCCCCCCCCCCCCGCTAAAGCCCCATCATAGCTAGTTGCTTCGACTTGAAGTCGAAGCGACCAACACTGCCGCGATCTGAAATCGCTGGGCGAAGTGATTTGAGATCGGTTCGTTCAGCGATTTCAAACCGTCGAGCGACATGGGATCGCTCCTGAGGACGCAATTCCGCGTGAAACATGACGGAGATTTGCGAACAACACCGCGATATTGAGTGTGGAGTCTGCAATTTGGCGCCGAATACCCTACGTCTCCACGAAAGATTACGGCCTTGTCGCTTCCAAGATGGAAGCGACGCGACTAGTCGAAGCGACCTAACAAAATCGAGCAGGTCGCTTCGACCAGCTATGAAATACCCCAATCGCTCAGCGATAGCGACTGAAACTGCAAACTGTTCCAATCCGTCGCGACTCAGTGCAGGGTTTGCTGCCGCGACGGATTTTGTAACTGTTGGCAGTGAAGCGACCTGCTATGAATGAGCCTTAACTCGCTTTTCATACTTTTGCGATTGCGGCAAATTCCGCTTTTTGAGCTATGGCGAAAACGGCGTTTGGGAATGCTAAGAATATAGGTGGAGGTTGACAAATGACTCTTTTGCACATGGTGAAATGCCCAGATAGGCCACGGATTCACGGACGAAACTAGTGCCGGTACGGTAAAACGCGGCAAATCCCGCTGTGACGGCATCAATGATCAAGAACATTAACTTCGCCTTAGCGGCGTTTGCCGCGTTTTATCATATATGCTCCGGTTTTCTTCGGGGATTCAATGCCGATCTGTGCATTCTGCCAGCATTCTCACGTGTAAAGGAGTCAGTTGTCAACCTCCACCTAAATTCTTAGCATTCCCAAGCACCGGTTTCGCTGTAGTTCAAAAAAGCGGAATTTGCCGCAATCTGCAACATTATGAAAAGCGAGTAAGATAGCACTCCTACAACTACGAATGCAGTTGAATAAAGGATAGTTAACGAAATTTGTAATATCGAACCATACCTGCAAGGAAAAATGCTTTGCCAGTTCTTCGCCTAGTACCGTTTCAATTTCCTTCATCTCCTTGAATGCTCCTTCAACGAAAGTATTGTTTTCGGCGGCGGCAACAGCAGAGTGGAGCACCGAAGAGGATTGCTGAAAAGGAAGCCCTCTCAAAAGGCTTGGCAATTAAAACAATTACAGGAAACTGTTCTCGTATGTCAGCAACGCATAAGTGATCAGGGTCACGTGCGAACAGGGTCTAGCGGGATTGTAATTGGACACTACGTGTGTGGTGAAAATCCTTAACGAAACGGGGAGATTCCATATAAGAGGTTAATCAAGAATTCACATAGGTAAATTTTCTGTTACCGAGCGGGAGGGGAGTATACGGGGGAGTTCGTACCTTCACCGAGGTCGGTCACAACTCCCCGCTGCATCCCGCGTCGGAACTCATCCGGGCGGCGTCGTCCGTGGCATGTTGTCCGACGTATGAACTATCCACTCGTTGCCTATCGTGCTTTTCCATAAAAATGGAGTCATGGTTGCACTTCTCTTTGGAGTAAACATATTACTCGGCGATTATCGTGGTTGCTTGTGAGAAACAATAACTTATTTTGGATGTAACCAACTATTTCTGATTTCGCATTCATCATCTTTGTTGGATAGGAAACTCATAGGAAACCTTCATGAATATATTTATTAGCAATGAACCGGCACGATGACGATATTGAGGAATAGCAGTATTTACTCTCGGAGACACGGAACTGCGTTGTATGAAAAACGCCAAATGCCATCAAGTTGTGAGTGGCAGAGCAGTAATGCGATCTGTTACTTTTGAATTAGCATGCTCTTTGCCTTGGTCTTTATGTCATGTGGGTTCATTTCGAGTTCGGACATCGCGCGACGGACGAGTTGTGACCACACCGAACCACCCACAACTCGCCGACTATGGAGTAGTGACTGAGGACTATCGGAGGTGTGCAGAGCTGAACGGGAGGGGAATGCACGAATGAGAAAACTGTCTTTTGATGATTACTTGTATTGCTGCAGAACCTTTGCCGATTTAGGATAAGGCGTTGGATCCCCAAAGTAGGTGAATCTTAGGCGTAGTGAGAATCCTCCACTAGTTTGGTGCGAGAAATCAGACACCGGGTGTGTGCGAGACTTGTATTGAATCGATTAGTTGTGTATCAATGCTAGAATTTCGTCCAATCCTGGGTTCAAACTAGGAAAAAAAGAGAAATTCGGCGCCTCGTGTTCCGAAATCCGGTTTTTTCCTTTGCATCGAATCAATATTCGGAAAATTTTAAATCGGCATTATCCGAATCGATCCATTACCCGAAAAATCATCATCGGATAACAAGTATAGCGAGTAGGCAGATGCGCACACATATAGCCTTCATTTCCCTGCTACTCACACTTTTCTGTATCACTATCATAGAAGTGGTGCAGTTTTCAGAAAGATATCTTCATTTTCATTGTTGAATTTTTCGAAAAACAACTGCTTCGCATCCACGATTGTGATAATACGACTGCGAGTAGGGTGGAAATGAAGGGTACCTGTTTTATCTCCCAGCCTGTTTTCTTCGTATCTATCTGATGTGCCGAAGCCATCATCAAACATCCACTTATGTCTATATGCGGATGAGATCACCATTATTTGTACTGACCCTGTCATCGATCGAGCCACTGCTGAGATGAATAAATACCTCGTCAGTCTGGCTAAGTTCCTGGAATCGAAGCAGTTAAAGGTCTCTCCAACCTAGTCCAGCGTTACTTTGTGCACTACAGCGACTGCCGAACACAAGCTGTATCCCAAGGTTCTTTGGGAAGGAAATATGCTGCCCTTATCAAAACACCCTCGTCTACTCGGTGTATTCCTGGACCCGGAGCCCCAATTTGGTCAACACACCTGTCGGAAGCCTCTTGGAGCAAGCTTCAGCGTGCACAGAACACTGCTCTACGCGTGATCACTGGATGCCCTAGATTCACACCGGTACCTCATCTACATCAAGAGTGTTCTCTACTACCTGTAAAGCAGCATTGTCAACTCCAGTCGCAGCAGTTCCATGTTGGCATTGTAAGGAATTCCACACACCCTGATTTCCCATTACTGTCATCTGGTCCCCATTTCCGACATATTCGCTCGCCACTTCATGCTGCAGTCTCTGTCTTGGATCGTCAACGTTGGGCGACGTCGGAGCTCAATCGCGTCAGATTACTGCAAATGGAGCACACCCGATTCGTCAGAGAATACCTTTCCAGTCCTCCCCTAAATCCAATACTTGGTGACGTGCCTCCCCCGATCGATGGCAGCGAATCGGACCTACCCAGACGTACACGCGTCATCCTGGCAGGTCTACGATGTGGACACTCCTCATACCTCAAGGCCTTCGTCCATAAGATCGACTCGTCGATCCCTGACGAATGTCCTGACTGCCACAACCCAGGGCACGATTCATTTCATTTATTTTCATGTCCTGCAAGGCCGACATCTCTAACAGTTATGGATATGTGGAAGAACCCGTGCGATGTGGCTGCCTTTTTACACCTATAAGGAGAAGCTATATGTGGCCGATAAGAAGAAGAAGAAGAAGGGTACCTACTTTCCTATAATCGGAAGAATTCGAGGTGCTATCGCAGCGAGGGGGGGCCTTAGCTATCGCACTTGGCCACGCCCATTTTTCCTACTACCCTGATTTTGGAAGGGGGAGGGAAACCCTAAGTTGGTTCTCACATCGCGCGACGGCACGGGAAAATGGGCGTGGCCAAGTGACCCCTCCTTGCGATAGCACCAAATTCGATGCGTGCCGAAAACGCTACTGAGTTTATTTTTCCTGTTTACTGGCTACTTCCGGCATCTGTTCTGCTTTTTGACAAAGTGTGAATTGCGCCCACGAAAAATAATTTCGCATCTCCCTACTAATTATATAGTCTACAGCAATGGAAGTAGGACCTGGTGAGGTTGCGGACTCTTCCTAACATACTGTACTCTGATTGTGTTATCACTCATTCTTTCGAAATAACTGAGATTGGTGGGTGAGCTTATGCTTCCACTCTCACATTTTCACCTGTTTCCATTGCTTTCACAGATGCAGTCATATCGGTGAAAACATAGACTCACCGATCTATCTCAGCTGTTTTGGACAAATGAGTGATGCCGCTAACAAACTTTGTCAATAGGGCGGGGTCTGAATTCAATAAACTACTTCGGCCAGGTTTGGTAGTGGGGAAACTAAGTGAATCCAAAATACACTTGAGAGTTATCTGTTGTCCCAGGAGTAATGTTTGTAAGATCTCTTTTCTTCATGGTGCCGGTGTATGCCTAATAGTCAGTTGGTCCATTTGTCTATTGTTGTTCGACTGACTTTAGTGCTTTTAGTCTCTTAATTGCCGTTTGGGTATTCATTTCTGTTGTTGTCTGACACGGTTCTACCGTGTAATAAATCAATCAAAAAACTACCGTATGTTAGGACGAGTCCGCAACCTCACCAGGTCCTACTTCCATTGCTGTAAACTATATAGGTATAGTCTATAGTGGAGCCCACCAAGAGTGTCTCATTTACTTATCAATGAGAAGCGGTCGATTGGAGATCAATGAACATCTCAGAGAAGTCCAAGGACGATCCGCGGCGCTTTCGCAGAATCGTCCGCGGCCGACGACCGGACGATCCTTCACCGAAGCCGCGGATGCGCCGGCAATGCGCCGCGGACCATCTTGCCAGCGCCGCGGATCGTCCTGCAGGCGCCGCGGATCGTCCTGACAGCCGCCGTGGACCGTCCTGAGAGCCGCCGCGGACCGTCCTTTTGAATAATGTTATCCAGCCCACCCCAATCGACTCATTGGCCGTAGGACAGATTTTTGGCATTGGAGTACGCTTTTCGCGCTAGCATTCCATACTCCTCAGAAAGCCTCAATATCATAATTCTGCAGGATTTCTCCATCGTAAGAGCTAATTTCAAGAGTAGAACAGCTCGATTAACATGCATAACTGGTTTCGATATAGTTTAGCTGTACAACTGTGACATGTATCGCTGAGAGAAGTATTGTGAAACTATTATATTTTATTGCAAACTTCTAGACATCGGTCATGCATAATTATGATTATGAACAAATGATTAATGTATGATCATGAGCTGTAAATTCTCGAAATCGAGAGCTCATATTTTATGACTCTTGAGCAACAAATTTGTAATATTAATTTAGACTGAAGACCTGTAACACTTAGTTATTGCACAATCAGTTCTTCATGTTACCATGGGCATACATTGCAATAGGCCATAAACTGAACAAGTCTTCGAATGCACATCGAAACCAGTTCTACATGTAAATTGAGCTGTTCTACCTCTGAAAATAAGCCGTACGGTATAGCAACCCTGCGAAATTGTGATACTGATGCTTTCTGAGGAGATAAGAAAGCTAGCGCAAAGAGCTTGCAACAATGCCAGAAATCTGTCTCACGGCCAATGAGTCGATTGGGGTGGGCGAACTGACTCTGTTTCCATCTAATTGGCCATCCTAGAGGTCAGAGAACCCAAACGCCAGTCAGCGGCAAAAGCGACAGTTGCGGCGGCGATCGATTTGATTTTCTGGTTACGGTAAGCGGCACTGTGGGCATTTTAATTGAGTAAGCAAAACACTGAGCGAGAATATAGGGGCTGCGCTCTACTAGAATATCCCACTCGATGGAAACGGAGTTCGTTCATGTACTGTGCTTCTCTGCGTCAAATTCCACTCCTCTGCGTCAAATTCCCCTCCGCAATTGCGTATTGAGACGCTTCGCGGCCGCACGCGCTCGAGCCGGACGAGATTCCGGCGCCGTAGCCAATAAGCTGATTGTAGGTGTTTTTTTTCATTTTCTTCAATTTTCTTGGCTTCTAAGACCAAACCCGTCTTTCTGTGTTTTTTCATATAATAAAGTGTTATATCTCTACATACACACCAATTTTTCCTTCCAGATGCCTCCGCAACAACTTCTAAGGGAGAAAAAACTCACGGGGGCATTTAATTTTTTATTTCACGTTTATTTTTGTGATTCTCTCTTTTTGTTTTTCTTCCTTACATTCCAGTGATTTATATGATTGTTTGGTTTCCTAGGGTAGATGGTTTCTGGTCGAAATCGATTGAACTCGGGATCAAACCGGGTCTATTCTTGAAAAAAAAAACACATGAGGAGAATTACGAAACCAAACAGAAAGTGATTAACCACCGGAGGCCGGCTGGCGCAGCGCGTGCAACGCAAATCTGCGGCGCGCGCGTCTGACACGATTGGAGCACGATTATACACTCAACCAAAATCCTGTCCGGGCGAGAGAATGTGATATACAGGCGAAACGAGGCCTAGCTCTGCTTAATACACTACTGACGAGCCTCGGGAAGTGGAAATAATGCAGTAAGTGGTATGAACACTAAATTTCACACTTCTCTAAGGTTACCAGGCGAAACTAGTCTCAGCTCTTCCTATTGCAGAAGCACTTTACTTTCAAATCCCATTACCATTGTACTCATGTTTCATTCGGCTGTCTTAAACGTCATAATAAATCAAATCGAATTAAATCAAACATCACTAACAAGGTAGGGTTGCACACGCAAGATGGAGTTTCGAGATGCAACTTTAATATGGGGAGGACAGTGATCCCGTATTTCATACTCAGAATCGGCTAAATACCACAGAGATTTACAAGAGATTCGCAAAAGTGGACATTTTCATAGCTTTGCCTGGAGAAAAGGGGTACACGGATGAAAATTTCTAGGGCCATCAAAAAATGTCTTGGATTAAGCTTAAAACTTGGTTCTAGGGGTTATTTTGGGTGCTGATTACGAATCTGAGGCCCATTTGTCAAAGTTTGATAATTCCATCTGATTTGGTCCGGAGATTCAAAATGGGGGAAATTTTGCTGCCCAAACGCGACTTCTGACGATTTCGAGAATGCTACGATCAAATCGCCTTAAAACTTGTACATAAGGGTTTTCGATAAATTACGGTAGGTTACGGTGGGTATATGGTATGGTAGCTTGGTAAAAGTCTCAGAATTGTCTGAAAATTTCACTGTGGATGTTAGTTGGGACGCTGAACACGAATTTGAGGTCCAATTTTTGATCTTTGAATCTATAAGGTAAGCAACGCCAGTTAAAAGACATTATGACTACCGCATCCCACAGTAGCCCAAAGTCTGGCGAGGAACAGATCCCAGATTCGGGTTCAGCGCCATAAATAACCCAAAGTTGAAATTTTAGAGCCGAATCCGAATTTTTTTCTGGACACCCCCAGAAATTCCCTGATGAGTGATGGACCACCATGTCCTTTTTGTGACGCAATGAAAATGCCATTTTTGAAATCCCCGCGGCCATTTTGGAAAATTCAAGCACGGGTCATTTATTTAGGGTCACAGACCTACAGCATGGACAACAAGATTTTCCGAATTGCCACCGGTAGGTGGCGAATCTCCCTTGGAACAGAACCCATAAGACCAATTTTAACAGCTGTTGAAAAGTAGTCTATTGCTCCACTGCTGTACCTGATTTATCTTCTTGAAACGATTCCTCAGAGTCAAGTAGTAGAATATGTGAAAGGCATTAAGCGATTATGGAATATTGAATGTTTTCTAATGTTATTCATGCTATTTCTAATGCAGTTAAGCTTAGCCTACCGTCGAAAACATCGAAAATTAAGAGTAATACCGAAGCTTTGAAGGGTGAGGAATTGTAGTTCGCGAGGTTTTGCTCTGCAGAAATGTTTCTCAAATCCATCAGTCATGTCGATTCCATTTAAGCCTCGCAGACACAGCGCACATGGGACATGGCGTCGAATAAATGACCTGGTGTGCAACCACGGACACAACACACCGAATTTCACGCGCAAATCGTTAATTCACCGCAGTAATACGGACAACCTGGAAGTTTTCACGGTATCCAGTGGAACTATCTGAGCTCTTCACTAAAAGGCCGGATTCGTTCACACTATCAGATACACCGGACCATATCCCCTGCAGTTCATAGAAAAGGTGATCCCGCTCACACATGTATTTAACCTGAGTTCATGAGGGTTGATGTTCCAAGCCGGTGGCATACTTCATTTGTAACTCCTATTCTTATGAAGAAACTATCTACTCTACTAACCCTAAAGATTCTCGACCCATTCGTATCACCTCGATTTTCGCTAGGTTGTTTGAAAAGGTGCTGAAGAAAAGAATAATGGACCACGTACTAGGGCTTAGCCTACATTCCCCGAGGGCTCTTATAAAACCATGTTTTGATATTTATAGGTATGGGACACTGCATTGATAACTCGTTTTCCTAATCCCCTCAATGCAATAGAGATTTCAAAAAGTGGGCATTTCCATGGCCTTGCGAAGAGAAAAAATATACAAGAATGGCTACTTTTAGGGTGTTCAAAAAAATTGTCTCGAGTTGAGCCTAAAACTTTTTTCTTGGGGTTGTTCTGGACGCCGAATACGAATCTGAGGCCCATTTTTCGATATTCGAAAAATTCCGTCAGATTTGCTCTGAAGCTTCAAAATAGGGGAAATTATTGTGGCAAAACGCGACTTTTGACGATTTCGAGAATGCCACGATGAAATCGTCTTGAAACTTCCTAATGGGGGTTATTTGGGCTGCATAACACAAATCTGTGGTCGGCTTATCGGTTTTCTTCGGATTACGGTATGTGTGTACTTGGAGAACCTAGTCGATTCCGCTAGGTTCTCCAAGTTTGATGTTGTTACTAGCGTGATTTATTCATAAGAAATCCGATCTCATATATCTTTTTCTAAGGATGAAATGGATCGAACCTAAGACGGACTGTGATGATGGAGAAGACTAATTAGACTTTCTGCTAACTAGTAGGCTAAAATATTCCTCTGTAGTCCTAGTACTGATTAATGACGGTTTTTTCCTTGCATGAGTGGAATCAGTTACTTGGGAATTGGAAAAAGATGTTCTTCCCAAACCAATTTAAAGGATGTTATTAATGGTCTATTCTATACACTTTGAGCTTCTCATATGTTGTTGAGATTGGTCTCGTGGATTATCTTAGTGATGTTGCTTCTGTAATAGGAAGAGCTGAGACTAGTTTCGCCTCATAACCTTTGAGAAGTGTGAAATTTAGTGTTCATACCACATATTGTATTATTTTTACTTCTTAAGGTTTGTTAGTAGGGTATTAAGAAGAGCTAGGCCTCGCTTCCCCTGTATATCACATTCTCTCGCCTGGACAGGATTTTGGTTGAGTGTATAATCGTGCTCCAATCGCGTTAGACGCGCGCGCCGCAGATTTGCGTCGCATGCGCTGCGCCAGCCGGCCTCCGGTGGTTAATCACTTTCAACCAAACAATCATAAAAATTATTTGAATGAAAAAAAAATCAGAGGTGAAACCCAAAAATGAACGAGAATATGACACTTTACTTACCATCGGGATTTTTTTCTGCCCTAGAAGTTGTTGCGATGGCATCTGGAAAGAAAAATTAGCGTGCGTGAAGATATAACGGTTTCGCGAAGTAATAAATACGAGAAAGTCAAAGTCAGCGGCTGAGAAATTGTATTGAGACCTTGGGGGATGAGGTGGTGAAGTCGTTCAATCCAAAAAGAATTCAAAAATATATGTGGATGCTTTTGGGCGATCGGTATCGAGATGGTGGACTGCCGGTGCGCCCCGAAACCACCCTATCTAGAACACACAGCGCCGCGGATCGGCCGTTTGACCATCCCACTATCAATTGTGCCGCGGATCAGCCGTCAAGCGCCGCGGACCATCCGGAAAGCTCATCTGCCGCCGCGGACGGGCCGTGAAATTCTCTGAGATGAAACTCATTGCAGCATAACCGCTCTCGCTCAATCGGTATCGAGGGTGCTGGTATGGAATTCATGCATAGTGATCCCCAGCAGACCGCTTCTTATTGATAAGTAAATGAGACATTCTTGGTGGACTCCACTATACAGCAATGGAAGTAGGACCTGGTGAGGTTGCGGACTCGTCATAACATAACAGTCATCATAACATCCATTTCCCCGCTACTCGCACTTTTGTGCATTACTATCACAAAGGTGGTGCGGTTTTGAGAATGATAATTGCATTTTCATAGTTGAGTTTCTCGAAAAACAACCGCTTTGCATCTACGATTGTGATAATACGACTGCGAGTAGCGGGGAAATGAAGGTTACGGTAGTTTGTTAGTGGTATCACTCATTTTTTCGGAGCAGCTGTGATAGACCGGTGAGTCCGTGTTTTCACCGATATGACTGCATCCGTGGAAGCAATGGAAACAGGTGAAAATGAGAGAGTAGAAATGAAAACTCACCGACCAATCTCAGCTATTTCGAAAAAATGAGTGATAACACAATCAGACTACAGTAAATTAGGAAGAGTCCGCAACCTCACTAGGTCCTACTTCCATTGCTGTAGACTATAGCTGAAACGCAACTGAAAATAAATAAAACAGAATCAGATTCGCAGTTACTCAGGCAAATCCTCGTCAGACTCCCCGTCAGATACTTGCCATCGGGAGGCCCTCCGTACGGCCAGCGGGAGGCTCCCCGCAAGAAAAAGGACGACACTCGCAATGCTGGACTCCGCCGGGGACAACGTAGGTGCTAGACACACGTTGAACGCCAGAGCAAACCTGTGTCATATAGGGGACACGATCTCATAGCGACTCGACTGCAGGGTCGAGCGACCAAATTTTCTTGGCATCGCGGCCGGGTAGCAGTAACGAAAGGTCCCTTGTCTACTGATTAGACCGGAAGGGGACATTCACTAAGACTGTCCTAGTGGGAATTTTTGAAGAAAGGGACATAGCGCCCGAGGGTATGTAGGAAATGATAACGAACTCTGTAGTTCAATGAATATTGATGCCACTACATGCGGGTCTCCAGCTATGCTAGTTCGGGTCTCCTGGAGGAGCAGCTTACGTCATCATCGCGTGCACGATGCGGGCCTCCCGCCTACCATTACGCTGGGGTGCGTTCCAAGAACATTACCATGGCAAAAGGCTCCCATGGAAACGTAGCCACGGCCGCGTGGAAGCAACTTACAGTTATAATTCGTAGTCATGGGGAGCGAATTTGTACATGGAAAGACTATTTGTCCTCCCACGGCGTCGTGGGAGCATTCTTGGAACGCACACCTGGACTCCGCGTTCTCTGAGTTCTCTAACACCAGCCGGCAGTCGAACGCGGAGTGTCCCCCGATTTGCCTGAGTAACCGTCACGGCGGCTGCGGGGTGTAACTCGTCCATTTGTGCAGGGTGTTCATGGATTTTCGGGAGGAGGTATTAAAACCTCCGGAAGGGAGAAATTTGCATGTGCGTGTGGGAGCCTTAACTACTTTAAAAGAACAGGGAATCCCTAGTTGGGTTGCACATCCGTGCAGTAATATGGACGGGGTGGACGAGTTGTTCGTCATCTCTTAAAAATACAACTTTAACCTATTTTCTTGAGAAAGGACCCAAGTCAGGCCCCTGCTTTCATTAAGGTGAGGCTAAACCCAAAACGCATTTGCGCATTTGGACGGATTTAGGTGCACGCAAATGAGGGACAACATTAGTTACACTGCCGCAGCCGCCGTGATGGTTAGCTTCGAGTCAGAAACAGTGATATACAACGAGAAAATCGCACCTTTTTGACTTTCTCCGTCCTCCGAACCTTGAAAGCTACAGCCGAAACATGCATTCGAGAAACTGAGGGAAGATTTCGCGAAATTCCATTCCGCAACAACGGAGTAGCGAGTCGACACCACCTCACGAACGCAGATGAATTCATTGATCTGAGGTCCGTACTCAAGGAGTATAGCCTAAAAACCGGGATATGCTGGCATGAATTTATCCCACTGCAACATGGCCTGAATGGAAGGTCTTGGCGAACTAAACGGAATGGCGGGTAAGGAAATCCTCTACTAATAAAGAACCGAAAAAGAAGGAGGAGCGTAGGATGCAGAGGAACTCGTACGAAACTTGACGTCGACCCGCAGTTTCCCTTTAAAAAATGTACGCGCGGACGAGTTCCGGCATGTAAAAAATAAAAGTCCTTTAAATTTTATGTACCTCTGGCAATTGAGGGCGTCGACGCGACGCCCAATTGCGGTGTCATCCGAATCTGCTCCAAGGCGTCGTCCCCATTAAGGTCTCGCGGGACATCCGAAACGCGATGGTAGCGCGGGAGACCCGATAATTGCGGAGCATCCCAGTGGCCATCGCGGGTGACCCGAAAGATTCTGGAGCTGACGTAGGCTATTAACCTAGCCTTTTAAAATTGGTGCATTTCGTGATCTAATCGAACTGTGTCATAGCTACTGCACCCGTGCAGACACCATGAACTGTAATATTGCTTTCCATTCATTTTAATTCTCCAGCTCAATTTGCTGCTGCGAAAACAGCGTATGATATAATGAATTTTTTATTGTCTACACAGAAAAAAACCCTCCAAATGTGCATTGCACTTTGCTCAACAGCATGATTATATATGAAATGATTATTAACGTGGCAATTATTAGCTATTTACAAGCCATATGAGCAGAAATCAGAGCATGCAAAACAGCAAAATTCAAAGTTATGGCAATAGTCAAATAAAATTATTGCAAATTGAGGAGAAGTACGGCCAATCACAGTAAATAATGTACATTTGTTATAGTATATACCTATCTAAATAAATATCTATATACTCATCTATATTTCTACATCAGCACATCTATTCGAGGAAACAAATAGGAAACGTATACCAGAAACAATTCCTGAGAAGGGGTGTTGATTATCAATATGACGCAAACTTTAACATATTAAACCGAGAACACTGAAGCGAAAGTTTGCCGCCACCTTTTTTTGTAAAATCGGTTTGAATTTTGAGCTGCTTTTAGGCTGAGTCTTATAGCAGTCGAGGGATCAGATCCTACAGCTGACAAAATTAACTGCATTAAGACCCTCTGAAGGGTCTTTAATTGCAGGTTTCGAACAGTACATCACCTTTTGACACAAGACTGAAAGTTCAGAAATTCATAAAGTCGAGCGGCGGGGAACTTTGCTTCTACCTAATACAATCTCAAACCGGAAGCGCTTTGTCGTCCAAACGGGGTGAAACACATTCACATGGCTTGCCTTCATCCACGCGACGCCTTTTCGCTCGGTGCTGAAAGAATCAACCTCAGGAACACTAGAAACAACAGGTAAAACACTGCATATTATACAATAAAAATAGCATATTGAGCACTTACGTCAGGGGCTATCCATTGAAATTCGCCTTGGGCTCTCTCGTGCTTGTACGCTCGTACGTCTTGTCTGTTCTTTGCGTTGAATTTCACATAGAAAAACTGAGGGAATCGCGTTCCTCGGGTATCTGAAAATAGGGGGTCTGAGTTAAATCGACCTCCACAGCTCATTAACTGACCTGGTAATGCCTAGGAGAGTTAGCAGGAATTGAGAGGAATTTGAGAAAAATCAGATATTTGAAAACCTCCAGTCGCTCTACCACATCCTATAGGACTTGGAAAAGGTCTCACATGAAATGTGCTCAAAAGGCGAACCGGATTCAAGTTTTAAAAGAAGCAAAAAGGATGCCTGGAATATTCTAAGCAATGAATATGGAAAAAATGTGCATAAGTTAGCTCGAACCTTTTATCAGATTTGAGACATTTGTGCAGAGTCGTAAATTTAAGAAACACCCAGTCCTTTTACTACAGGTTACAGAACTTTGCCAGGGTGGATGGGATCGCGCGGATAGGGGGTCATCTTGGCTGGTATTGAAGAAAAATCTGTAGCCTATAGCCTTTCTCCCTCATTTTGAGCCGGTTGAAATCAAGCCTATCCGGCTTATCATGTCACAAACTCTGCTTATCACTATCATATTTTGCTATGACCGACCGCTCCGCTGCTTTCTCACCCGGACTGTGAGCAGGATACGCTATAGGTAATTCATTAAAAAAAACTCGACAGAAAAAGTAGCTGAGACTAAACACATTTGTCCATACACGGATATTCAAAAAAACCTTTAGTTCAAGAAGCCTAATAAAAACCCAAAACTTACAGCATTCTGAAAAGCTATGGAGCAAAAGGCTAAAGTCTATTTCCCTCAGATAAGGTCGGGCGGAGCGGTCGGTGCGATGAGTCTGACATGAAAAACCTACCTATGTGCCTTAATTCTATGAGCTCAAATTAAGTAGAAAGACTATAGCTCAGATCGTGTGGAAAGAGGGTAACTAGGCCCGATTTCATCTGCAATAAAAACCTTCAAAATATTTCGAACGAAGTTCGAGAAGCTCGCAGATCAACAGTGCTCAAAAGGTCTCAAATTCCAGGAGAAACTCCAAGGATGCTTGGAATGCTCTGAGAATGCACAGTTTTTTTTACCAACCATTACTCCAAGATATTTAATTTCGCGTACCGCTTTCTAATGCGAGATCTGCAGCAAATCCTAATGGTTCCATTTCTGCTTCGTGTTCGTCAGCACGGTCGTTTTCCGGCTCAAGCTGTGCAATGTTGTGAGCCTGCTCTTCACCATTTTGAATCAGCCACCGTTCGAGATATCCTGAAATCAAATAATATGTGGGAGCTGGCCTTTCCTTCCTTAGGAACGTAGAATAGGTAGACATTGAATAAAAAGAACCTCCATGACTTCGTATACCGAAATCGCGGCGGCGTAAATTTCCACAGGGCCGAGCAGCCATCTTAGCTCTAGAACAGCATGAATAAAACTTTAGCTAGGAACGAAAACGTAGGATATGAGAAATAAGCACGAAACTGTTTACGGAATAGCTGTTTTGTAAGTCCCACTGAACGAATCGCCGTTATATATTATTGCATCGTAGGCGTGGACTTCTGATTCAGTGCTATTATCATATGTCCGCTACGCAAGACAATATGTATGTGGAGGCATACTCCACTTTTTATTCTACAGCAGCTATATCCATGGGAGATCCCTCCAGCAATCATCCTTCCCATTGGCGAATTTGTCACCACATGTACGCAGCCCAGTCCCATAGCCCCCAACAGCAAACATTCATTGTATTGGCGACTTCGCTACGCGTCCTCAGGATATCCCACTGGCAACATTGACCCCGTAGATAATGACGAGGTGAATAAACCATTCAATGCACTTAGATTAGCCGAATTGAACACTGATATCGTTGAATTCATTTCGTTCCTATCCTTAGATGAATGATAGCATTACTCAAAAAGGAAAAAATCAACGAAAACTTTCCCGGAACTCGTCAGTAAGGAAGAAAGTTTCGTGTACAAAAAAAACGAAGACAACAAAGTTAGGAGGGCCATGTGCGAAATTCTAGTTCGGGATCGGGATTTTTTTCGAAACTTCAATTCCTTATAAAATTAAGCCAATTTACCTGAGAATAAAAATAAACCAGAACAACCTAACGAAAAAAATGACAACCTGATCGTAGTGAGTGTATAATGTATTCCATACCTCAAGATGATGGACGACACAATTTTGTTGAGACTTCCATTGCAAAATACGGGCCAGAGGGTAGTTGAATCGAGGCCAGACAGCAACTCGTCGGAAAACTTTTTTGCTGTCTGGTTAAAAACATTGTGTGCAGGAACACACTGCACAACCAACGCGACGCCACTATTTTTGCCCCCGCGCGTCGCCCGATTCGAGTTTTAGCCAGAAAATCGGAATGGCGTCGACGCGCGCTATAATCAGTGCACCCAATGCACCCAAACTTCTGGCGCGTCGACGCCCTCATTTGCCAGAGACATTGGCATTGGGGCGCGCCAATGAACTGTGCAGACGATTTTCACATTCTCGGACATTCGGGGGGCACCAGCCGAGTGCCCGTCGGGGACTCATCCGAGCGTCCCAAACTCGGCAGCAGCCCCCGAGCGCCCTCGGACCAACCCCCCGCTTCTCTTGGCGGCTGATCCGCGGACCTTTTTCGAGTGAAGCGCGGGAATTCAAAACCGCAAAAACGGTTTTCGTCGTATTCCAGTATATTTTCACTGTTATTATGCCAATACTAGTATAATTAAATAAATTGGACCGCACCGTAACCCTTGGCGTCAATTAATGCGTGTTTGCATTGCCGATTGCGTACAGCCGACACTATAAATGACGCCAAAAAATTAGGCTGGCTCCGACACTGGCAGCGGTCTCCTACGGGAGAAAACGACGATCCAGGTCACTTACAGGAGCTGTTTTGCACTATGCATGACCGAACTACTCCTCAGACAAACTCACGGCTCGTCCGCGGCGGCAGATGAGCTTTCCGGACGGTCCGCGGCGCTTGGCGGCTGATCCGCGGCACGATTGATAGTGGGACGGTCAAACGGCCGATCCGCGGCGCTGTGTGTTCTAGACAGGTAGGTTTCGGGGCGCACCGTTCAGAGTAACTGTGGAGATGCGGTTTTTTCTCCGTTGGAAAGAGCGTAAAAAGTTGGTGTATGTACCAAAAAATGGTTTGGAATGGTCTCTTGGTGCTCGAGAAAAATGGCGAAAACCACGTGATTTTGGTCGAAAAACTGTTAATCTCCTTTTTTTTCAGACGGCGTTCACGATCTTGTTGCAGTACTTAAAATTGAGCTAGGAAGCTAATTTTTTGGCAGGAGGCTAGAAATGGATGCAGCTAGCTCCTATTCAATTTTGGAGTTGAAAACTCAATTTTAGCGGAACCTCAATATTAAGGGTCAAGACGGATAAAAACATGTAAACATGTTATTGCAAACCATCCGACGTTCCCTGAACTTCGAAAATGAACTAGTGAAAATCAACACAGATATCAACATGATAGGCTTCCGGCCAAGATTGTTCTCTCTTTGAGATGGTTGGTGTGAATAGGATTTGAGGAGTGCGCAGGACGCCGCAGAAAGAGACGATTATAATTTGCCACCGGCACAGCGCTGCTTCGCAACGCTCGGAATTATCCAGTTAAAGTTGGGCTCTGGCCTATTGAGGCAAGTTTAAACCTGTTTTACGTGTACTATGTCAAGACGCGTACGAACATAGACATGTTTAGAGTTAACAATGTTGCTGGTATAAAAGGCTCCTCATCTCACCGTGTGCCTCAGTCGGCTCTTCGGAGCCGGACCTGGAAGGTGGCCTCAGTCACTTTCCACAAGATCCACCGGATACCGGAAGATAATTTTTGTCGCCGAGGGGATATCCCCACGGCTCGGGGGAGGGGGGGGGAGGTGGTACCCAAGTATGGGCCCATCTCCCCACGGTTTGCAGTTGGGTCACCCCCCACCTCCCGTCAGGATCACAACAGGAATGATCCTTGTGAGATGGTTTCTTGGCACCCGAGAAAGATGGAGAAAACCAAGTGATTTTGGTCGAAAACTTAATCTCCTTTTCTCCAGAGGGCATTCACGATCTTGTTGCAACACTTAAAATTTAGCTAGGAAGTAAATTTTTCGGCAGTAGGCTGGAAATGGATGCAGCTACCTCCTATTCAATGTTGGAGCTGAAAGCTCAATTTTAGCGGAACCTCAAAATTGAGGGCCAAGACGGGTAAAAACATGTAAACGTGTTATTGTAAACCATCCGACGCTCACTGAACTTTAAAAATGAACTAATGAAAATCAACACAGCTAATGATAGGCTTCTGCCCAGGATTGTTTCCTCCTTGAGACGGTTGGTGTGAATAAGATTTGAGGAGTGCGCAGGGCGCAGCAGAAAGTGCGCGAGCCCCCAGCGGGAATGCGCAGGACGCCGTAAGACGTCTGTGGAACCTCAGTGGGAATGCGCAGGACGCCGTAGAAAGTGTGCGCGCCCCAGAGGGAGAGCGCAGGAAGCTGTAAAAATGTACGGGACTAGAGTGGGAGTGTGCAGGACGCCGCAGAAAGTGTGCGGGCCCCTAGTGGGAATGCTCAGGACGCCGTAGAAAGTGTGTGGGACCGGAATGAGAGTGCGCCGGACGCCGTAGAATGTGTGCGAGACCCAAATAGAAGTGCGCAGGACGCCGCAGAAAGTGTGTGAGACCGGAATGAGAGTGCGCCGAACGCCGCAGAAAGTGTGCGGACCTCTAGTGGGAATGCTCAGGACGCCGTAGAAAGTGTGTGGGACCGGAATGAGAGTGCGCCGGACGCCGTAGAATGTGTGCGAGACCCAAATAGAAGTGCACAGGACGCCAAAGAAAGTGCGCGGGACCCCAGTGGAAGTGCGCACGATGCCGTAAAACGTGTACGGGACCTGAGTAGGAAAGAAAGGGTCGTTTTTTTATGTCTGCGGGTCACAATTTTTAGGAGTTATAGTCGTCCGACCACACCGATCGGTAATGATTTAATTATTTACCGTAGGCAAAAGCTTTCATAAAAGGTTTTGCCTCTCCAGACTGGGAATCGCTGAGCAAAAATCAGGTCATAAAGGGAACCTTTGGGAAAAATATATGAAATTTCCAAAAGTTTAGCTTCCTGGCAAAAGTAATGATTTGGCAATGTTATAACTACAAGAAATATAGAATTTAACAAAAATAAAATAAAAAAAAACAACTCGAAATATGTTTGAAAATGATTTGGCACAAAATAACCAGAAGTAATGAAAAACTGGGAAATGTAGTGAAATGACCAAAACCGGATTTGGCGGTCATTCATAGGCCAACTTTTGATAAGTATGTAGTGACTGACGAGCGATTACATTTTACAAGATAATTCGTTAAACTTATCAAAGCTAATCAAGCGCGCAAGGGAAACCGTAAAACATTTCATTGAAGCTGTAATACGGAAATCAGCATAGGTCAAGCTATGTGAACGTAACGCTCAAATCCGATGCGCGCTTGATTTCGCTTTGATAAGTTTAACGAATTATCTTGTAAAATGTAATCGCTCGTCAGTCACTACATACTTATCAAAAGTTGGCCTATGAATGACCGCCAAATCCGGTTTTGGTCATTTCACTACATTTCCCAGTTTTTCATTACTTCTGCTTATTTTGTGCCAAATCATTTTCAAACATATTTCGAGTTGTTTTTTTTTATTTTATTTTTGTTAAATTCTATATTTCTTGTATGTAGTTATAACATTGCCAAATCATTACTTTTGCCAGGAAGCTAAACTTTTGGAAATTCTCGAATTGTTTCTGGATTTAACGACTCCACCACCTCATCCCCCAAGGTCTCAAGACAATTTCTCAGCCGCTGACTTTGAATTTCTCGTATTTATTACTTCGCGGAACCGTTATATCTTCACGCACGCTAATTTTTCTTTCCAGATGCCATCGCAACAACTTCTAGGGCAGAAAAAATCCCGATGGTATCTAAGTAAAGTGTCATATTCTCGTTCATTTTTGGGATTCCCCTCTGATTTTGTTTTTCATTCAGATAATTCTTATGATTGTTTGGTTTCGTGATTCTCCTCATGTGTTTTTTTTTTCAAGAATAGTCCCGGTTTGATCCCGAGTTCAATCGATTTCGGCCAGAAACCATCTACCCTAGGAAACCAAACAATCATATAAATCACTGGAATGTAAGGAAGAAAAACAAAAAGAGAGAATCACAAAAGAAAAATCCTGCAGAATTATGATATTGAGGCTTTCTGAGGAGTATGGAATGCTAGCGCGAAAAGCGTACTCCAATGCCAAAATCTGTCCTACGGCCAATGAGTCGATTGGGGTGGGCTGGATAACATTATTCAAAAGGACGGTCCGCGGCGGCTCTCAGGACGGTCCACGGCGGCTGTCAGGACGATCCGCGGCGCCTGCAGGACGATCCGCGGCGCTGGCAAGATGGTCCGCGGCGCATTGCCGGCGCATCCGCGGCTTCGGTGAAGGATCGTCCGGTCGTCGGCCGCGGACGATCCTGCGAAAGCGCCGCGGATCGTCCTTGGACTTCTCTGAGTAGAGCGAAGCGGTCTCCCACAGGACATCGTGTCGCATCGCTTCGATTGGGTCACCTAAACCACAAAACAGCTCCAGTAGTTGACCGGGACCACCCACCAGGGCTGTGCGTAACTGGATTTTGTAATTTCGTAAATCGTAATTTTTCAAATTCCTCGTAATTCGTAAATCGTAATTCGTAATTCGTAACTGATAATGAGTAACAAGCCCACACATAGGCCAAACCTGATTCGATAAGGGAAACACTTCGACACTTCAGTAATGAGGTGTTTTCTTATCGAAGGTAAGTTGTTCTGAACAGTACTTGAAGCAATTCTCAGGATACATATTTATGTACCTGGGATAAAAACGACTTAAAGGTAGTGTTCACGATAATCTTTGATTTCGAGATTAATCGCTAAATCGATTGTTTGGCTCCCGAGTAGAACTAAAATGACGAAGAAACCGAGATAAACGCACCAGAAGGGCGCGAAATCATTAAGTATCAGCCCGCCTCTTAAGTATCAATGGAACTGTTCGTTGAGACAATGAAATCTTTTGTGGACCCGTCTTTTGCAATTCTCCATTCTGTTTTGCTCCGTTCTCTCCTTCGGGCCCTAACTAATACTGTTTCGCCCAAAATATTCTTCCATTTTCGATTAGTCCCATTTTTTACCGGTGACAACCACCGTGAACATGTTTATCCAACCAGACAACTAGTCCAGGCCATAGAATAATGTCACTGAAATAAGACGAATTTGTGCGTTTCTCGCCGTTTCTTCGTGATTTTGGTAACACTTGGATGCCAACGCATTGTTTTGAGTGGAAATCTTGGAAACGAGAATCATTGTGAACACTGCCTTTAAATAGACAAAAGTTAAAGGCAGTGGTCACGATGAAAAAGGTTATAGAAAAAACTACAAAATTCAGCTTAGATAAAAAAACAGCTGAAAAACTATAAAGGTAGAGCGGTGAAAAACGGGCTAGAATTAGAGTTTCTAAGGCCCAAAGCAGCCAGTTCGTGCACACGTGCACAGCGATGACGAATTAGATCGCAGTCTCATGCCGAGCAGTCAAAAATCATCGACATTCAGAGGACGAAATAAATGCAAATTTACCTAATAAAAACAGTTGAACAATGAAAGCAAGCACTTCAGTCAATGTTTTTGACTAGATGTGTACATAAATCCGAAGCTGCATTGATTGAAATTCAATTTCAAGCCAGCTTATGTTCATGATATAAGAGGTCATCGATGCCGATGATATGGAGTCAGCTCGTCCACCGTCAAAAGACAAGAAAGTTCAGGCTTCAAATTTTGCCCAAAACAATGGTTTTTTCGCGATTTTCTCTTATAGGTCCTACTACTCAAGACCCAGAAAAGGGTTTAGAGAGACAAAGACGACAAGCATATTTGATCGCGACCACTGCCTTTAAATTTCAGGCTTGATCAAGTACCAAACCTGTGCCACATTCTGCCCTAATTTTGAACACGAAAATATAAAGAATCATAGCTCTACCAAACACATTTCAATGGAAGCCAAGGAGAGAAACACTAAGTTGAGAAGAAAATTGCGGTTCGAGTGTTTACAGCTATCTGTTAAAAAATCAGGATAAAACAGCTGCCCGTTTTTTTTTTGACAGAGTTGTAAGCTTTGGGTCCCTCTAAGAAAAGTAAGGACGGAAGTACGATGAAAAACGGCTAAGAAGTGGGTGAAAATCTCGTAGAACAGCCAGCCCATTGGGTCACCCCGCCCACGTCATATAACAGTTGTCCCAAGTTCATTTCACTAGAGGAACTGGCACCGAATTTTCGAATATTTTTTGTGCCGAAAGAGGCTAGTAACCAGACATGGACATTCAACCATATTATTCTTCGAGAGTTCTTGGTCCACGAAACAGAATACAAAGAAGTCACTTACTGCGGCGTTTGGTCTGACGTTTTGTCCGCAGTGCACAAAACACACCAACAGTCGTAAATGAATATTTTATAGGTTTTTTTAGCAGTTTTTTCTTCGGTGTTTGAGTGTTCTGTGGGGACTTCTCCCCATTAACGTCTACTTGGTGGACTTATCCACTCAAAACCATCGAAAATCAGAATAAGTTTTTTTTACGTGAACTCCATAAGTCAGTCAGGTCGATGGAGCCGAGCCCCGTTGTAGGCTCCAGGAGAACTCTGCGTCTCCTACTTGCACCATAAAGGCGAGAGCACCCTATGGAGATAGCTATGGAGCTCGGCTCCACCGACCTGGCTGGCTTATGGAGCCAGCAAAGTTAGGAACCCGATATATCATTGGACGCAGAATCGCACGTAGATTTCAAGAACAACCTTCACCAAAACTCTATCTTCAACGGTTGAAGAGTTATAGGCGAAAAACTGGTGTTTCGTAAAATAAATTAGGCTAGAGGATCGAGAAAATATTTTTCCAAATTGGAGACACCAGTCGACGCAGAATTCCATCAAAATTTCAAAAACCACCTTCGCCAAAGGTCTATCTCCAAGCACAAAAAAATTATGGACGAAAAACCGATAGCTTCAGGCGAAAAAAATGCACTTTATAAACTGAAACCGGCTGGTAGAAGGGGAACGTATTTTTTCAAACTGAAAACGCTAGTCGATGCAGAATTTTATGGGGATTCCAAAAACCACCTTTACCAAAGGGCTATCTCCTAGGGTGGAAAAGTTATGGACGAGAAACCGCCAGTGACACCCACCCAATCTTCAAATGACTTGCATGAGTGTTGTGTCACTTTCATTCTTTTTCGGGGCGTTTCACCGGTTGTCACCGGTTTTTCCAATGGTGAAGGTTCCCCACTTCACCTCCCCAGGGGTGAAGGTTGGTGGAGTACATGGCTCCACCCAACAAAGCTATGTCCCTCAGCAGATTTGAATTCACGAAATACCGGATTTTCTACTCGTCACTTTTGAACCACTGAAGGCGGACGCGTGGTGGAGGTTGTTTTCGAAATTTACTTAAAATTCTGCAACGAAGTATATTTTGAGTTCCAATCTAATTGCTCTATAGGCCAGCCTTTAGAGAACAGCCCTGGGATAGTGGGGGAAAGGTTTTACTGAAAGTTGAAATTAAAAAGATAAATAAAATTTTAGGACTGCAAAAAAAGTGTTAAACTTAACCATGCTCTAGACAGCACATTTTAAACCTCAGGGGTTTCTAGACCCCGAGTTGCACCGAACAGGAATCGGAGCCGCCTGACAGTTCGGTTCATTTTTCAATCTCTGGCCACTGTTGTTACTGTTCGGGTGAACCGGAGGAGCATGTTCAGCTACAGAAGCCAACTCGCAGAATGCTAGAACGAGCCGAACTGTCAGGCTGCTCGGAGCCGAGAATAGCCTAAGCTGTGCTTTCAAGCGCATTTTAAAGGCACAGTCCAGGCTCAGGGGTATTTTTTGATATTATACTCCGCCCGCCGGGTATAGCAACCCTACCGAGCGCAAAATCTCAATTCGTTCAAATAACCCACAAAAAGCGAGTAAAAAGTTGGCCACTCCCCCTTGGAAGAAAAAATGGGTGACGCCCACCGACAAGCTTCCGATCTCAGAAGGGATGAGAAGCGCGATTGATTTTATTAAAAAAATCTATGTTCTTCTATTTGTTTTCGGTCTGCGTTCATATTGTGACCTACCTCAGAACGATGGCTGCGAATCACGAGAAAAAACAGGCTCGAGACAACTCGTCCGTGAGTATCTTCCCGTTCAAATTCAAAATCTTTGAGGGGCCATAAATTTCCTCCAAGATAGATTCAAAGGCAAAAAATCGATTCCAAGGTTGGACTGTGCCTTTAACGGTTCGTTACGATTTGTTACGAATCGTTACGATTTTAGGCCACAATTTCGTAAATCGTAAATCGTAAAAGAATTGCCAAAAACGCCCGTAATTCGTAAATCGTAAATCGTAATTCGTAATTACGCACAGCCCTGCCACACACGTTGAACGATTGATCAAACCCGCGCCGCCTCCGAAGCGCCTGCTCAGGCAATTCGGTATCAGCAAGCGGCTAGCAGAACAGGCGCAAGGGTTAAGTCATTCCCTTGCTGGTGAAAAAGGGGCGTTCCTAGGGCGTTCGCAGGCCCCTTGCATGAGCCTTCAAGGGAGGTGAAAAATTCACATAGCATCGAGACGTAGATTTTAGCTAGGGGGCTATGTTCCAAATACAAGGGTTGGTAGTAAACCCCCCATTGTCGTGACGACAATTGTCATGACATGTCACGACATGTCGCGACCAAAAGGCGCGAGCTATGGGTTTGTATCGTATCCTACAACACATGGCTCGTGACTGTCACGAGCTTGTTGTCACGACAATGGTTTTCACGAGCTGTCACAAGTGTCGCGTGGTCATAACAACACGACAACGCGACAGACAGCTTGACACAAAATTGTGCGCGGTTGAGGGAGTGCGCAGATTGCTGCGAGTGTCGTACGCTCGTGTACAACAAATGTCGTGGCGACATTTAGGCGTGTGATTGTGAGCAGGGTGTGCGGCGCCTGCCAAGACATTGCAAATTACGCACCTTTGGCTATGTTTCTCCGACACTGGCGGCGGTCTCCTACGGGAGTCGGCTGGGAGTCGTAGCCTCATCAGCTATAGGGCTCCTGTTTGCCACATGTAGGAGTCCTATCTATCTCCTGTAGGAGACCCAACCTTGCACGGTAGTTGAACAAAATCTCATTTTGGAGGGAATTTCAAATAACGTTTGCAAGAATCAAGCCAAACCCGCCTAGTTTTTGTTTTGCTCAAACTTAAAGCATGAAGTTCATGCTTCCCGCTGACAAACTTGTCAGTGGCAAAGATTACTTACTATTAGGGATAAAGCCCCAATAGCGACCCTCCTTCACCTATCATGAAGGAAGGAGTCCGATTCTCCAAAGCACCCAATCAATCAATGACGGGTGCGCCTGTGTGAACCTGCAACGGCCAAATCGGCTCTCCACCCCACGCACAGGCGCTTCGGAGGCAGCGCGGGTTTGACCAATCGTTCAACGTGTGTGGTCCCGGTCAACCACCGGAGCTCTTTTGTGGTTTAGGTGACCCAATCGAAGCGATGCGACACGATGTCCTGTGGGAGACCGCTTCGCTCTAGTTCGGTCATCCATAGTGCAAAACAGCTCCTGTAGGTGACATCGATCGTCGTTTTCTCCCGTAGGAGACCGCTGCCAGTGTCGGAGTTTTTGTCCTGTGTGTGGCAATGATAACAATGCCTCGCTCGGTATCGATCAAAAACCAACAGAAAACACATGGCATCCCACAGCCTTCCGCCGACAAATTTAAGGTGAGAGGCCTCTTTATTTCAATTTTCTTTTCTATATTTGTATAGGTAAATGTTCTAACGTCTATATTCATAAATGTTTTAATCATTGCAGTTTCTTTACTTGTGTTTAGGACATTTTGATGTCGATTGAAGTTTTTGGTGTTGATTTCGAATTCCGTTCTACCATATTACTTTTCATTGGAAAACTTCTGTTTTTAGTTTGTTTTGAATTTAGTTGATTTTTTGTAAGACTTTGTGGACGTTTTTCCAGTTTCACAGTTTAGAATGGCGGAAAACAGCTGACTGCTGCTATATTCCTACGCTGTATCCATCTATCGTTATTTTTTGTTTTTAACTAATGAGGGTATTTTTTCAATGACAAAAATGTTTTGAGTACTCATTTGTAAATTTGGTAGATGTGTATGAGGTTCTGTCCATTTTGAAAGTGAGACGTTTTGTTGATTCATTTTTTTGCTTGCATAATTTTGCTCTTCTGGTTTTAACTTCTCGTAAATTTACCCATCCGGCAGTTAACAAACCAAGAAACTTCGAAACGATAATGAAAGAGAAAAAAACTTTTCCAAAACGGGTTTAACCCTATCCATAGCTACCAACTCTCACAAGTGATTATTAAAAACATTTTTCTCTTGAAAAGAAAAAAATAAAAAAGCAGGAGGCGCACTTATCGTTTTTTTTAAATATTTTCCCAAGCAAAAAGGGGATAATATGAAGATGAATGTAGCGAATAAATACAGCTAGAGTCAGCGGTTTCCGTTTACCGAAACTATCAAATTGAAAAGCGCTTTCAAAGTTCTGTGAAAAAATCAGTCCCAGAAATTAAACTCATAATCAAACTGAAAAAAAGGAATGAATTAAAAAATGCATATTGAAGACACAATTTCGAAACTAGAAGTCAAATTCTCACGCAACATCAAAATGTTACTAATCCACATGAGTTTACTGAAATGATTGAAATCAGAATAAGTGATGGCATTAGAATATTCACCAATGTGAATATAGAAAAGACAATCAAAATGAACAAGCCACTCGGAGAAGTAGAAGAGCGATTCGATAGAGATAAAAAGGCTGCAGAAATGCGTTCATGCTACTCTGATAGTTTTAACATAGACATATCCGGGGAATAGCCAAGAGATAATGTTTTTCAGGTAAGTTTACGACGCATTACAGAGGAATGATTCAGATGTCAACACCTGCATCGGTTCAATTATCCAAGGTTGAGGTACTTGGACCTCGCTTAGCCTCTGGAGACACGACCCAACTGCTGGCGGCCCCGGATGGCGGCTCGGCAAGCCGTTGACGGCTGCGTCATGGTTACTTTTGGTTACTTCTTGTTATTTCCCGGCTATTTTTTTGTCCTTTTCGTAAAAAGCCTTGAAATAGCCGAAAAGTAGTTCACCTGGAGCCGCTGCGGGGTCTGGCGGGCTATTTCGCGGCAGCTTTTCGGCCAAATCACTCAGAGTAAAGTACAAAACCAACGAAATTTTGAGTGGTAGAGTAACAGGAAAATTCTTAAAACGGTGCACCGAGAAGGTAATAATGGGAAGTGCCCCAAATGTCGATTCCACCTCTTTATGAACCGATCAGTGGTCTCCAATCATTGCGATTAGTGGTGGGTACAACGCAGTGATCAGTATGGCGAACCATCATATTATGTGAGGGACACAACGAACGATTGGGGCAGTTGGTGTGCGCCGCTACTGGACATGCGTCCCGGGTTCAGTTCTCGCGTATGTCTGTGATTTTTGCATTCATCTGCGAGTGTTTCGTCACTTCGTAGGGTTTAGTGCTGTTGTTGACACTTACAAAGTAGAGCAGTTTGCGTGCGCGCCGTGATGAGATGAACGTTACAGGTTCATTTCCCATTTAGCGCTGTGGTTTTTGCGTTGGAGTGTGTGTTCCCTCGTGACAAACTCATAACAAACATATGACATTAGCATTCGTTGCCATGTCCTGTTACGAAAAGTTTCTCGTTTTGTTGTGACAACACGAGGGGGATTACTACCAGCCAAGGGGCCTGCAAAAACTCGCTATTTTTTGCAAGGGAGTCATCCTCGGGGAGCAGGGGGCTTCAAAAAGCTGTGGTTTTTTTAGCAAGGGGGTGAAATCATTGCTCTCTCCCATTGCAAGGGAGTATATATTCCATTACGCTTCCTTGCTGCTCTCGATTTTCACCTTATCCTGCCTTCCTGCTGCTTTTTCCTTCTCCCTTGTTGGTGTTACATATTTGTTTAGCCCCCAAAAGGGGCTTTTCTCGTATCCCCGGTCACTAGATTGGGTCATACCATATGACCACAGCTTTTTATTAACCCACGATGGCGCATCCTATATCTTCAGCCTTATACAGACAAACAAGCCGTGCGCATTGCTAATTTTTCATTCAATATAATGAGACAAAGCACGAGAAACAATATTATGACGGAAACAAGGAACCTACAGATAAAAAAAAACAATTACAGTCAACAAAATGGTAATCGCAATGATCACAGGGTGTTGTAATGAAAATAGGGACACTGTAGTCTGAGTGGTGCACATATTTAAAAAATCATATCAGATCACTCACTCAAATATTTCTATTTCGGCTCCTAAATGTTTCTTGTCCCCTCATCTCATTGATACCTGTATTCCACATCTGTATATTCCACGAACTTTAAGATTTCTAATCTCTATATTTAACTGATACTCGAACATATATGTTCTACTTCTATAGGAAAAAGAACAAGTAAAAAAGTCACACAAGCGCAAGAGATGAGCAATGTCAGAAGTGATGAGATAACAACAACATCAACAAGAACGAAAGCATGGACAAGCACCATTGGAGCGAAAATGAAACCTGTATTCTAAATTCAATTTTGCACGATTGATCCTGATTTTCGAGAATTTATGTCCAAACCCATTACTTCTCAGGCAAACTGGGGCGTCGACAACAGGTTGATAAGTTGTAATGTCATAAACCGCTCCCTGTTGACAAGTCAAATCGCGCGTATTGTCAGCCTGAGACCTGCCCGTTGCCCAGCGACGTCCGCCTGTTGTCGGGCTGTTGACAACTCGATGTGTCGCGTTTAGCGGCCTATTTAGCAGCAGTTCACATCCTACAGGACTGTTTCATCTTGCTTAGGTACTACTTTACACCGACACGCGTCGCGGCCGGCACACCGACACGCGTCGCGGTCGGCACTCCGACACGCGTCGCGGCTGGGTCGCCCAGCCTCCACTGGGGTCACCACCGGATAGGCAGGACCTCCAGATGCTGGGCGGGGCCAATGAACTACAAACTTGGGTAATTGAACCGGCTGCGCTCTCATCATTCAAAGCATGCCTAAAAAATGCGTCGTATACTTCCCTTGTTGTATCTAGAGCGTTAGCTGTGCAACGGCTCGACATCGAAGAGATCATAACTCGCGGCCGTAATTGCTGTGCAACAGCTCGATATCGACCAGAGCATAACTCGCGGCCCAAGCTCCGCCGAATATCGGCGCGTTCGCCAGCGGTGACTCATGGTGGGCGGATCAACCTGTTGTCGACGCCCCAGTTTGCCAGAGGTAGTATATCAAACCAATTACACGCAATATTTCCCGCCATAAATACAAAATGAGGCTTTAACACTATTTGATTTTTCACAATGGTTACACAACCCAGGTTGTGGCTGCAAAACTTTCATTAAAGTTTCAAGAGTCTCAAAGTTTTTCAAAGTGAACTTCCGGAAGTTAGAAACTTCCTTTCAGGTTAGCTTGCGGCTCTTAGAGCCTTCTTCAGACCTTCACTTCTGCCCAGAATGGGCCAGAAATCACGATCGGCTGATTCTGGATCAAAGTGAACGTCTGAAGAAGGCTCTAAGAGCCGAAAGCTAACCTGGAAGGAAGTTTCGAACTTTTGGGAGTTCACATTGGGAATCTTTTGACATTCGAAACTTTAATGAAAGTTTTGCAGCCTCAACCTGTGTTGTGTAACCATTGTGAACGATTATGAGGCTCAGGAATAGCACAATTCTTCTACTAATTGATTTTCCATTTAAGATATTAAGGGTGGTGGTCCTAATGTATTCCAACCGCGAGAGAGACGGGGAAATGGAGGATGAGCGGCGCGCGTGATTGGACGAGCGGGGGTAGATTGACGCTTGCGATTAGACGGGACACGAAGTTTCCTTACAGCTCCGTATCAAGCACCTACAAATGAGCCTGTATTAGATTATACCCTATTATTTAAAGGAGATGAAAAAACACTCTGTCGAGAAAATAGTGTGTATTTGATCGTGGACGCAATATTGTGTCATCTCCATTCGCAAGCGACCGGCCGATCACCGATCAAGTCGTTGAGCACTCTCTGTCGCGGTGACGCCGTCGTACCCGCGACGAAGTATCCACTAGGCCTAAGGAGTTGGTGCTGTAAAGGGAGCGGGCGGAGACTGCATGTTTTGCCGGCTCAATACTCCGCTAATACGATCAACTTGGGTCATTGTTAGCGCTTTTACCAACGCAAGCGTTCCAGTACCGGCCGTAAGGCTGGGATCATACTTCCCCTGATTAGCGACGGCGACAGCGTATATGAAGAGTATCGATTTTCCGTCGATATTGATAGTGAACATCGCGTCACGTTGTTCGTCTCCGGAGGTATGATCTTGGCTGAAGGGTCTATTGGCTTCACTACCTCGACCATTTTGTCGCTGACTTTAGTATTTCCACCGAGCGGGCATCCTGCGGTGTAACTCGTCCTCTCCACTTCAAAACAAAAAGAGCTCGTTATTTTTCTATGTGCATAGAGGTTTTCTCGGTTGGCTGTCAATACTATCAGTCCCAAACCTTCAATTCATGTCATATAATCGACATTATTTTTGAGTGTACATGCTGCCTTTAAAGGCAGTGGTCACGATGAAAAACGTTATCGAAAATATTACAAAAATCAGCTTAGGTCAAAAACAGCTGAAAAATTATGAAGGTAGCGCGGTAAAAAACGGGCTAGAAATAGAGATTTTAAGGCCCAAAAATGCCAGTTCGTGCACAATTGCGCAGCGTCGACCGATCACCTTCTCATGTCGAGCAGTCAAAAATCATCGGCATTCAGAGGAAGAAATAAATGCAAATTTACCTAATAAAACCAGTTGAGCAATGAAAGAAAGCACTCCAGTCAATGCTCTTGACTAGATGAGTACATAAATTCAAAGGTTCATTGATTGAAATTCAATTTCAAGCCAGCTGATGTTCTTCATATAAGAGGTCATCGATGCCGATGATGTGGAGTGGGCTCGTCCACCATCAAAAGACAAGAAAGTTCCGGCTTTGATTTTGGCCCAAAACAGCGGTTTTTCCGCGATTTTTTTCTTATAGGTCCTACTACTCAAGACCCAGAAAAGGGTTTAGAGAGAAAAAGACGACAAGCATATTTGATCGCGACCACTGCCTTTAAGTTAGAATTTTGGTGTAAAGAGCTCGGTTAGTTCTTCTAACGTCCGTATCTCGTAAGGCTGGACGACTGGTCTCAAATTGGGGTAGAGATAGATGAGGGAAAGAAATCAACATCGAATGACTCCAAAAGTCCAGCGTTTGTTAACGAAGTCTAGATTTTTGTTTGGAACAGTTGAATATTCGAGAAAATAGTGTGTACTGTCCTTTCATCTATTAGGGGCTTGCGTTGTTAGTTCTGGCCGGGATTTTGGATTCAACACTTATTAAAGAACAGAAATAATTAATACCAATGTAGTCGATCCTCTGGATATCGTGGAAAAGAGCAGGCAATGGAAGCGCAGCCCCGACATCAACCAATCACGATCAATTTGATTTTTCCTAAACGAAAGGCCATCGAACAACTGTTACGTACTAAGCACTAAAACATCATTTGGAAACTGTAATAAACTTGCTCTTAGCTAATTTATACATTGAACAATTTGAGGCGTCCGTATAGACCACAGGAATCAAATCAGTTGCGTTCGATGTAGAACGGCTCCGTTCAGACGCAGTGCTCATACTAGGGATTACTTGCAACTCCCCGAAAGGTGTTGCAAAACCGTGGATAGAGAGCTGTAGGTGTGTGACGGTGCATAAATAATCCGCGCTCAAAGTTTCTCAATGTCTGAAGATTCTGAGAAGGGTCGTTTTCTCAAACTCGTAAAAAGGTAACCATCAAAAATTTCAAAGGGTCAAAAAATTATCCAGCTTTTGGCTCAGGACTTTTGACTGGAAGCCGATTGTTGTTATACCGAGGGTTACTGCAGGTTACTAACTCAAAATTGGCGAATGAACCTCAAATTCGTGTTCGGCGTTCCAAATAAACCCCACAGAACATTTCAGAATCAAGCTAGAGACTGCGACCAACTACCGTTATATACTTATGTTGAGTCGTCAAGTTTTAATGTCGACTGGAACAGCCGACATTGAGTGAACCAACCACTCGATTAATCAAAATTTTTAAAAATTAAATTAGTCGAAAACTCGATATTTCGAAAAAAGTTTTCGAACTGCCGAAGGATACCGTGCACCCGCCGTAGCATGACGTAATCTCGGAAAAATCTACTGTCAGACCAAAGATTTTTGTGAAGCATCCCAAACAAGCCCTATGGAGAAGGTTGGATCAATTTTTGGAAATCGCGAAAAGCCGCATTTGACCAGTTAAATTTTCCACAGTGAGAAGCTTCGAACTTAATCAGCCGAAATCTACAAAAGAGTAGGCAAATATACCTCGGGTTCGTAATATGCACCCAAAACAACTCCTAGAACAAAGCTTTGAGCCAGACCTCAAGTAATTTTTGAACACCATTAAACGTCCCAGCCGTGCACACCATTCCTCTTCTCGAAGCTATGAAAATGCTTTTTGGATCCTCCGGGTGTTTAGCAAATTTCGAGCACGGATTATTCCTGTACTGTCGCGCACACATAACTCTGTTTTGTAAAACCTCGCGGAAAGGCTGGATAAAGCCCTATTTAGGGTAAGCAACACGGGCGACTCCAAAATTTCAACGCTTCATTCAATCGAGACATATTTTGAGTTGTAATTGACTAAGAGAGAAGAAGAAATGAAGAGAGAGCAAAAAATAAGTGAAGGCAGGCGAGAGGAAGAAAGTGGAATGATTGATGACGCCGATTCGCCACGTGATAGCCTCTTGACGGTTTTTGACGTGTTAGCAGTGCAAGGGAGGAGGGGAAGCACGAGCACCAAGGGAGCTGAACTCTCCTCATTGGCTGATTCGAAAACAATATTAGCAAGGGAAAAGAGCTCACCAAAACCGGAATCAGCAAAGGAGCTGAACTGTGACAGCAGCAAGGGAAGTGAGCTCATCGAACCAATCACAGCGCAGAGTATGTGGGTTTACGACATCATCGCGATGCCTCGTCTAGGGCTGCAAGAGCAAGGGAGTAGATGTCGAGCGGTGGTCATTCCGAATTAGCAGGGGAGTCTGATTCTCTAATGGACAGACACGCCCCCGACCAATCACGTGCGACCACACACCTAGCAGCAGTGCTCCCTTGATCGGCCTTGAGCCTGCATCGGTGAAAATGGGGCGGAGAGTGGGCTTTTGCTAGCCCCTTGCTAATATCAGTTTGCCTGAGTGTGCGTAGGGTGGAGAGCCGATTTGGCCGTTGCAGGTTCACACAGGCGCACCCGTCATTTATTGATTGGGTGCTTTGTAGAATCGAATTCCCTCCTTCATGATAGGTGAAGGAGGGTCGCTATTGGGACTTTATTCCTAATAGTAAGTAATCTTTGCTACTGACAAGTTTGTCAGAGGGAAGCATGAAATTCATGCTTCAAGATTGAACAAAACAAAAACTAGGCGGGTTTGGCTTGATTCTGGCAAACGTTATTTGAAATTCCCTGCAAAATGAGATTTTGTTCAACTACCGTGCAAGGTTCGGTCTCCTACAGGGGTGCGTTCCAAGAATATTCCCATGGCAAAACGCGTCCATGGAAGCGTAGTCACGGCCACGTGGGAGCAATTTTCAGTTATGATTCGCGTCCACGGAGAGCAAATTTGTCCATAGGAAGGTTGTTTTTCCTCCCACGGCGGTCTTGGGAACGTTCTTGGAACGCACCCCATAGGACTCCTACATGCTCAGAGAAGTCCAAGGACGATCCGCGGCGCTTTCGCAGGATCGTCCGCGGCCGACGACCGGACGATCCTTCACCGAAGCCGCGGATGCGCCGTCAATGCGCCGCGGATCGTCCTGCAGGCGCCGCGGATCGTCCTGACAGCCGCCGCGGATCGTCCTTTTGAATAATGTTATCCAGCCCACCCCGATCGACTCATTGGCCGTGGGACAGATTTTGGCATTGGAGTACGCTTTTCGCGCTAGCATTCCATACTTCTCAGACAGTCTCAATATCACAATTTTGCAGGACTTCTCCATCGTACGAGTTACTTTCAGGAGTAGTACAGCTCGATTAACTTGCATATCTGGATTCGATATAGTTTAGCTGTACAACTGTGAAATGTATCGCTGAAGAAGTATTGTGAAAACCAGCTGCGCCAGGCGGCTGACGCCGCCCAGCGCCGCTGGCGAACCGGCTTCGCCGGTTCGGTGGCTGGCTTCGCCGTCCCATTCTAGAAAGCCCGTTCAGATCTGAAAAAAATGGCGAATCTGTTAATGAAGAACGATACTGCTAGTAAACAGTATGATAAGAATGCTTTAAAGGCAGCATACACGCTCACAAAAATGGTTGAGATAACAGCATAAATAGAATCGCCTGGCCCCTACCATGCCGTCAACGGCGTTTGAAGCGCTAAAAACCATCCAGGTTGACAGAATTCGAGCATTCCCGTCTCGAATGCCTGTGGAACCCCACCCCTACAAATAACAGAATGAAGAGTGAGGCATGTGGAAGCATTTAATAATTTAGAGCGATAGCACTATATAATGAGAGTCTACGAGAGAAACAGCTTGATTTCCCTGTATATAACTTGTTTACATACCGATTAATTTCCATCCACTTTCAAGAAAACCCATCTACTCCGGCTGGCTTATAAAATGGAGCATTTCATCAGTAAACAGACATGTTATATTCAGGTAAACCAAGCCGTTTCTCTCGTAGACTCTCATTTGCTAGGGCTATCACTCTAAGCTATCAAATGTTTTCACATGTCTCACTCTTCATTCTGTTATTCGTAGGGGTGGGGTTCCACAGGCTTTCGAGACGGGAATGCTTGAATTCTGTCAACCTGGATGGTTTTATGCGCTTCAAACGCCGTTTACGAGATGGTAGGGGCCAGGCGGTCCTATTTGTGCTGTTATCTCAACCATGTTTGTGAGCGTGTATGCTGCCTTTAATTTAAAACATCTCGGCTTTGTAGATTAGCTTTCATGAGTCAGCCGAAATCCTCCGCTTTCGTTCGGCCTCCCTTTAGTAAGAATATTTAGCATTCATTTGACTTCGACAAACGGTGGACCGGCTTCTCCGTGCCTCCCTCCATCAACTATGTGTAACATTCATTTAGCTCCGCCAAACGGTGGACCGGCTTCTTCCGGTCTCCCCTTACTAAGCATGTGTAGTACTCGTTCGGCTTCCTCTAGCTATGGGCCGGCTTCACCCGGCCTGCTTCCATTAACTATGTGTAGCAATCATTCGCCTTGGACAATCGATAGACTGGCTTCTCCCGGCCTCCCTCCATCAACTATGTCTATGTCTATGTGTATGTCTATGTGTATGTCTATGTCTATGTCTATGTCTATGTGTATGTCTATGTGTATGTCTATGTCTATGTGTATGTGTATGTATGTGTATGTGTATGTGTATGTGTGTGTGTGTGTGTGTGTGTGTGTGTGTGTGTGTGTGTGTGTGTGTGTGTGTGTGTGTGTGTGTGAGTCCGGTGAAACTTTTTGAATGATAAGAAACATGGTTGGCCAATTGAGAGAAATGGAGTGGTATTGTGATAAGAGTGAATTGATTGCAACCGTTAGGCCCCCGTCATAGTCTGTGGATCTACTGAGTCCCACCCGGTCGATACGCATCGAATTCGTGGAAAACGGGTGGGAAAAAATCAACCCACTGAGTCTGACTGCGACCGTCTGATGCCCACCGCAATCCCCCCGGTCGATACTGATATTTCTCATGCGTACAAGGGCGGGGCCAATACACCGACTGAGTCCCGCTGAGTCCCACCCGGTCGATATAGGTATTTTTCACGTGATTTGGGTGTATTTTTTTCGGCCGACTGCGACCTGCCGAGTCCCGCCGCATCTCGACTCTCATCGTCAGCGCTCTGCCCCACCTGCTGCTGATACGGAAATCAGATTCAGACATGTTGAAAACAAGAAAAATCGGCCACCACACACGTTCCGATTCACAGCTGAGGTGATAATCGTCACTATCAATTGCGTGTTTCGCAGAGGAGCTGGTTGGTGCTGGGGCAACCGGACTCAGTGGGACCCAGCAGGTTTTTCCACTCCGGACTCATCCGGACTCAGTCGGACTCAGCAGGTTTTTCGACCGAGTCTGACCGGGGCCTTAGAGTAGGTCTCGTTTACGTCCATCAGGAACCGTATGCACACCGTTTATTGTGCGGGGTCCGACCGGGAAGTGTGCCGTGCGCAAAGGAACGTGCGCGGTACCCAACTGGAAGTGTGCCAAACGCCACAAAACGTGTGTGGGATCCGATTGGAAGTGCAACAATCGCTAAGGAACGTGTGATGGACCCAACTGTGAGTGCGCCCAGCGCCGAGGAACGTTTACAGTACCCAACTAGGAATGCGCCAAGCGCCGGGGAACGTGTGCGGTGCTCAACTGGAAGTGTGCCAAACCACACAACGCCTGCGGGACCTGACTGGAAGTGCACCAAGCGCCGGGGAACGTGTGCGGAACCCGAATGAGATTGCGCCGAGCGCCAGGAACGTGTGCAGGGCTTGATAGAAAAGGCACCAAGCGCCAGGGAACGTGCGCGGGACCCGACTGAAAATGTGCAAAGCGCAGGGGAGAGTGTGCGGGAACCAACCAAAAGTGTGCCAAGCGCCAGGGAACGTGTTCGCGACCCAACTAAAAGTGTGCCAAGCGACGGGGAACGTGTGTGAGACCGAAATTGAAAAGCGCCGAGCGCCGGAGAAAGAGTGCGGGACTCAACTGGGAGCGCGCCAAGCGCCGGGGAAAATGGGCGGGCCCCAGCTGAAAGTGCTTCATGCGCCGGGGAACATATCCAACTGGGAGTGCGCCAAGTGCCGGGAAAAGTGTGCGGGACCCAATTGGGAGCGCGCCAAGCGCCGAGCAAAGCGTGATGAACCCAACTGGGAGTGCGCCGAGTGCCGGGGAAAGTGTGCGGGACCTAACTGAGAGCGCGCCAAGCGCTGAGCAAAGCGTGAGGGACCCAACTGGGAGTGCGCCAAGCGCGGGAGATCGTGTGCGGGACCCAACTTCGGGTGCGCCAAGCGCCGAGCAAAGCGTGAGGGACCCAACTGGGAGTGCGTCAAGTGCCGGGGAAAGTGTGTGGGATTCGACCGAAAAAGCGCCAAGCGCAGGGCAAAGAGGGCGAGACCCAACTGGGAGTACGCCAAGCGTTACGGATCGTGTGTTTGACCCAACTGGGAGGGCCGGCAAAGGAGTGAAAATCGAAAATCCGTTCATGTTTCTGCGATTCATCCGTTCATCTGGTCGTTATTGGGTTCGGAAACCATAAAAAGGGTGTGAACTGTGGTGGTACTAGAAGGGGTGGGCAAGTGTGATGCAATAGGAGTCTACTACACAACTGCATGAACATTTGAAAAGTCATATCTGGTGGTGTAGTGTGCCTTTAAAAGGAAACCTTCGCTAAAATAAAGTGAAATTATCTAACTGTTTGGCTTTGCTACGGATTAGTATGATTTGGAAATGAAACATTTGTGAGAAACTCGTTAAAAGAAGTGAAATGTCTTATGCTACTGATTTGGCATGGGAATAAACTCGAAAGAAGCGCTAAAAACTCAGTGAAATGATTCATCGTTGATTTGGTTGTGCTCTTGTTTACCAAACAACAAAAATTGAAAGTGAGATTGAAAAACCAAATCACGCACATCTCTTCTGAAATCAACCTAACGCTTGCAGTTTAGGTTAACAAGTCTCAGGTCCTTGCAAAACTATGTTGTGTCTTCCACCTCAATCATTCAGAAATATTGATTTTCAAGCATTACTAAATTATCTGACGCGTTCGCTTCCGATTGACTATCAATTAATGAAAACGGAAATAACATCAGGTAGTGTGCTTATGCGAATGTCGTCAACTAAGGGAACTGCTGTCACACGAATACATAAATGCTCAGTAACAAGTGCGTGATTTGGTTTTTCAATGCCACACTCAATTTTTGTTGTTTAGTAAACAAATGTACAGCCAAATCAACGATGAATCATTTCACTGAGTTTTTAGCGCTTCTTTCGAGTTTATTCCCATGCCCAATTCAGTAGCATAAGACATTTCATTTCTTTTAACGAGTTTCTTACAAATGTTACATTTCCAAATCATATTAATCCGTAGCAAAGCAAAACAGTTAGATAATAACGAATTTATTTCACAACTGCATCATTACAGGATACAAAACAGAACAGAAAAGTGGTGAATCCAAAGAACCAAAACAGGTTTATTGACATCCGTATCTTCATGAAAGATCAGCACGACAGGGGTATCCCTGAGATCACTGCTGCGCGATGTTGTGCTCGTCTTCGTCCGCTGTACCATAGCAAAGATGACGTCGCTTCGCCGCTTCAGCCCCTCAAATAATGTGTGGAACCTCTGTAGAAAGTTGAGGTCAGATTTGGAATTCACAGGATTTAGGGGATGCCTCTTTTATGCCTTTTTATGCCAGGGTCATACTTCCCAAGACCGACGATAGCGATTTCAGGCATATTTCTTCACCTGGCGAGCAAAAATCATTCCCGGTGTCCGCCAGGCTTTAGACGGCGGCCCCCAGATCCCTGCCGGCGGTCTGCCAGGACAGTGGCCGATGGCTGGCAGACTATTGGCTACTACCCGGCACTCCTGCAACTGAGCAATCACTTGACTGCGGTCCGCCAGTCTCTTGGCAGAACGATGAATCGAGGTGGGTCCCTCACCGCAGATTGTTGGGTAGGAGATTGCCTACGCAACGGTCTGAGGTGAGGCATCTACCCCACCTCCCCAACCCCCCTAGCCGTGGGGGGACTTGCCCCTCAGCTGCCAAAAATATGCTAGCCTCTGTAGAGTGACTTCAGGTCACCTTCCAGGGCCGGCATTAAAGTTCCGAGTGAGCACTCATTCGACTGAAATGCCTTATATACCAGCTGGGCTTTTCATTGAAATCAGTGACTAAACTATAACATGTAGAAACGTGAGGAGTCGTTAGCTATATCGAGTGCCAGCCATGTGACGACTCGGCGCCAAGCGTTTATCTATTGTACCTATTTCACCAACCACAAACGTCGTCGACGATGGAAATGGCCCAGCACCCCTGTTTTGGAGGAGGACGCAAATACAGGGGCGGGCAAATACAGGGGGCGGGCAAATACAGAGGCGGGGCCAACTTCTCACTCGTGCAGCGTCATTGTGGGTCGTTTTTGACGCTTCAAAAAGCGTGAGCGTTGTGTTGGGTGCCATACCATTCTAATTCCGTAGTTATCTCAATTACGTTTACAAGCGTATATGCTGCCTTTAAACAAGAATCTATTTTAACTCTGTTTTGTGACTGTAGAGATGTGAATTGGGAGCGATGATCTGTTTTTCTCGATTTTAAAGACGAATTATAGCTTTCTTTGGTGAAAATCATATCTACATATTCCAAGGATGAAGATTTCTTCAAAATATTCTCAAATCAAACGGAATTTCAAATATTAGAGAATTCATCATTTAATGATCTCTTTATAAATGGTGATTTCTTCCCTACGAAAAAACAATGAATCAACGAAAATTTTCTCTTCTTTCCAAATGAGTGTCGTGAACATTTTCAGGATGGTTTAAAAGTGTCCAAGTGCGACTCTCAATGAATCTTGGCATTGATATGTAGTTGACCTTCGATTTTCTTGCAGCAACGACCAAGATCGTTATACACTCCTTTATTCAGCTTAGTTTCGGCGAGTTTCGCCGCCTTTAGAGCCTGGAAAAACCGAAAGCATGTCTGAAATACTACCC
This sequence comes from Aplectana chamaeleonis, assembly GCA_029168955.1. Lineage (NCBI taxonomy): Eukaryota > Metazoa > Nematoda > Chromadorea > Rhabditida > Cosmocercidae > Aplectana > Aplectana chamaeleonis. Next base: position 473,803 of record JAPDOI010000452.1, read on the forward strand.
CATCAAACCCCGTTTCATTCTACAGGCTAATATTCAAACGGAAGTGAGCAAACGACATGATGCCGTAGTAAATACCAACCTTTTGGAGGGACCGAATGGCCCAACAGCCTCAGATGGAACCAGTGAGGGCGACTAACTGGTAAGAACCCTAGGGACCACCTACACACCGGTGGAGGTGGAGGTCACGATCTTAGCCCGTGAATGTGGAATCTCAGCGCACAGAACTCTGGAAGCTTTTTGGATTGCCGCCAAAACACCAAAAATTAATAGAAAAGACGAATGTGTTGCGATGACCCAGGAGCTGGCGCCCTATTTCGACCTATGTGCATTCTGACCTATCGGTTGATCTGTGGGCGGACCCGGTGTGTAGGTGGTCCCGAGGGTTCTTACCAGTTAGTCGCCCTCACCGGTTCCATCTGAGGCTGTTGGGCCATTCGGTCCCTCCAAAAGGTTGGTATTTACTATGGCTTCATGTCGTTTGCTCACTTCCGATCCAACTACACACCAATGAATAGAATTTCAGCTTCTCAAGTTTGAGCATGAGCTTGTGGTGGTCAACCCTGTCGAATGTTTCGGATAAATCCAAATAAATCACAATATAAAAGAGTTGATCATCTGCGGCGGTTGCGATCCGGATGGCCTTGAAAGAAATCGGAAAACGGCTGCAGTTGTCCATCAGCTCAGCGGTAACGTCGACGTCGACTGCGGCAATCACACAATCGGACGAGTCGAACAGATTAAACGAGAAAGGGCATCGGATTGACCGAGATCCTTTGTATTGACGTACTTAATTTTGAAGTCGTAAATGAGTAGCGTGGTTGCCCATCGTTGAAGGCGGTTTGCACTGTATATTGGTACTCCTTTTTTGCTTCCGAAGATGGAAACCAGAGGCTTGTGGTCCGTCTTCAGTGTGAAGCGGTGTCCATGAATGAACCGGTGGTATTTTCGTACGGCGAAAATTAGGCCAAGTGCTTCTTTTTCGACTTGGCTGTAGTTTTTCTGTGCGGGCGTTAGTGCTCGGCTGACGTGATAGACGGCTTTTTCGGATCCATTAGGAAGGTGGTGTGATAGTACGGCTCCAATTCCATAGTTTGACGCGTCTGCTGCAACGATGATCGGCAAACTTGGGTCGAAATGTGTCAGGAGAAGGTCGGAGTTGAGCACAGCTTTTATGGCATCGAAAGAAGACTGATGTCTTTGTGTCCAAGTGTATTTCACGTCCTTTTTTGTAAGGTCGTCCAGCGGAGCTCGCATGTCGTGTAGGTTTTCACAAAAGTTCCGTAAAAATTTATCATACCGAGAAAGGCACGTAGCTGACTGACGTCCTTGGGTGGTGGCATCTTGACTATTGCTTCGATCTTGGTTGGATCTGGACGGCGTCCTTCGGCACTGATCACGAAACCAAGGTACTGGATTGTTGTCTGAAGAAAAGCGTACTCCTCGAGCCGTATACGAAATCCGTAATCGTTTATTCTGTTGAAGACCGCTTCGAGACGTTTGTTATGCTCTTCGACAGTCACTCCAGTGACGATGATGTCGTCCAAATAAGCGGCAGTTCCTTCAAGTACAGCGATGAGGGCGTCCATCTGTTGCTGAAAAATGCCTGGGGCTGGTTTTACACCAAAATGTAGGCGATTGAGACGAAAGAGTCCTCGGTGAGTGTTTACCAGGGAGTGTGCGGCAATCGCCGTTTGCCGATTGCCGTTTGCCGGCCATTTTTGGGGTTGCCGTTGCCGTTGCCGTTTGCCGAACTTTTCGTCTAAAACGGCAAATTTTCGGCAAACATCCGTTAAAACTACAAGATTTTGCCCTCACCGCAGTTTCTGTATTGGTCAGCGATTCAGATCTGCTACAAATAATTATTTTGACTAGTTTCAGCTACTAGTTCCAGCTCATGTAATGTGTAATTGTATCCATTAAATCGTTAAAAGACATTGATTTCTCCAGCGCAAATGACAGAAGAGTTTCACAACAGTACCGCGCATGTTTTTGTTTGCAAAAACGGCGTTTTGCGGCGTTTTTTTGAGCTCTAAAGCGCCCCATCGCCATAACTACTTTCAAAATTGATGAAATGAGTTTTTCAGGAAGTTTTCGTGTTCCTCTATGCGGGGCGAATGTAATGGTACGAGTATATAGCCCTTGAATTTCCAGTGTTCCTATAAAAATCTGTATTTCCTTCTACGATTCACATCAAACACAAATCAAAACAGGACAGATTTCTGCTATCATGACCATCTGATCAGTTCATAATGAGGGATTTTGTGGTACAAATATTCACTTTTCGATAAACTTCTGGAGCTGAATCTATGATTTTGTAACACCATCGTATAGGACTGAATGGAGACAATCTAAAAATGACTTCAGAATTGAAATTGGACTACTTTGAAACAAGTTAAGGCGTTGCGGCTCTTTGTAAGCGCAAAAAAAAACGTCGCAAGACGCTTTGTTTTGTTTTGTTTATTACGTCACTTAAGGTAAACGTCATATACACATAAATAAACACGTAAACTTACATAAATAAAAGTAATAGGAGTACAGTAATAGCCAGACGAATAGGTGTAATGATAGATGATGATTTCCGAGACATGAATGGGGAAAAAGAAAGAAGTTTACGGCATACTACGGCTTCAATAACTTGGCGGCGAATTTGCGTTTGAAACGTTTGAGTGTGAGCGGCGATGTCTCGCATTTCGTGAGCTTCAAGTATATTGAACCTGCGCGGTTTGTAAAGAATCTAGATCGCAAGGAGGTATTGGCCCTTTTAAAGGTGATCTTATTTCTTCCACCACGAGTGATCGATGGAAGCCAGGTAAAAAAGCTATTCAATTTTACTTTAATTACTCCATTGAGAATCTTGTGCACCATGCATACGTCAAACAGTGACCGTCGGGTTTCTAATGAGGAAATGCCAAGACACACATTCCTCCTCTGCGCACTAGGCATTGTATAGTATGTCGCCATTCCAGTCCTAATAAAAATTTTCCGAGAGAAATTATTTTGTATTTTCTCCAGAAGCTCTATATCTTTCTTCTGAGATGGATTGAAAACAGAGGTTCCAGACTCAACTAGCGGTCGAATGTAGGTGGTATAAGCTAGAAGGAGAGTCTCCTTGTTTCTAGTAGCTAATCCTTTGAAAATTTGAAATGTTCTCCCCAGCGCGTTTCTTGATATTGTAGCCCAATGTTCCGAAAAATCAAGTTTGTCATTGTAAATGAATCCGAGGTCCTTTACTTTGTTAGAGCGAACAATTGGTGACCCTTAGATATTGTGAACATTATTGTTTTCAAAAGATCCAATTCGCATGTGTAACTTTTTGTTGGCGATAAACCTAACTGCCATTCTTTGCACCAAAGGATCATTCTGTAAATTGCACGTCGTACCCGAGCAATTTCCATCAATGAAGATACTTCTCGATAGATTTTAACACCTTCTGCATAGATTTTACATTTAATTCCATCCATCTGTAATTGGAATGGAAGGTCTGCTATGTAAACGATGAATAGAAGTGGTGATAAGACACTTCCCTGAGGTACGCCGCTCGAGATGGGGAAAGCTTCAGAGAAACTTTCTCCAACTCGGACTTGGAATGTTCGCCCTTTAAGGAAATTCGAGATCCATTGGACCACAGTAGGGTGGAACTTCAATAATATGAATTTACGAATTAATTTTTCATGACTTACACGATCGAATGCTTTCTGGAAGTCAAAATATATGATGTCACAACTACGCTTTTCATCTAGCATCAGGGTCCAATCATTCAAACTTTCAAGCAGGTTGGATTCTGTTGATCTCCCCTTGATGAACCCATGTTGCTCTTGCGGGATTATTGAATTTTTTTCAAGATGATATTTGAGATGAGGTTTAAGTAGTCTCTCAAAAAGTCGACAAAGGTTGGACGTTATGCTCACCGGTCTGTAGTTTTCGCATTTGTTTGGCGGTGGCTTTTTGAGGATTGGAGTAACAAAGCTGTGTTTCCATCGCAAAGGGACCTCGGCTTGCATCAGTGATTGGTTAAAGATGTAGGCCAAAGGGCCCGCAATTATGTGCGCAGTGTTTAGAATGAAAGTAAATGGTGCGTTATCTGGGGTCCACGAATAGGATCTGGGACACTTGAGTATGGCTTCGTAAACCTGGGATGGAGTGAAAATAGGGTAGGTGTCCATAGGATGATCAACGGTTACGTTAAAGTTAGGTAGGGAGTGGTTGTCTTCAACAAACGACTTCAAAAACTCCTCTGCCAGCAAATTTGCTTTTTCAGCATCTCTGAATACAATACATTGGTCTTTCTCTAGACTCACGATACGATAAGAAGTGGAAAGCCTTTCATTTATCAACCTATAGAATCCATTTTTGTTACCCGTTTCAATGACTCTCTTCTCGACATTTCTATTGAATTTGCGGAGTTTGGCCATTAAAGAAGCTGTATACCTTCTATAATTGTCCCATAGTCCAGTATTTTTGGCTAGGTGGAATAAGTGGACGCGATGTTGCATCATGTTTTCTAAGTAGGGGGGTAGGTAACGGAATCTATGTGAGCTACTCAATTTCCATGGAACGAAAAATGAAATAGCATCATGAAGTATTCCTAGGAACAGTTCATATCTTTCGTTGACTGTTGCCAATGAGTTGAATGAGTCCAGCCAACGTATTTGGCTGAGTTGTTCGCAGATTTCTTTATAATCACATTTTGAGTAATCTTGGAAGTATACAGGAATCGGCATCTCGACAAAACAACGTATCTTGAAAACAATGCTGTTATGGTCACTAAGCCCAACTGGGTCAACAACTGATACATCGCTAACAAGTGAAGGATCGTTTGATAAAAGAAGATCCAAAATATTTGTGTCTCTAGTGGGTTCAAGTACGAATTGGGCTAATCCGTGAGAATTGAGCATCTCTAAGAAAGAAGAAAACTCTCCTGGGCTTCTGATATCTTTAGAGCACCAGTCGATACCTGGCATGTTAAAATCACCTATGATAATGGCTGGAGATTCACATGAGACTAGATCACTTAGTAGCCCTGTAAGTTGTTTGTGTGCCTCAGCTTTGCAATTAGGGGTTTTTATAAACAGCTATAACTCTGAAAGCGGACACGTTATCCAGTATGTCAACTGCAATCAATTCGTATGCATTAATGACAGAAGCAGAATGGGTAACAGTACTTGCGAGCCTATTGTGAATCAAAATTATGACTCCACCACCACTTTTCTTCGGCCTATCGCAACGCCACACGTCGTATTCGTTATGCAAATCCGTCAGTAAAGAAGCAATGGTATGGTTAGTTTTAAGCCAAGTCTCAGAAAAAATCAAAATGTCATAGTGAGTACTCAAGACTTTGTTTACATAGATGCTATTCCTAGAAAGAGATCTGATGTTCGCGTAAAAACATTTCAGAAAGGATACATCAGACCGAGGAGCCTCGGTTAGTTTCCCTGATTGCCCTTTGGTTGACCTTGTTGAGAGGAAATCAGGCTATTTTCAATCATATTCCTATGAGACGGTTCAGATAAGATGCTGGAATTGAGCGGAACAACATGCTCACAAGAATGATGAGGTGACTCAGGAGAATGCATGGGAGATCTGTTATGGGCAGTAGTAGACTGGGTCGAGTTTGTGGACGTCGATTGGGATTGGCTGTGTGATCCATTACGTTTTGCTAGTCTCTCAGCGCGAGCTTGATTCCTTTCCTCCCTAGTAAGGGAGGCCCTAATGAAAAGTTTAGGAATCGAAAAGCGCTTGAGATTATGAGCAGAACGTATTACATGACTGGCAAAGTAAGACGAGGGGAGCACGATTTTCACAGGCCTGGGAAACGTTGAATTAAAACGACCCATACGGAAAACTGAAATCGGTAAGCACTGGATTTGTAGAAAATCGAGAATTCGATGTACAGACAAATAATCATCCCAAGCACGTGCAGTGGACAATCTAGAGTGACTCTCAGGCAAACCGATAACAACTACTGAGCGGCTGCGCTCCTTTTCCTCAAATGAAACAGACTGTAATACAGATGGTGGAGTTGTATTCGAAATAGTAATGGAATCGCTGGAAGGATGAGAAATAGCATCCACATGAAAAGTTTTGGTATTGTGAGATTTTTTGAGTAGCTCATTCTCCGCCCTCAGTGACATCATTTCACATTCTAACTCACGGCTCCGACATAGTACAGAAAATCAGTTGTTTTCTATCTTCTAGTAGCGCGGTGATGACAGTGCGAAGATGAAGTGGTAGCGATTCGTCTTCCAGCCGTAGCTTCACATCGTTTTCGATCGTAGTAGGAGTAGGATTGAGACTCGGCGGCTTAGTATGACGAACAGGTTGACAGCAGCGAGGTGTTTCCATTTTCAGCGGAAGTCGTGTAGTTCCAGGAGCAGGAGATCTCGAGGCAGAGAAGGACTGCCGCTCGTTGAACAGGAGAGCGTGGGTCGGTTGAGGGTGATGAAGCAGTTGTAGTAGGAATGCAGTGCAGATTGACGAGTTCTGAGACGAGTTGAGTTGGAGGGGGAAGGGAAGCAGCCTGACGAGTTAGGAGACGAGTTGGTAGGGGAGGGAAGGGTTACTGGTGAGTGGAGAGGTGATAGCAGCTCGCACTTGTTGAGCCGTGGGCTGAGGTGGGTGGTGATAATAGCTCGCACTTGTTGAATCGTGAGCTGAAATGCGGATGGAGAGCTGAGTTAGAGTCGACCGCACGTGGGGGTAACAGAATGAGAATGTTTTCTTTGCAAGGAATTTGCTCGGTACTGTAGGTCTCCCAATTTTCTCTCAAGAAGGGCTAAGTTTGACTGGGTTTTTGCCTTCAAAATCCAAACCGGTAAAACGCCCGTATTGTTAAGCACATTTTTCCACCTCACATCCTCCAGAACTAGAAGAGGATGCCTGAAGCTCAGTATTATGACAACCAAAACCCAAATAAGAGCCATTTTTTCTCCAGCAGAACGAATCCTGTCTTAAATAAGTACTATTATCAAAAGAAACAAATCTCTTTCACTTTCTTTAGTTCTCGCGCCCGTCACAGTGAATAAAAATGAACTGATGAAAAAATCTTGACTAGGTAATCAGAGGAGTTCGTTCAAGTTCTAAGTTGTTGGGAGCCTTCGAATGTCTTTTCTAGATCATAAAATTCTTGGCCCCTCAAAAATGCCAAAAAGGCAAAGAAAAGTCTTTTTCAAAAGGCACACCGAAGTTCCAAGATTACAATACCGAATGATACAAAGTTGTAGCGTAAAAGCTGCATTTTTCAGACATATGAACCCTTTGAGAACTCATGTAGATCAGTCCGCTTATCGTCGGTTGGTGAGCTGATGGTAACACGTAATTGTGGTGAGCGCGAAGCGCTCACCAGGATTTGGCTTTGATCTCTTCCCGCGCGGATGCCCTACAATGAGATCACCTATTCATACCGTCAACAGAGGTATGAGCTGTACACTATTCGACGCGCTGCAAGAAATTACATATGTGTGCAACTTTTCATCCCAACTGGTCCCCGCTTTCTGAAGTTATGACCTCTCAAAGTACGCAAAAACGTTCTCCACCACCGCCTCCGCCTCCGCCTCCGCCTCCGCCTCCGCCACCGCCTCCGCTCTCCGCCTCCACCTCCGTCCGTCGAAAACCATTTTTTTGGAAGGCGTGGACCAAATCGCTCGAAAATTTGTGACTAAATGTAATAGACCACGGGAATGACGAAAATAATTGTCAGAACTCACCATAATGACTTCTGGGCCCCCAACGGGCGTGTGAAACTCGGAAACCGGCCTCTCAAGATTAGTTTAAAAAAAAGACGGGTTTTTCCTTATCAGTCATTGTTTTCTTAGAGACTCCATATAAATACCTTCCTCTCTAGGGTGGTGTACTCTAAACGTGCGGCTTGGAGCAGGACGCTATGGGGAAGGGTTGTTTTCGAGCGTGGCGCGTGTTTGTACCATGCGCACCAAAGATAAGAAGTCGTCGCAGGGTGTGCTGAAGTGTCGGTTGACTATGCGAGACCGCAGTAGGAGTATGCAGGACGTCGTGGAACTACAGCAACCCCTCAGTAGGTGCAGGACGCCGTAGAATGTGCAGGACCTCAGTAGGAGTGTGCAGGACCTTAGTAGGGAGTGTGCAGGGACATCATGGGACCTGTGCAGGACCCCAGTAGGGGTGTGCAGGACGTCGTAGAATGTGTGCAGGACCCCAGTAGGGGTGTGCAGGACCTCAGTAGGAGTGTGCAGGACATTTTGGGACCTGTGCAGGACCCCAGTAAGGGTGTGCAGGACGTCGTAGAATGTGTGCAGGACATTTTGGGACCTGTGCAGGACCCCAGTAAGGATGTGCAGGGCGTCGTAGAATGTGTGCAGGACCTCAGTGGGAGTGTGTGCAGGACCTTAGTAGGAGTGTGCAGGACATCATGGGACCTGTGCAGGACCCCAGTAGGGGTGTGCAGGACCTCAGTAGGAGTGTGCAGGACATCATGGGACCTGTGCAGGACCCCAGTAGGGTGTGCAGGACGTCGTAGAATGTGTGCAGGACCTCAGTAGGAGTGTGTGCAGGACCTTAGTAGGAGTGTGCAGGACATCATGGGACCTGTGCAGGACCCCAGTAGGGGTGTGCAGGACCTCAGGTAGGAGTGTGCAGGACATTTTGGGACCTGTGCAGGACCCTGCAGTAAGGGTGTGCAGGACGTCGTAGAATGTGTGCAGGACCTCCCAGTGGGAGTGTGCAGGACCTTAGTAGGAGTGTGCAGGACATCATGGGACCTGTGCAGGACCCCAGTAGAGAGGTGTGCAGGACCTCAGTAGGAGTGTGCATGACATTATGGGACCTGTACAGGACCTCAGTAGGAGTGCGCAGGATATCATGGAACGTGTGCAAGACCCCAGTAGGGGTGTGCAGGACGTCGTAGAATGTGTGCAGGACCTCAGTAGGAGTGTGCAGGACCTTAGTAGGAGTGTGCAGGACATCATGGGACCTGGGCAGGACCCCAGTAGGAGTGTGCAGGACATCATGGAACCTGTGTAGGACCCCAGTAGGGGGTGTGCAGGACATCGTAGAATGTGTGCAGAACATCAGTAGGAGTGTGCAGGACATCATGGGACCTGTGCAGGACCCCAGTAGGGGTGTGCAGGACGTCGTAGAATGTGTGCAGGACCTTAGTAGGAGTGTGCAGGACATCATGAAACATGTGCAAGACCCCTGTAAGGATGAGCAGGACTTCATGGAATGTGTGCAGGACATCAGTAGGAGTGTGCAGGACATCATGAAGCGTGTGCAGGACCCCAGTAGGGTTGAGCAGGACGTCATGGAATGTGTAGGACCTTAGTAAAATTACACAGGACATCATAGAACGTGTGCAGGACCCCAATAGGGGTGTGCAGGACATCATGGAATGTGTGCAGGACCTTAGTAGGAGTGTGCAGGACATCATGAAACGTGTGCAAGACCCCTGTAAGGATGATCAGAACTTCGTGGAATGTGTGCAGGACATCAGTAGGAGTGTGCAGGACATCATGAAGCGTGTGCAGGACCCCAATAGGGGTGTGCAGGACATCATGGAATGTGTGCAGGACCTTAGTAGGAGTGTGCAGGACATCATGAAACGTGTGCAAGACACCTGTAAGGATGATCAGAACTTCGTGGAATGTGTGCAGGACATCAGTAGGAGTGTGCAGGACATCATGAAACGTGTGCAAGACCCCTGTAAGGATGAGCAGGACTTCATGGAATGTGTGCTGGATCTCAGTAGGGGTGTGCAGGACGCCGTAGAATGTGTGCAGGACCTCAGTAGGAGTGTGCAGGACCTTAGTAGGAAGGTGCAGGACATCATGGGACCTGTGCAGGACCCCAGTAGGGGTGTGCAGGACGTCGTAGAATGTGTGCAGGACCTCAGTAGGAGTGTGGGACCTCAGTAGGAGTGTGCAGAACATCAAGAAACTTGTGCAGGACCCCAGTAAGGGTGTGCAGGACCTCAGTAGGTGTGTCCAGGACATTATGGGACCTGTGCAGGACCCCAGTAGGGGTGTGCAGGACGTCGTAGAGATGTGTGCAGGACCTCCCAGTGGGAGTGTGCAGGACCTTAGTAGGAGTGTGCAGGACATCATGGGACCTGTGCAGGACCCCAGTAGGGGTGTGCAGGACCTCAGTAGGAGTGTGCATGACATTATGGGACCTGTACAGGACCTCAGTAGGAGTGCGCAGGATATCATGGAACGTGTGCAGGACCCCAGTAGGGGTGTGCAGGACGTCGTAGAATGTGTGCAGGACCTCAGTAGGAGTGTGCAGGACCTTAGTAGGAGTGTGCAGGACATCATGGGACCTGTGCAGGACCCCAGTAGGAGTGTGCAGGACATCATGAAACCTGTGTAGGACCCCAGTAGGGGTGTGCAGGACATCGTAGAATATGTGTGCAGAACATCAGTAGGAGTGTGCATTACGTCATGGGACCTGTGCAGGACCCAGTAGGGGTGTACACGACGTCGTAGAATGTATGCAGAACCTTAGTAGGAGTGTGCAGGACATCATGAAACATGTGCAAGACCCCTGTAAGGATGAGCAGGACTTCATGGAATGTGTGCAGGACATCAGTAGGAGTGTGCAGGACATCATGAAGCGTGTGCAGGACCCCAGTAAGGTTGAGCAGGACGTCATGGAATGTGTGTAGGACCTTAGTAAAATTACACAGGACATCATGGAACGTGTGCAGGACCCCAATAGGGGTGTGCAGGACATCATGGAATGTGTGCAGGACCTTAGTAGGAGTGTGCAGGACATCATGAAACGTGTGCAAGACCCCTGTAAGGATGATCAGAACTTCGTGGAATGTGTGCAGGACATCAGTAGGAGTGTGCAGGACATCATGAAGCGTGTGCAGGACCCCAATAGGGGTGTGCAGGACATCATGGAATGTGTGCAGACCTTAGTAGGAGTGTGCAGGACATCATGAAACGTGTGCAAGACCCTGTAAGGATGATCAGAACTTCGTGGAATGTGTGCAGGACATCAGTAGGAGTGTGCAGGACATCATGAAACGTGTGCAAGACCCCTGTAAGGATGAGCAGGACTTCATGGAATGTGTGCTGGATCTCAGTAGGGGTGTGCAGGACGCCGTAGAATGTGTGCAGGACCTCAGTAGGAGTGTGCAGGACCTTAGTAGGAGTGTGCAGGACATCATGGGACCTGTGCAGGACCCCAGTAGGGGTGTGCAGGACGTCGTAGAATGTGTGCAGGACCTCAGTAGGAGTGTGCAGGACCTTAGTAGGAGTGTGCAGGACATCATGGGACCTGTGCAGGACCCCAGTAAGGGTGTGCAGGACGTCGTAGAATGTGTGCAGGACCTCAGTGGGAGTGTGTGGACCTTAGTAGGAGTGTGCAGGACATCATGGGACCTTTGCAGGACCCCAGTAGGGGTGTGCAGGACCTCAGTAGGAGTGTGCATGACATTATGGGACCTGTACAGGACCTCAGTAGGAGTGGGCAGGATATCATGGAACGTGTGCAGGACCCCAGTAGGGGTGTGCAGGGCGTCGTAGAATGTGTGCAGGACCTCAGTAGGAGTGTGCAGGACCTTAGTAGGAGGGTGCAGGACATCATGGGACCGGTGCAGGACCCCAGTAGAAGTGTGTGCAGGACATCATGGAACCTGTGTAGGACCCCAGTAGGGGTGTGCAGGACATCGTAGAATGTGTGCAGAACATCAGTAGGAGTGTGCAGGACATCATGGGACCTGTGCAGGACCCCAGTAGGGGTGTGCAGGACGTCGTAGAATGTGTGCAGGACCTTAGTAGGAGTGTGCAGGACATCATGAAACATGTGCAAGACCCCTGTAAGGATGAGCAGGACTTCATGGAATGTGTGCAGGACATCAGTAGGAGTGTGCAGGACATCATGAAGCGTGTGCAGGACCCCAGTAGGGTTGAGCAGGACGTCATGGAATGTGTGTAGGACCTTAGTAAAATTACACAGGACATCATGGAACGTGTGCAGGACCCCAATAGGGGTGTGCAGGACATCATGGAATGTGTGCAGGACCTTAGTAGGAGTGTGCAGGACATCATGAAACGTGTGCAAGACCCCTGTAAGGATGATCAGAACTTCGTGGAATGTGTGCAGGACATCAGTAGGAGTGTGCAGGACATCATGAAGCGTGTGCAGGACCCCAATAGGGTGTGCAGGACATCATGGAATGTGTGCAGGACCTTAGTAGGAGTGTGCAGGACATCATGAAACGTGTGCAAGACCCCTGTAAGGATGATCAGAACTTCGTGGAATGTGTGCAGGACATCAGTAGGAGTGTGCAGGACATCATGAAACGTGTGCAAGACCCCTGTAAGGATGAGCAGGACTTCATGGAATGTGTGCTGGATCTCAGTAGGGGTGTGCAGGACGCCGTAGAATGTGTGCAGGACCTCAGTAGGAGTGTGCAGGACCTTAGTAGGAGTGTGCAGGACATCATGGGACCTGTGCAGGACCCCAGTAGGGGTGTGCAGGACGTCGTAGAATGTGTGCAGGACCTCAGTAGGAGTGTGCAGGACCTTAGTAGGAGTGTGCAGGACATCATGGGACCTGTGCAGGACCCCAGTAGGGGTGTGCAGGACCTCAGTAGGAGTGTGCAGGACATTTTGGGACCTGTGCAGGACCCCAGTAAGGGTGTGCAGGACGTCGTAGAATGTGTGCAGGACCTCAGTGGGAGTGTGTGGACCTTAGTAGGAGTGTGCAGGACATCATGGGACCTGTGCAGGACCCCAGTAGGGGTGTGCAGGACCTCAGTAGGAGTGTGCATGACATTATGGGACCTGTACAGGACCTCAGTAGGAGTGGGCAGGATATCATGGAACGTGTGCAGGACCCCAGTAGGGGTGTGCAGGGCGTCGTAGAATGTGTGCAGGACCTCAGTAGGAGTGTGCAGGACCTTAGTAGGAGTGTGCAGGACATCATGGGACCTGTGCAGGACCCCAGTAGAAGTGTGCAGGACATCATGGAACCTGTGTAGGACCCCAGTAGGGGTGTGCAGGACATCGTAGAATGTGTGCAGAACATCAGTAGGAGTGTGTGCAGGACATCATGGGACCTGTGCAGGACCCCAGTAGGGGTGTGCAGGACGTCGTAGAATGTGTGCAGGACCTTAGTAGGAGTGTGCAGGACATCATGAAACATGTGCAAGACCCCTGTAAGGATGAGCAGGGACTTCATGGGACCTGTGCAGGACCCCAGTAGAAGTGTGCAGGACTTCATGGAACCTGTGTAGGACCCCAGTAGGGGTGTGCAGGACATCGTAGAATGTGTGCAGAACATCAGTAGGAGTGTGCAGGACATCATGGGACCTGTGCAGGACCCCAGTAAGTGTGCAGGACGTCGTAGAATGTGTGCAGGACCTTGGTAGGAGTGTGCAGGACATCATGAAACATGTGCAAGACCCCTGTAAAGGATGATCAGAACTTCGTGAATGTGTGCAGAACATCAGTAGAAGTGTGCAGGACATCATGGGACCTGTGCAGGACCCCAATAGGGGTGTGCAGGACATCATGGAATGTGTGCAGGACCTTAGTAGGAGTGTGCAGGACATCATGAAACGTGTGCAAGACCCCTGTAAGGATGATCAGAACTTCGTGGAATGTGTGCAGGACATCAGTAGGAGTGTGCAGGACATCATGAAGCGTGTGCAGGACCCCAATAAGGGTGTGCAGGACATCATGGAATGTGTGCAGGACCTTAGTAGGAGTGTGCAGGACATCATGAAACGTGTGCAAGACCCCTGTAAGGATGATCAGAACTTCGTGGAATGTGTGCAGGACATCAGTAGGAGTGTGCAGGACATCATGAAACGTGTGCAAGACCCCTGTAAGGATGAGCAGGACTTCATGGAATGTGTGCTGGATCTCAGTAGGGGTGTGCAGGACGCCGTAGAATGTGTGCAGGACCTCAGTAGGAGTGTGCAGGACCTTAGTAGGAGTGTGCAGGACATCATGGGACCTGTGCAGGACCCACAGTAGGGGTGTGCAGGACGTCGTAGAATGTGTGCAGGACCTCAGTAGGAGTGTGCAGGACCTTAGTAGGAGTGTGCAGGACATCATGGGACCTGTGCAGGACCCCAGTAGGGGTGTGCAGGACCTCAGTAGGAGTGTGCAGGACATTTTGGGACCTGTGCAGGACCCCAGTAAGGTGTGCAGGACGTCGTAGAATGTGTGCAGGACCTCAGTGGGAGTGTGTGGACCTTAGTAGGAGTGTGCAGGACATCATGGGACCTGTGCAGGACCCCAGTAGGGGTGTGCAGGACCTCAGTAGGGTGTGCATGACATTATGGGACCTGTGCAGGACCTCAGTAGGAGTGGGCAGGATATCATGGAACGTGTGCAGGACCCCAGTAAGAGAATTGTGCAGGGCGTCGTAGAATGTGTGCAGGACCTCAGTAGGAGTGCAGGACCTTAGTAGGAGTGTGCAGGACATCATGGGACCTGTGCAGGACCCCAATAGAGAAAGTGTGCAGGACATCATGGAACCTGTGTAGGACCCCAGTAGGGGGTGTACCCGGGACATCGTAGAATGTGTGCAGAACATCCCAGTAGGAGTGTGCAGGACATCATGGGACCTGTGCAGGACCCCAGTAGAGGGTGTGCAGGACGTCGTAGAATGTGTGCAGGACCTTAGTAGGAGTGTGCAGGACATCATGAAACATGTGCAAGACCCTGTAAGGATGAGCAGGACTTCATGGGACCTGTGCAGGACCCCAGTAAGAAGTGTGCAGGACATCATGGAACCTGTGTAGGACCCCAGTAGGGTGTGCAGGACATCGTAGAATGTGTGCAGAACATCAGTAGGAGTGTGCAGGACATCATGGGACCTGTGCAGGACCCCAGTAGGGTGTGCAGGACGTCGTAGAATGTGTGCAGGACCTTAGTAGGAGTGTGCAGGACATCATGAAACATGTGCAAGACCCTGTAAGGATGATCAGAACTTCGTGGAATGTGTGCAGGACATCAGTAGGAGTGTGCAGGACATCATGAAGCGTGTGCAGGACCCCAATAGGGGTGTGCAGGACATCATGGAATGTGTGCAGGACCTTAGTAGGAGTGTGCAGGACATCATGAAACGTGTGCAAGACCCTGTAAGGATGATCAGAACTTCGTGGAATGTGTGCAGGACATCAGTAAGTGTGCAGGACATCATGAAACGTGTGCAAGACCCCTGTAAGGATGAGCAGGACTTCATGGAATGTGTGCTGGATCTCAGTAGGGGTGTGCAGGACCTCAGTTCAATGTTCAGGACACCGTATGCAAGCCAGGCCTCCGAATCTACAAGAACGATAGTTAAGTCCGCCAGAACAGGGCTACCGTAATCTCACTCGAGTTGGCTCTAAAATTTTCTAAGTTCTGACTCCGATTTCGCTTCATCTTCCCTACAGGTGGTGATGTTTCCCTGCTTTTTAGTCCAGGCAGATCCTCAACTGCTGACCCCTAGAGAAGGACGGTGTGTGAATCAAGACACACCGCTCTTCACTTCTTTTATACTTTATCATTGATCGATTAGGTATCATCAAATTTGTTTACAGAGCCGAATAACATCATTCCTGAGATTACGGTAGTCCTCTTCTGGCGCACTTAACTATCGTTATCGTTCGCGCTGGAAATCAATTTCCATTTTTCAGGCTCAATTTCATGATTGAGCCCGGTAGACCACACTGGTAAACTTTGGCGCGTCAAAAATGTTGGACGATGAGGTTAATATCCGCCACCAATTCTCACCAGTCATCTAGCCCTTTTCCTAGAATGTTGGTGCGACAGTAAGATAACAGGAAAAATTGGTTACGGCACGAACTCCACATGCAGAAAAACTCCGAAAATGATTTTGGCGCGAAATTCAAATTCGTATTTACAATGTGTTCCGATTGACTTTTCTTTACAAATGAAGGTTTCATGGGCCCCTTCAACATTTTCTTTCACTAGAGGGCCAAGCTACGCAAAAACTCATAGAAATGATGGAAAACTCTGATAAAAGAGGCCTGATACTGCGCTATCAATCATTGTTTTTATTAGAGCTCTACGGAAATACTTCGACTGGTAGCCTCACCAATGGACCGTTCATTTCATTTCTGTCTTGAGTGGTGCGTGCTCCCCCCGTCTAGAAGAGTGCCTAGAACCTGTACAATTGGGTCATTTGAAACTCATTTCTTCATTTTCGACTTTTAAATTCAAAAAAGTATATGCCTTGCATCTATTTGTAGAAGCCGCGTTGCAACAATTATCTTGCAGTCTTAGCAGCGGAGCGGTTGTTTCTTCATTTCTACCACTATGTTTTCGAAAAAAAAACAACTTGACTTCTGGAGCTCGACGATATTGTAGAAGGGAAACCCTTGTAAAAAGTTGTGAAATTTCTGAAAGTTAGGCTCCGCAAAAAAGGTCAAGGATTTGGCATTGCTCTTAAATGTTGTGAAATTGTGGTGAGCGCGAAGCGCTCACCAGGATTTGGCTTTGATCTCTTCCCGCGCGGATGCCCTACAACGAGATTACCTATTCATACCGTCAACAGAGGTATGAGCTGTACACTATTCGACGCGCTGCAAGAAATTACATATGTGTGCAACTTTTCATCCCAACTGGTCCCCGCTTTCTAAAGTTATGACCTCTCAAAGTACGCAAAAACGTTCTCCACCACCGCCTCCGCCTCCGCCACCGCCTCCGCCTCCGCCTCCGCCTCCGCCTCCGCCTCCGCCTCCGCCTCCACATCCGTCCGTCGAAAACCATTTTTTGGAAGGCGTGGACCAAATCGCTCGAAAATTTGTGACTAGAGGTAATCGGCCACGGGAATGACGAAAATAATTGTCAGAACTCACCATAATGACTTCTGGGCCCTAACGGGCGTTTGAAACTCGGAAACCGGCCTCTCAAGAATAGTTTATGAAAATGGTGGGTTTTTCGTTATCAGTCATTGTTTTCTTAGACTCCATATAAACACCTTGCTCTCCAGGGTGGTGTACTTTGAACGTCCGGCTCGGAAGAGGACGCTGTGCGGGTTGATGTACTTGACCGCGGCGCGTATTCGTTCAAAGCGCACCATCGATAAGAAGGCGTCGCAGGATGTGCTGAAGTGTCGGTTGACTATGTGAGACCTCAGTAGGGGTGTGCAGGACGTCGTAGAATGTGGGCAGGGCCTTAGTAGGAGTATGCAGGACATCATCGAACGTGTGCAGGACCTTAGTAGGAGTGTGCAGGACATCATGGAACGTGTGCAGGACCCCAGTAGGGGTGTGCAGGACGTCGTAGAATGTGTGCAGGACCTCAGTAGGAGTGGGCAGGACATCATGGAACGTGTGCAAGACCTCAGTAGGAGTGTGCAGGACATCATGGAACGTGTGCAAGACATAGTAGGAGTGTGCAGGACATCATGGGACCTGTGCAGGACCTCAGTAGGAGTGTGCAGGACATCATTGTCCCTGCGCAGGACCTCAGTAGGAGTGTGCAGGACATCATTGTACCTGCGCAGGACCTCAGTAGGAGTGTGCAGGACATCATGGAACGTGTGGAAGACCTTAGTAGGAGTGTGCAGGACATCTTGGGACCTGTGCAGGACCTCAGTAGGAGTGTGCAGGACATCATGGAACGTGTGCAGGACCGTAGCAGGAGTGGGCAGGACATCATGGGACGTGTGCAAGACCTTAGTAGGAGTGGGCAGGACATCATGGGACGTGTGCAGCACCCCAGTAGGGGTGTTCAGGACGTCGTAGAATGTGTGCAAGACCTTAGTAGGAGTGTGCAGGACATCATGGGACCTGTGCAGAACCTCTGTAGGAGTGTGCAGGACATCATTGGACCTGTGCAGGACCTCAGTAGGAGTGTGCAGGACATCATGGAACGTGTGCAGGACCGTAGTAGGAGTGGGCAGGACATCATGGGACGTGTGCAAGACCATAGTAGGAGTGTGCAGGACATCTTGGAACGTGTGCAGGACCGTAGTAGGAGTGTGCAGGACATTATGGGACATGTGCAGGACCATAGTAGGAGTGTGCAGGAGATCATGGAACCTGTGCAGGCTCTCTTTAGGAGTGTGCAGGACATCATTGGACCTGTGAACGACTTCAGTAGGAGTGTGCAAGACATCATGGGACCTGTGCAGCACCTCAGTAGGAGTGTGCAGGATATCATGAAATGTGGGCAGGACCGTAGTAGGAGTGGGCAGGACATCATGGGACGTGAGCAAGACCTTAGTAGGAGTGGGCAGGACATCATTGGCTTTGATCTCTTCCCGCGCGGATGCCCTACAATGAGATCACCTATTCATGCCGTCACCAGAGGTATGAGCTGTACACCGTTCGATGCGCTGCAAGAAATTACATATGTGTGCAACTTTTCAAGCCAACTGGTCCCCGCTTTCCAAAGTTATGACCTCTCAAAGTACGCAAAAACGTTCTCCACCACCGCCCCCACCTCCGCCTACGCCACCGCCTCCGCCTCCACCTCCGTCCGTCGAAAACCATTTTTTCGGAAGGCGTGAACCAAATCGCTCAAAAAATTGTGAATAGAGGTAATCGGCCACGGGAATGACGAAAATAATTGTCAGAACTCACCATAATGACTTCTGGGCCCTTAATGGGCATTTCAAACTCGGAAACCGGCCTCTCAAGATTAGTTCATGAAAATGGTGGGTTTTTCGTTATCAGTCATTGTTTTCTTAGACTCCATATAAATACCTTGCTCTCCAGGGTGGTGTACTTTAAACGCCCGGCTCGGAAGAGGACGCTGTGCGGGATTGATGTACTTGACCGCGGCGCGTATTCGTTCCTAGCGCACCATCGATAAGAAGGCGTCGCAGGGTGTGCTGAAGTGTCGGTTGACTATGTGAGACCTCAGTAGGGGTGTGCAGGACGCCGTAGAATGTAAACAGGGCCTCAGTAGGAGTATGCAGGACATCAT
Source organism: Aplectana chamaeleonis (assembly GCA_029168955.1). Taxonomy (NCBI): domain Eukaryota; kingdom Metazoa; phylum Nematoda; class Chromadorea; order Rhabditida; family Cosmocercidae; genus Aplectana; species Aplectana chamaeleonis. The sequence continues at coordinate 492,678 of JAPDOI010000452.1, forward strand.
CGAACGTGTGCAGGACCTTAGTAGAAGTGTGCAGGACATCATGGGACCTGTGCAGGACCTCAGTAGGAGTGTGCAGGACATCATGGAACGTGTGCAGGACCGTAGTAGGAGTGGGCAGGACATCATGGGACGTGTGCAGGACCGCAGTAGGGGTGTGCAGGACGTCGTAGAATGTGTGCAGGACCTCATTATGAGTGGGCAGGACATTATGAGACCTGTGTAGGAAAAAAAAGGGAGCCGCGTTGCAACAATTATCTTGCAGTCTTAGCAGCGGAGGGGGTTGTTTCATCATTTCTACCACTATGTTTTCGAAAAAAAAAACAACTTGACTCTCAGAGCTTGACGATATTGTAGAAGGGAAACCCTTGGAAAAAGTTGTGAAATTTCTGAAAGTTGGGCTCCGCAGAAAAGGTCAAGGATTTGGCATTGCTCTAAAATGTCGTGAAATTGTTCCATTAGATTTGGCTATCAAACTGATTTTGTAAATGTAGTGAAATTGTTGAATCGATTTGGCTGTTGGTGGTATATGCAGACAACATAATCATTAAATGTAGTGAAATTGTTGCGAACGGATTTGGCAGGAGCTCTATGAATTATCAGAGTCAAATCACGCGTCAGAAGGGGTTTTTCTTGAAGCGCATATTGAATTAAATGAGAACAAGGATAAGTCTAGCAGCAAAAACGTTTCCATACAATGTGAACCGTGAAAGCGTTGATGACACGAAGACATAGCGTCAGTAGCTAATAAATTGTGTTAGAATTCATTTTCATGATTTTTATCTAATCGGTGAGGGAAGGTCTGGTACCTTAGTGGGAGCTACACTGAAAAGGCAGATTAACATTCGAAAACCTTATTTCTAGCCCCTAAGGCGACATTTCGTTTAGCAGTAATTAAGAAGTAGTTTTTTTGATTTTGTCTTTATTTGCTCGCCAGAGGACCTTCTGACGCGTGGTTTGACTCCGATAATTCATAGAGCTCCTGCCAAATCCGTTCGCAACAATTTCACTACATTTAATGATTATGTTGTCTGCATATACCACCAACAGCCAAATCGATTCAACAATTTCACTACATTTACAAAATCAGTTTGATAGCCAAATCTAATGGAACAATTTCACGACATTTTAGAGCAATGCCAAATCCTTGACCTTTTCTGCGGAGCCCAACTTTCAGAAATTGTGTTAGGAAATTGATCAATTATGCAAATGCTTTCTGCACATTTTTTAAATTGAAAAATGTTCACAGCGGTCACCAAAGGCGGTGTTCAATCATATGTATGTCCGATTTAGAGCTCGTTAGCTGATACAAAGGGTTGACTCATGGCATAGCTGAGTTTGTTGAGAAATGGTGTAAAGAAGAAAATTTTTTTTATAGGCAAAGATTGAAACCGCACTCAATTTTTAAACAGAAATCAAAAGATTAAAGGTCCAAAACAACAATGTCGAAAACCGTCTCAAAACAACCGAAACTCGAACATGGCGTACAACCTCTCTCCCACTTCCACTGCAGCCACAGGGAAGTGGGTGGGGCGAGCACACCACATTTAAGTTCGGGACCGTCTAGAGCGATTTACTGCTCGCTTTTAGCTGATACTGTTGTTGTAATGTACCTCGTGCCGGCTTGTAGGCTCTATCCACAGAAAGGGAAGGGCACAAAAGCTGTCCGGCTGGCTAAACGCTCTGCACGCGGCGCTTCATCGACGACGTGAGCGCAGCGGCTTTCCGTCGCGCGCGTAGTACCAGTCAAACTTTCACTAGACGCCTCTCGTTTTAAGTGTTCGATCAACATGTCAATCGGAGCTCTTGATTTCCTATGGAAATTCAAAAGCTGCTTTTGTCGTGAGCTCTGCATTCAGCTATGTAGACTAGTCTCACTCCACTCCTGTAGTTTCACAAAGGAAGCCATTCAATCGTAGTTTGATGTGAGAGGGATAAAAATCTTGAGTTAGCTGCCCGCCCCCGGATTGACAAGGCTGGGTCGCGCTGACCGCAAGCCCCTTTCAGAGTGAACCCTTTGCACATCAATCACACTTTGCACTGTTCAAAACGAAGCCAGCCCAAACCTTGGATCCTTAGAACTGCTTGTACGGAAACTTTGATTAGAGGGAGGGAAATCAACAGAATTATCTTCGGGGAGGGATAGGCTAACGGCATTTTCAAACTTGGCAGCGACTCCTATACAGATCACATACAGAACAGCGCTACTGGCGTTTTCTGATCATATGAGGCTTTCATGTAGCTTCGATATTTGGGATTTTTCTTCCTGTAAGAGCTAGTGAAACGCCAGGCACCTAGTAACTGGCAGATGCGGGCGAGCCGCGCTTCTCAATCGGTGACGAAATAATCTTTTTTATCTTTTTTATTGTTATCGCAGTTACAGAATGTTTCTTCTCAGGTATTCTTTATTGTTGTTCAAAGTTCATTAACTGTTTGGTGTGTTTTACGTGTGCCTTTGGCCACGTCTCAATAAATAAATAAATAAATATTGCATGGAACACCACACGACTGAACAAGTGTTGGTGTGTTATAGCACAAAACAGACTTTGCCGTTGGCCGTTTTGCCGTTTGCCGGTCATTTTTGGGGTTTGCCGTTGCCGTTGCCGTTTGCCGAAGTTTCAAATTCCTTTGCCGCACACCCCTGGTGTTTATGGTAAGCAGCGGTCGGGAATCGACATCCATTTCCAGTTGGAGGTAGGCTTCGGCAAGGTCCAGCTGGGAAAAGTACCGTCCTCCGTTCAGTTTGGTGAAAATGTCATCGGGCGTTGGAAGAGGATGTTGGTGCTGCTCGAGGGAATCGTACAATCCAGTTGAGTAGTCTGCACATAGTCTGATTGATTCGTTTTTTTAACGACGACGACGGGTGCTGCCCAGTCCGAGCGATCGACGGGCGAGAGAACGTCGGAAGCCACTAGACGGTCGATTTCTTCAGAGACGCGAGGAAGAGCTGCGTAAGGAATTGGGCGAGCTTTCCGAAAACAGGACTCCACGTCAGACTTAGAGTTTTAGGATATTTTTCGATTTTTGTGCAACGTCCTAATCCTGGAGCGAACACAGTAGCGAACTTCTTTTGGAGGTGCATAGTCAGCGAATATCCAGAATGTTTGGAAAGCGATGAGACGGAGATCGCGTTACAGGAGACGTTCGTCAGGTGGCGCAACAGTGGCTCGTCCTGTGCTATCCAGTCCAGTCCCAGTAGCGAGGTTGTGTCGGCAACGTGACAATTTCTCGTCCTTGACGTCCGTCGATGCTGAAGTTCCAATTAAATGGCCGCGAACCTTGATTTCGTTGTTGTTTGCAGATTTCAGCTTGAACAGCGGCGGCAGCAGCTCAGGGCGACCAATAGCGAGCCAGTCCTTGATGCTCAGTAGAGTAATATCGGCTCCAGTGTCGAGGCGCATCCTAACGTTAGATCCATTGATTGATACGGTTCGATATATTCGTTTCACCTGAGAAACGCCTGCGACATTTGAGGCAATCACGACGTTGTTGGCGTTGCGACGCTTCTTTCGAGTCGAAATCTTCTTCGAGAAGTTTTTGCAGGAACCTTTCTTGTGACCATCGCGGCCCCAGGCGTGGCATTTCTTCCCATTGTAGTCGCAGTCCTTCGCCCAGTGTGGTGCACCGCAGCGGAAACATGGCGAAGGCGGGTCTCGGTCTCCTGGTTGGCTCTTCTTGGCGTTTACGGCGTTGACATCAGATTGATGTGGTAGCGACTGGCTTCCGAGGAGTTTCGCATCCTGTCTGATGTCCATGAACTGCTGTATTTCGGAGCTTAATTCCTTGAGCGTCGTATCCGGCTTATCTTCCAGCTTGCGAAGTGCTCGGGCTCGAATGTCAGCATACTCGGTAGCAGCAAGCCCACATATCCATACGAGGCACTTCAATTGTTCCGGTGTGACAGTGACAATTCTGCCATCTCATGGCGATGGTTGACTAAGCCGGTGTAGTAACGAAGAGTTTCGCCGTTGCATTGCGTCCGCAGGTAAGTGTAGCGACGGGCGAAAACTGATGTGTTGTGTCCGAACAGCTCGTGGAGCGTCTTCACCGTTTCCTCAAAACGCACTTCAGATGCGTTATTCGGGAGTATGTAGCTCGTGAAGCGTGCGTAGGATGCTGCATCAAGTTTTGATACGATCAAACGGGTTCTTGCAGCGTCGTCCAGCGTGGAGCCATCTTTAGCAATGAGATCCTCGTACCTGTTATACCATACGTCGAATGTGCATCCGTTGTCGACGTCGTATACGAACTCTGGAAGACGTGTCGACAACGAATTTGTGACGAACTCGGCAGTTGTGACAGGAGCGGCTGCTGGGGCAGAAATCATCGTCGTGAAGATTCGCTCCATTCTGTCCATAACTGCATTCCGCGTCCTCTGTTGTACGGCTGCTTGAGCGTCGAGGATCGATCTCAGAGTGTCGGCGTCCATGAGTTCTTGTGGTCCTGATCGCCAGTTGTTGTAGATGTCTGTGGCGTGTAGAGAAGTGAAGACGATAGCTTTATTAGCAACCAAGAGTGAACATCACTGTGAAATCATGACCCTTTTATATGGCCATGGCTGATATCATCAGGGAGATAAGATATTATATTATCTCCTTAACACAAGTAAACGAAAATGTTCTGAACAAGAAGCACGCAAAGTGGGGAGAAATAAAGTGATAAAAATCATCCTCGAATGATAAAAATAGCCCCAATAATGTGATAAAATTTGACCCCAACTGATAAAAACCATCTGGAATGATAAAAATCCACCTGATACGACCATGGACGACATAGAGAAGGTGGAATTTTATCAGTTGAGGATGACTTTTATCACTCCATTCCTTCTCCGACACTGGGAGAGGAGATCTACGGGAGACATTGACGCTGTGGAGGAACTACAGGGGTGCGTTCCAAGAACATTACCATGGCAAAAGGCTCCCATGGAAACGTAGCCACGGCCGCGTGGAGGCAACTTACAGTTATAATTAGTAGTCATGGGGAGCGAATTTGTCCATGGAAAGGCTATTTGTCCTCCCCTCGTGGGAGCATTCCTGGAACGCACCCCAGGAGGTATATTGTACTACAGATGAACGAATGAAGATGATGAGGTGAACTACTGGAGTAATCGCCGCTCCGCAGCTGCGACGCAAACCTTTATAACGTTATTTCAAATGTACTGAACGCAATCAACACCTACAAACTACTTACTCAGAGAGCCGGTGGGGTCCTATTCGACCACGATAGGCTTTCGATTCGACTACAAAGCGGTTGGACGACGACACGCCCACGTACTTTCCGTGCGCCACGTGGCCTAATCGTCGTCCAGGTGAGAAGCACGTGCCGCCAATCATAGCCGTTTCACTCGGCCACGATACGCTTTTGATTGGACTACGATGAGTTTGGACGACGAACGAGCCACAATGCCCATGATTGAACACGTTGATCGATCGCATCAGAACTGACCCAGCGCATATCAGCCGCACAGCACGTATATAAGGGGCCCGATCCCAGAGAGAGTCCGCCTTTCGGGGCTGCTCCTGGAAGGTGACTACGGGTCACTTTTTGGACGATTTTTGAACCGTTAAGGGGTGTCCCCCACGGTCCTCAGCGGGGGGAGGTCCCTAGCTGTCGACCGTGGAAAGGGTGATGTCCCTGTCGTGGACTGCTGTGGGGTGATCCCTGCTGCGGGCCGTGACTTGAACCGTATCCTTGTTGGGAGACGCGCTCCCACCGAAGGCGTGGGAGCCCGCTCCCAGCGCCACGTGCTCATATCAAGCAGGCCACGTGCTGCTGCGTGGGAAACGGGGGGGAGCGGCAAGGGTTTTGTCTCTCTGCGCCACGTAGTCTTATCGAACAGGCCACGTGCTGCCGCGTGGGAAATAGGGTGCCGCAAAAGTTTTGCCTCGCTGTGCCACGTAGTGCTATCGAACAGGCCACGTGCTGCCGCGTGGGAAATGGGGGTGCAGCAAGGGTTTTTGCTCTCTGCGCCACGTAGTCCTATCGAACAGGCCACGTGCTCCTAGGAGCAGCACGTGCTGCTCCAAAAGTCCCTTTCAACTCGACTAGGTACCCGATTAGAAAGCCTATCGTTGCCGAATCAGACCCCCCGACTCCCTTAGTATATGACGCCAGACATTCGTCAGGATCATTAACATGTTTAGACAAAAGTATTAACAATGTTGCTGGTATTAAAGGCTTCTCATCTCACAGTGTGCCTCAGTCGGCTCTTCGGAGCCGGACCTGGAGTGCGTTCCAAGAACATTCCCATGGCTAAAGTTTTTCATGGAAACGCAGCCACTGCCGCGTGGAAGCAAATTAGCTGTTACAGATCGTGGCCATGGGAAACAAGTCTGGCCATGTAAAGGCTATTTGCCCTCCCACGGCATCATGGAAACATTCCTGGAACGCACCCCTGGAAGGTGGCCTCGAGTCACTCACCAGAAGATCCACCGGATACCGGAGGATAATTTTTGTCGCCAAGGGGAGGGGGCTCCCCACGGCTCGGGGGGGGGGGAGGTGTTACCCAACTTTGGGGCCATCTCTCCACGATCGACTGTGGAGTGCGCCCCACTGCGGACCGTGGCGGTGGGGTCACCCCTCCAGTGGGGACCCCAAAAGGGGATTACCCCAGTGGCATGTCCCCTGTGTGAACCCGGAAACAGTGAACCCCCTGTAAAAACACGCTAGGTTACCGCCTACACAGAATTTGAAATTCCCTCCAAAATCGAGTTCTGTTCAACTGCAGTGCTAGAATACCTGTAAAAACATGTTAGGTTTCGGTCATCTACAGGAGAATTCCGTTGATCTACAGCTGATAACAGTAGATCCTCCGGATAAGTCCAGTAGATGACCTCTCCCAGTGTCGGAGTTCCCGCTCTGCGTGTGTCTCATAGATATCGACCGGGTGAGACTAGGACGGCCGGTTTTCAGCCGACTATGACGGGGGCCTTAGAAGCCGAAGAATAATTTTTGGCAGCTGAGGGGATGGTCCCCATGGCTAGGGGGGGGTTCGTTCCGCACACGGAGACCGCGGTGGTAGCCATAGGAATAACCCACATGTGGCATCGACACAAACCACATGTGACAATGAAATAACTCACATGTGACATCGTAATAGCCCACATGTGGCAGGCCCGGTCACATGTGGACTATTACGATGTCATAGCGATGCAAATATTCTCAGAGAAGTTGCCACTTTGAGCGCAAGGCAAACACCAAAAGCGCAATGCCCGCCCTCTGACGTGAACAGATGAAATCTCGAGATCGTGAGATGAGCGATGGTTTCCGATCAATCGCCCCATTCTTCCCTTCATTCTCAACTTCTCTCTTTACTCAGGTCAGCTCGCATACATCGGCTGCAAGAAACGGAAGTTACAAGCCTTTGAAAACTCGTCCACTATGCTTCCCCAGCTCAATTCTTGAGGGACCACAACTCCGTTCCCAGATGATCTTGCATGATTCCAGAGACATCGTTGGAATCAGCATGGGACCGTTTTCAAGATAGGAGGAAAGACAGAAAAACGATTTTCATCGTGAATACTGCCTTTAAAGCATCGATCGACTCGCACTCCTCAACGCCATCGTGCCACGCGAATGTCTCCCACCCCCTGATATTCAAGAGGTAGTGTTCGAATCGCTGCAATCAAGCTGATCGCATGGTTCAAGCAGAATCAGGCCACTCAATATCCGCTTGATAGTCAAAGACTATAGTTGCACCATTCAAATAGATTCGAATCGATATATCCGATTTCTGAAACGATTTGGCATTGCTCTAAAATGTCGTGAACTTGATTCATTAGATTTGGTTATCAAACTGATATTCTAAATGAGGTGAAATTGTGGTGAGCGCGAAGCGCTCACCAGATTTGGCTTTGATTCGCCATCGCGCAACCCCCTGATCTCAGTATCAGGGTCCAGAGTAAACGTAGGAAGACCGTTCTTTTTGCATTTAATATACTTTAGAAAGGTGAATAACTGTTCGAAAAATGGTCGGGAATGGTTACCTTAGATTCGAGAAAAAGTGTCAAAACCACATCATTTTGGTCGAAAAAATGTTCATCTCCTTTTTTTTTCAGTTGGCGTTCACGATCTTGTTGGAACACTTATCGTTGAGCTAGAGAGCTCATTTTTGGCCAGGGAGCTGGTTTTGTTTGCACCTAGCTCAAATTTTGAAGTTGGTTGCTCAATTTTTGCGGAACCTCAAAATTGAGGGTCAAGAAAGACAAAAACACGTGAACATGTTATTATAAACCATCCGACGTTTACTTATTCGTAAAAATGAACTAGTGAAATAAACACCGTTACTGATAGGCTTTTGCTCAGGATTTGACGGGGCAACGCTTCAATCAATACGGCGGGATCTCGGAAGTACTTTTTGGAACGCCGCACGGTGTGACTCAGAAGTGCGCCACAGAACGCCGTAGATAGTGTGCGGGACCCCAGCAGGAGTGCGAAAGACGCCGTAGAACGTGTGTGGGACCAAAGTAGGAGTGCGCCGGACGCCGTAGAAAGTGTGCGGGACCCAAATGGGTGTGCGCAGAACGCCGTAGAAAGTGTGTGGGACCCAAATGGGTGTGCGCAGAACGCCGTAGAAAGTGTGCGGGGCCCAAGTGGGAGTGCGCCGGACGCCGTAGAAAGTGTGCGGGACCCAAATGGGTGTGCGCAGAACGCCCTAGACAGTGTGTGGGACCCAAATGAGAGTGCGCCGGAGGCCGTAGAAAGTGTACATGACCCAAGTGGGAGTGCGCCGGAGGCCGTAGAAAGTGTGCATGACCCAAGTGGGAGTGCGCCGGACGCCGTAGAAAGTGTGCGGGACCCAAATGGGTGTGCGCCGAACGCCCTAGAAAGTGTGTGGAACCCAAATGAGAGTGCGCCGGACGCCGTAGAAAGTGTGCGGGACCCAAATGAGAGTGCGCCGGACGCCGTAGAAAGTGTGCGGGACCCAAATGGATGTGCGCAGAACGCCGTAGTAAGTGTGTGGGTCCCAAGTGAGAGTGCGCCGGACGCCGTAGAAAGTGTGCGGGACCCAAATGAGAGTGCGTCGGACGCCGTAGAAAGTGTGCGGGACCCTAGTGGGAGTGCGCCAGACGCCGTAGAAAGCGTGCGGGACCCAAGTGGGAGGGCGCCGGACGCCGTAGAAAGTGTGCGGGACCCAAATGGGCGTGCGCAGAACGCCGTAGAAAGTGTGCGGGATCTAAATGAGTGCGCCGGACGCCGTAGAAAGTGTGCGGGACCCAAATGAGAGTGCGTCGGACGCCGTAGAAAGTGTGCGAGACCAAAGTGGGAGTGCGCCAGACGCCGTAGAAAGCGTGCGGGACCCAAGTGGGAGGGCGCCGGACGCCATAGAAAGTGTGCGGAACCCAGAAGGGCGTGCGCAGAACGCCGTAGAAAGCGTGCGGGACCCAAATGAGAGTGCGCCGGACGCCGCAGAAAGTGTGCGGTGACAAAGTGAAAGTGCGCAAGACGTTGTAGAAAGTGTGCGGGACCCAAATGAGAGTGCGCCAGACGCCGTAGAAAGCGTGCGGGACCCAAGTGGGAGAGCGCCGGACGCCGTAGAAAGTGTGCGGGACCCAAATGAGCCTGCGCAGAACGCCGTAGAAAGTGTGCGGGACCCAAGTGAAAGTGCGCAAGACGCCGTAGAGCGTGTGCGGGACCCAAATAGAAGCACGCCAATGCCGATAATTTTTTTCCGCAGGGCTACCAATACCATTCTTGAGCAAAACATGATAACGAACGATAACACACGCTCATAACATGCGGGGTATAAAAGGGCAGAGGAGCGGTATGCATTCATTCACACACCGTTCTCTTCGAAGTGGCTGAGGAGGTCGAAATTGTGCAAACACGTTTGTTGGCTATTACGATGTGCTCATATCCAAGCTGACACTCAGAAAATTTTAGAAGGAGGGTTACGGTAGCACTGCGGAAAAATGATCGGCATGAGCGTGCTTGTGACCCAAATGGGTGTGCGCAGAACGCCCTAGAAAGTGTGTGGAACCCAAATGAGAGTGCGCCGGACGCCGTAGAAAGTGTGCGGGACCCAAATGAGAGTGCGCCGGACGCCGTAGAAAGTGTGCGGGACCCAAATGGATGTGCGCAGAACGCCGTAGTAAGTGTGTGGGTCCCAAATGAGAGTACGCCGGACGCCGTAGAAAGTGTGCGGGACCCAAATGAGAGTGCGCCAGACGCCGTAGAAAGCGTGCGGGACCCAAGTGGGAGAGCGCCGGACGCCGTAGAAAGTGTGCGGGACCCAAATGGACCTGCGCAGAACGCCGTAGAAAGTGTGCGGGACCCAAGTGAAAGTGCGCAAGACGCCGTAGAGCGTGTGCGGGACCCAAATAGAAGCACGCCAATGCCGATAATTTTTTTCCGCAGGGCTACCAATACCATTCTTGAGCAAAACATGATAACGAACGATAACACACGCTCATAACATGCGGGGTATAAAAGGGCAGAGGAGCGGTATGCATTCATTCACACACCGTTCTCTTCGAAGTGGCTGAGGAGGTCGAAATTGTGCAAACACGTTTGTTGGCTATTACGATGTGCTCATATCCAAGCTGACACTCAGAAAATTTTAGAAGGAGGGTTACGGTAGCACTGCGGAAAAATGATCGGCATGAGCGTGCTTGTGACCCAAATGGGTGTGCGCAGAACGCCCTAGAAAGTGTGTGGAACCCAAATGAGAGTGCGCCGGACGCCGTAGAAAGTGTGCGGGACCCAAATGAGAGTGCGCCGGACGCCGTAGAAAGTGTGCGGGACCCAAATGGATGTGCGCAGAACGCCGTAGTAAGTGTGTGGGTCCCAAATGAGAGTACGCCGGACGCCGTAGAAAGTGTGCGGGACCCAAATGAGAGTGCGCCATACGCCGTAGAAAGCGTGCGGGACCCAAGTGGGAGAGCGCCGAACGCCGTAGAAAGTGTGCGGGACCCAAATGGACCTGCGCAGAACGCCGTAGAAAGTGTGCGGGACCCAAGTGAAAGTGCGCAAAGACGCCGTAGAGCGTGTGCGGGACCCAAATAGAAGCACGCCAATGCCGATAATTTTTTTCCGCAGGGCTACCAATACCATTCTTGAGCAAAACATGATAACGAACGATAACACACGCTCATAACATGCGGGGTATAAAAGGGCAGAGGAGCGGTATGCATTCATTCACACACCGTTCTCTTCGAAGTGGCTGAGGAGGTCGAAATTGTGCAAACACGTTTGTTGGCTATTACGATGTGCTCATATCCAAGCTGACACTCAGAAAATTTTAGAAGGAGGGTTACGGTAGCACTGCGGAAAAATGATCGGCATGAGCGTGCTTGTGACCCAAATGGGTGTGCGCAGAACGCCCTAGAAAGTGTGTGGAACCCAAATGAAAGTGCGCCGGACGCCGTAGAAAGCGTGCGGGACCCAAGTGGGAGGGCGCCGGACGCCGTAGAAAGTGTGCGGGACCCAAATGGATGTGCGCAGAACGCCGTAGTAAGTGTGTGGGTCCCAAATGAGAGTACGCCGGACGCCGTAGAAAGTGTGCGGGACCCAAATGAGAGTGCGCCGGACGCCGTAGAAAGTGTGCGGGACCCAAATGGATGTGCGCAGAACGCCGTAGTAAGTGTGTGGGTCCCAAATGAGAGTACGCCGGACGCCGTAGAAAGTGTGCGGGACCCAAATGAGGAGTGCGCCGGACGCCGTAGAAAGTGTGCGGGACCCAAGTGGGAGTGCACCGGACGCCGTAGAAAGTGTGCGGTACCCAAATGAGAGTGCGCCAGACGCAGTAGAAAGTGTGCGGGACCCAAATGAGAGTGCGTCGGACGCCGTAGAAAGTGTGCGGGACCCAAGTGGGAGTGCGCCGGACGCCGCAGGAAGTGTGTGGTGACAAAGTGAAAGTGCGCTAGACGCCGTAGAAAGTGTGCGGGACCCAAATGAGAGTGCGCCGGACGCCGTAGAAAGTGTGCGGGACCCAAATGGATGTGCGCAGAACGCCGTAGTAAAGTGTGTGGGTCCCAAATGAGAGTGCGCCGGACATATGCCGTAGAAAGTGTGCGGGACCTAAATGAGAGTGCGCCAGACGCCGTAGAAAGCGTGCGGGACACAAGTGGGAGAGCGCCGGACGCCGTAGAAAGTGTGCGGGACCCAAATGGACCTGCGCAGAACGCCGTAGAAAGTGTGCGGGACCCAAGTGAAAGTGCGCAAGACGCCGTAGAGCGTGTGCGGGACCCAAATAGAAGCACGCCAATGCCGATAATTTTTTTCCGCAGGGCTACCAATACCATTCTTGAGCAAAACATGATAACGAACGATAACACACGCTCATAACATGCGGGGTATAAAAGGGCAGAGGAGCGGTATGCATTCATTCACACACCGTTCTCTTCGAAGTGGCTGAGGAGGTCGAAATTGTGCGAACACGTTTGTTGGCTATTACGATGTGCTCATATCCAAGCTGACACTCAGAAAATTTTAGAAGGAGGGTTACGGTAGCACTGCGGAAAAATGATCGGCATGAGCGTGCTTGTGACCCAAATGGGTGTGCGCAGAACGCCCTAGAAAGTGTGTGGAACCCAAATGAGAGTGCGCCGGACGCCGTAGAAAGTGTGCGGGACCCAAATGAGAGTGCGCCGGACGCCGTAGAAAGTGTGCGGGACCCAAATGGATGTGCGCAGAACGCCGTAGTAAGTGTGTGGGTCCCAAATGAGAGTACGCCGGACGCCGTAGAAAGTGTGCGGGACCCAAATGAGAGTGCGCCGGACGCCGTAGAAAGTGTGCGGGACCCAAATGGATGTGCGCAGAACGCCGTAGTAAGTGTGTGGGTCCCAAATGAGAGTACGCCGGACGCCGTAGAAAGTGTGCGGGACCCAAATGAGAGTGCGTCGGACGCCGTAGAAAGTGTGCGGGACCCAAGTGGGAGTGCACCGGACGCCGTAGAAAGTGTGCGGTACCCAAATGAGAGTGCGCCAGACGCAGTAGAAAGTGTGCGGGACCCAAATGAGAGTGCGTCGGACGCCGTAGAAAGTGTGCGGGACCCAAGTGGGAGTGCGCTGGACGCCGCAGAAAGTGTGGGGTGACAAAGTGAAAGTGCGCTAGACGCCGTAGAAAGCGTGCGGGACCCAAATGAGAGTGCGCCGGACGCCGCAGAAGGTGTGCGGTGACAAAGTGAAAGTGCGCAAGACGCCGTAGAAAGTGTGCGGGACCCAAATGAGAGTGCGCCAGACGCCGTAGAAAGCGTTCGGGACCCAAGTGGGAGGGCGCCGGACGCCGTAGAAAGTGTGCGGGACCCAAATGGGCGTGCGCAGAACGCCGTAGAAAGCGTGCGGGACCCAAATGAGAGTGCGCCGGACGCCGCAGAAAGTGTGCGGTAACAAAGTGAAAGTGCGCAAGACGCCGTAGAAAGCGTGCGGGACCCAAGTGGGAGGGCGCCGGACGCCGTAGAAAGTGTGCGGGACCCACATGGGCGTGCGCAGAACGCCGTAGAAAGTGTGCGGGACCCGAATGAGAGTGCGCCAGACGCCGTAGAAAGCGTGCGGGACTCAAGTGGGAGGGCGCCGGACGCCGTTGAAAGTGTGCGGGACCCAAATGGGCGTGCGCAGAACGCCGTAGAAAGTGTGCGGGACCCAAATGAGAGTGCGCCGGACGCCGTAGAAAGTGTGCGGTGACACAGTGAAAGTGCGCAAGACGCCGTAGAAAGTGTGCTGGACCCAAATGAGAGTGCGCCAGACGCCGTAGAAAGCGTGCGGGACCCAAGTGAAAGTGCGCAAGACGCCGTAGAACGTGTGCGGGACCCAAATAGAAGCACGCCAATGCCGATCATTTTTTCCGCAGGGCTACCGTAACCATTCTTGAGCAAAACATGATAACGAACGATAACACACGCTCATAACATGCGGGGTATAAAAGGGCAGAGGAGCGGTATGCATTCATTCACACACCGTTCTCTTCGAAGTGGGCGAGGAGGTCGAAATTGCGCAAACACGTTTGTTGGCTACTACGATGTGCTCATATCCAAGCTGACACTCAGAAAATTTTTGAAGGAGGGTTACGGTAGCCCTGCGGAAAAAATGATCGGCATGAGCGTGCTTGTGACCCAAATGGGTGTGCGCAGAACGCCGTAGAAATTGTGTGGGACTCAAATGAGAGTGCGCTGGACACAGTAGAAAGTGCCGGACCCAAATGGGTGTGTGCAGAACGCCGTAGAAAGTGTGCAGGACATCAGTGGGAGTGTGGAAGATGTAACAGAATATGCGCAGGACATTAGTGGGAGTGTGCAGCACCTCATAGAAAGTGTGTAGTACATCAGTGAAAGGGTGCAGGCCATCATAAAAAGTGTGCAGGACATCAGAATAAGTGTGCAGGGCATCAGTTGGAGTGCGCAGGACGTCATAGAAAGGGGAGGGGGGCAGGAAATCAGTGGGTTCACTTTCATCTAACACCACCAGGCATAAATCATGTTAGAAAGGAAACCTTTAGGAAAAATGAATGAAATTCCTGAAAGTTTAGGTTCCTGACAAAAGTAAAGATTTGGGATGGCCATAGAAATATCCTCAGTTAAAAAGGGAAGATAAAGAAAAATGAAAAAAGGTTTTGAAATATTCCTGAGAACGATTTGGCGTAGAATAATTTGTTTTTCGGCAAATGAAGTGAAATAGTTGAAAGTATGATTTGGCAGTCGAGCTTGAACCAACTATTGATAAGAGTTGTGCAAAACGAAGATCGCCTTGTCTGCGCTTATCCGTAGAACATATCAAAGCGAAATCACGCGTGAAATGGAAAGCATCAAAACTTTTTTGGGAGCTGTGATGCGGCGGTCTTCACGTATTAGGTGAAGTAAAATCAACACGCGTGATTTTGCTTCGATATGTTCTACGGATAAGCACAGAGAAGGCGATCTTCGTTTTGCACAACTCTTATCAATAGTTGGTTCAAGCTCGACTGCCAAATCATACTTTCAACTATTTCACTTCATTTGCCGAAAAACAAATTATTCTACGCAAAATCGTTCTCAGGAATATTTCAAAACCTTTTTTCATTTTTCTTTATCTTCCCTTTTTAACTGAGGATATTTCTATGGCCATGCCAAATCTTTACTTTTGCCAGGAACCTAAACTTTCAGGAATTGTTGAATTGGTTTGGCTGTTGTTGGTATATGCAGACAACATAATCATCAAATATAGTGAAATTGTTGCAAATGGATTTGCCAGGCGCTCTATGAATTATCAGAGTCAAATCACGCGTCAGAAAGGGTTTTGCTTGGAGCGTTTATTGAATCAAATGAGAACAAGAATAGGTCTAGCAACAAAAACGTTTCCATACAAAGTGAACCGTGAAAGCGTTGAGGACACGAAGACATAGCGTCAGTGGCTCATAAATTGTGTTAAATTTCGTTTTCGTGATTTTTATCTAATCGGTGAGGGAAGGTCTAGTACCTTAGAGGGAGCTACACTGAAAAGGCAGATTAACATTCGAAAACCTTATTTCTAGCCCATAAGGCCACATTTCGTCCAGCTGTAATTAAGAAGTAGTTTTTTTCTTTTTGTCTTTATTTGCTCGCCAGAGGACCTTCTGACGCGTGGTTTGACTCCGATAATTCATAGAGCTCCTGCCAAATCCGTTTGCAACAATTTCACTACATTTAATGATTATGTTATCTTCATATACCAACAACAGCCAAATCGATTCAACTATTTCACTACATTTAGAAAATCTGTTCGATAGCCAAATCTAATGAAACAATTTCACTACATTTTAGAGCAATGCCAAATCCTTGACCTTTTCTGCGGAGCCCAACTTTCAGAAATTTCACAACTTTTTTCAAGGGTTTCCCTTCTAAACCATCGTCAATCTCTAAAAGTCAAGTTGTTGTTTTTTGTCGAAAACTTAGTGGTAGAAATGAGGAGACAACCGCTGCGTTGCTAAGAGTGCAAGGTAATTGTTGCAACGCGGCTTCCTACAAATAGATGCAAGGCATATACTTTTTGAATTTAAAAGTCGAAAAAATGAAGAAATGAGCTTCAAAAGGACCCAATTGTACAGGTTCTAGGCACTATTCTAGACGGGGGGCACGCACCATTCAAGATAGAAATGAAATGAACGGCTAATTGGTGAGGCTACCAGTCGAAGTATTTCCGCAGAGCTCTAATAAAAACAATGATTGATAGCGCAGTATCAGCCTCTTTTATCAGAGTTTTTCCTCATTTCTATGAGTAAATCTTGGGTGGCCCCACCACGTCTAGAGGATATACCCAGGGTCAGCCGCTCTAGCCAAACTTCACCGGTTCATGCTGATGTGGCTCGTCTGCGCCGGCCCATATGTCTGTTTCGGAAAAGGAACGATAGTTAAAGGCAGTGTTCACGATGAATATCGGACTCGAGTTCGACCCAAAAATGGGATTGTTTTGTCGTGAGGTAACTAATAGTGAAGAAACAGCGAAGAAAAACGTCCAGAATAAGTCAAAATAACGGCTTCTTAATTCAGGGCGTGGACGAGAATCATGGGCCCTGCTGATTTCGTCAAGCGCGCGCTAATCGCGAAATCTGCGCGAATCGGTAATGCTAATTGCGGCAGAGTTGCTTGGCAATTTGCCATCGAAACGCGTGCGGCGCCACAAGCTCGTCCGATCGGGGGCGGACCGGGATAGGTAGGCGCATCGGGAGAGCTTTCAAAGCCGTTTGTATTCATTTCTGGCCAGTTTTCGTTGCCTTCTTAGACCCTATCCTCTACAGCACCTGCCAACTTAGAGTTTCACACCGAGACCTCGAGAACGAGATTTGTCGTGAACACTGCTTTAAGTGCGCCAGAAGAGGGCTACCGTAATCTTAGGAATAATGTTATTCGGCTCTCGTAAACAAATTTGATGATACCCAATTGATCAATGATAAAGTATAAAAGAAGTGAAGAGCGGTGTGTCTTGATTCACACACCGTCCTTCTCCAGAGGTCAGCAGTTGAGGATCTGCATGGACTACAAAGCAGGAAAACATCACCACCTGTAGGGAAGATGAAGCGAATTCGGAGTCAGAACTTAGAAAATTTTAGAGCTAACTCGAGTGAGATTAAGGTAGCCCTGTTCTGGCGGACTTAACTATCGTTCTTGTAGATTCGGATGCCTGGCTTGCATACGGTGTCCTGAGCATTAAACTGAGGTCCTGCACACTCCTACTGAGATCCAGCACACATTCCATGAAGTCCTGCTCATCCTTACAGGGGTCTTGCACACGTTTCATGATGTCCTGCACACTCCTACTGATGTTCTGCACACATTCCACGAAGTTCTGCTCATCCTTACAGGGGTCTTGCACACGTTTCATGATGTCCTGCACACCCCTATTGGGGTCCTGCACACGTTCTATGATGTCCTGCACGATTTTACTAAGGTCCTACACACATTCCATGACGTCCTGCTATCCCTACTGGGGTCCTGCACGCGCTTCATGATGTCCTGCACACTCCTACTGATGTCCTGCACACATTCCATGAAGTCTTGCTCATCCTTACAGGGGTGTTTCACACGTTTCATGATGTCCTGCACACTCCTACTAAGGTCCTGCACACATTCTACGACGTCCTGCACACCCCTACTGGGGTCCTGCACAGGTCCCATGATGTCCTGCACACACTCCTACTGAGGTTCTGCATTCTACGACGTCCTGCACACCCCTACTGGGGTCCTGCACAGGTCCCATGATGTCCTGCAAACTCCTACTGAGGTTCTGCACACATTCTACGACGTCCTGCACACCTCCTACTGGGGTCCTGCACAGGTCCATGATGTCCTGCACACTCCCTACTGAGGTTCTGCACACATTCTACGACGTCCTGCACACCCCTACTGGGGTCCTGCACAGGTCCCATGATGTCCTGCACACTCCTACTAAGGTTCTGCACACATTCTACGACGTCCTGCACACTCCTACTGGGGTCCTGCACAGGTTCCATGATGTCCTGCACACTCCTACTGATGTTCTGCACACATTCTACGACGTCCTGCACACCCCTACTGAGGTCCTGCACAGGTCCCATGATGTCCTGCACACTCCTACTGAGGTTCTGCACACATTCTAGGACGTCCTGCACACCCCTTCTGGGGTCCTGCACAGGTCCCATGATGTCCTGCACACTCCTACTGAGGTTCTGCACACATTCTACGACGTCCTGCACACCCCTTCTGGGGTCCTGCACAGGTCCCATGATGTCCTGCACACTCCTACCAAGGTCCTGCACACTCCTACTGAGGTCCTGCACACATTCTACGACGTCCTGCACACCCTACTGGGGTCCTGCACATGTCCCATGATGTCCTGCATACTCCTACTAAGGTCCTGCACACTCCCACTGAGGTTCTGCACACATTCTACGACGTCCTGCACACCCCTACTGGGGTCCTGCACAGGTCCCCATGATGTCCTGCACCTCCTACTAAGGTCTTGCACACGTTCCATAATGTCCTGCAGACTCCTACTGAGTGTCCTGCACACCCCTACTGGGGTCCTGCACAGGTCCCATGATGTCTTGCACACTCCTACTAAGATCCTGCACACTCCTACTGAGGTCCTGCACACATTCTACGACGTCCTGCACACCCCTACTGGGGTCCTGCGGGTCCCATAATGTCCTGCACACTCCTACTGAGGTCCTGCACACCCTACTGGGGTCCTGCACAGGTCCCATGATGTCCTGCACACTCCTACTGGGGTCCTGCACAGGGCCCATGATGTCCCTGCACACTCCTACTAAGGTCCTGCACACTCCTACTGAGGTCCTGCACACATTCTACGACGACGACCTGCACACCCCTTACTGGAGTCCTGCACAGGCCCATGATGTCCTGCACACTCCTACTGAGGTCCTGCACAGGTACCATAATGTCCTGCACACTCCTACTGAGGTCCTGCACACCCCTACTGGGGTCCTGCACAGGTCCTATGATGTCCTGCACACTCCTACTAAGGTCCTGCACACATTCTACGACGTCCTGCACACCCCTACTGGGGTGCTGCACACGTCCCATGATGTTCTGCCCACTCCTACTGGTCTTGCACACGTCCCATGATGTCCTGCCCACTCCTACTACGGTCCTGCACACGTTCCATGATGTCCTGCACACTCCTACTGAGGTCTTCCACACGTTCCATGATGTCCTGCACACTCCTACTGAGGTCCTGCGCAGGTACAATGATGTCCTACACACTCCCTACTGAGGTCCTG
Organism: Aplectana chamaeleonis; assembly: GCA_029168955.1. NCBI lineage: Eukaryota > Metazoa > Nematoda > Chromadorea > Rhabditida > Cosmocercidae > Aplectana > Aplectana chamaeleonis. The sequence goes on from JAPDOI010000452.1 coordinate 511,842, forward strand.
CGCAGGTACAATGATGTCCTGCACACTCCTACTGAGGTCTTGCACAGGTCCCATGATGTCCTGCACACTCCTACTAAGGTCTTGCACACGTTCCATGATGTCCTGCACACTCCTACTGAGGTCTTGCACACGTTCCATGATGTCCTGCCCACTCCTACTGAGGTCCTGCACACATTCTACGACGTCCTGCACACCCCTTACTGGGGTCCTGCACACGTTCCATGATGTCCCTGCACACTCCTACTGAGGTCTTGCACAGGTCCCATGATGTCCTGCACACTCCTACTAAGGTCTTGCACACGTTCCATGATGTCCTGCACACTCCTACTGAGGTCTTGCACACGTTCGATGATGTCCTGCATACTCCTTCTGAGGCCCTGCCCACATTCTACGACGTCCTGCACACCCCTACTGAGGTCTCACATAGTCAACCGACACTTCAGCACATCCTGCGACGCCTTCTTATCGATGGTGCGCTTTGAACGAATACGCGCCGCGGTCAAGTACATCAACCCGCACAGCGTCCTCTTCCGAGCCGGACGTTCAAAGTACACCACCCTGGAGAGCAAGGTGTTTATATGGAGTCTAAGAAAACAATGACTGATAAACGAAAACCCACCATTTTCATAAACTATTCTTGAGAGGCCGGTTTCCGAGTTTCAAACGCCCTTTAGGGGCCCAGAAGTCATTATGGTGAGTTCTGACAATTATTTTCGTCATTCCCGTGGCCGATTACCTCTAGTCACAAATTTTCCGAGCGATTTGGTCCACGCCTTCCAAAAAAATGGTTTTCGACGGACGGAGGTGGAGGCGGAGGCGGAGGCGGTGGTGGAGAACGTTTTTGCGTACTTTGAGAGGTCATAACTTTAGAAAGCGGGGACCAGTTGGGATGAAAAGTTGCACACATATGTAATTTCTTGCAGCGCGTCGAATAGTGTACAGCTCATACCTCTGTTGACGGTATGAATAGGTGATCTCATTGTAGGGCATCCGCGCGGGAAGAGATCAAAGCTGGTCTGGTGAGCGCTTCGCGCTCACCACAATTTCACGACATTTTAGAGCAATGCCAAATCCTTAGCCTTTTCTGCGGAGCCCAACTTTCAGAAATTCCACCACTTTCCCCCAGGGTTTCCCTTTTACAATATCGTCAATCTCTAAAGGTCAATTTCTGAAAGTTGGGCTCCGCAGAAAAGGTCAAGGATTTGGCATTGCTCCTAAATGTTGTGAAATTGTTTTATTGGATTTGGCTCTCAACTTGATTTTTCAAATGTAGTGAAATTGTCGAATTGATTTGGCTGTGATGATACTATATGCAGATAACATAATCATTAAATCTAGTGAAATTGTTGCAAACGGATTTGGCAGGAGCTCTATCAATTATCACAGTCAAATCACGCGTCAGAAGGGGTTTTCCTTGAAGCGCATATTGAATCGAATGAGAACAGGAATAAACCTAGCAGCAAAAACGTTTCTATACAATGCGAACCGTGAAAGCGTTGAGGACACGAAGACATAGAGTCAGTAGCGAGTAAATTGCGTTAGATTTCGTTTTCATGATTTTTATCTCATCGGTGAGGAAGGTCTGGTACCTGAAAAGGCCACACTGAAAAAGGCAGAATAGCATTCGGAAACCTTAATTCTAGCCCATAAGGCCACGTTTCGTTCAGCATTGTTGACTGAGGATTATTATTTTTTTCTTTTTGTCTTCATTCTGCTCGCCAGAGGACCTTCTGACGCGTGATTTGACTGTGATAATTGATAGAGCTCCTGCCAAATCCGTTTGTAACAATTTCACTAGATTTAATGATTATGTTATCTGCATATAGTATCATCACAGCCAAATCAATTCGACAATTTCACTACATTTGAAAAATCAAGTTGAGAGCCCAATCCAATAAAACAATTTCACAACATTTTAGAGCAATGCCAAATCCTTGACCTTTTCTGCGGAGCCCAACTTTCAGAAATTTCACAACTTTTTACAAGGGTTTTCCTTCTACAATATCGTCGAGCTCCAGAAGTCAAGTTGTTTTTCGAAAACATAGTGGTAGAAATGAAGAAACAACCGCTCCGCTGCTAAGACAGCAAGATAATTGTTGCAACGCGGCTTCCTACAAATAGATGCAAGGCATATACTTTTGAATTCAAAAGTCGAAAAATGAAGAAATGAGTTTCAAAATGACCCAATTGTACAGGTTCTAGGCACTCTTCTAGACGGGGGGGGCACGCACCACTCAAGACAGAAATGAAATGAACGGCCCATTGGTGAGGCTACCAGTCGAAGTATTTCCGTAGAGCTCTAATAAAAACAATGATTGATAGCGCAGTATCAGGCCTCTTTTATCAGAGTTTTCCATCATTTCTATGAGTTTTTGCGTAGCTTGGCCCCTCTAGTGAAAGAAAATGTTGAAGGGGCCCATGAAAAACCTTCATTTGTAAAGAAAAGTCAATCGGAACACATTGTAAATACGAATTTGAATTTCGCGCCAAAATGATTTTCGGAGTTTTTCTGTATGTGGAGTTCGTGCCGTAACCAATTTTTCCTGTTATCTTACTGTCGCACCAACATTCTAGGAAAAAGGGCTAGATGACTGGTGAGAATTGGTGGCGGATATTAACCTCATCGTCCAACGTTTTTGACTCGCCAAAGTTTACCAGTGTGGTCTACCGGGCTCAATCATGAAATTGAGCCTGAAAAATGGAAATTGATTTCCAGCGCGAACGATAGTTAAGTGCGCCAGAAGAGGACTACCGTAATCTCAGGAATGATGTTATTCGGCTCTCGTAAACAAATTTGATGATACCCAATTGATCAATGATAAAGTATAAAAGAAGTGAAGAGCGGTGTGTCTTGATTCACACACCGTCCTTCTCCAGAGGTCAGCAGTTGAGGATCTGCCTCGACTACAAAGCAGGAAAACATCACCACCTGTAGGGAAGATGAAGCGAAATCGGAGTCAGAACTTAGAAAATTTTAGAGCCAACTCGAGTGAGATTACGGTAGCCCTGTTCTGGCGGACTTAACTATCGTTCTTGTAGATTCGGAGGCCTGGCTTGCATACGGTGTCCTGAACATTGAACTGAGGTCCTGCACACCCCTACTGAGATCCAGCACACATTCCATGAAGTCCTGCTCATCCTTACAGGGGTCTTGCACACGTTTCATGATGTCCTGCACACTCCTACTGATGTCCTGCACACATTCCACGAAGTTCTGATCATCCTTACAGGGGTCTTGCATACGTTTCATGATGTCCTGCACACTCCTACTAAGGTCCTGCACACATTCCATGATGTCCTGCACACCCCTATTGGGGTCCTGCACACGCTTCATGATGTCCTGCACACTCCTACTGATGTCCTGCCCAACATTCCACGAAGTTCTGATCATCCTTACAGGGGTCTTGCACACGTTTCATGATGTCCTGCACACTCCTACTAAGGTCCTGCACACATTCCATGAGGTCCTGCACACCCCTATTGGGGGTCCTGCACACGTTCCATGATGTCCTGTGTAATTTTACTAAGGCCCTACACACATTCCATGACGTCCTGCTCAACCCTACTGGGGTCCTGCACACGCTTCATGATGTCCTGCACACTCTACTGATGTCCTGCACACATTCCATGAAGTCCTGCTCATCCTTACAGGGGGTCTTGCACATGTTTCATGATGCCCTGCAGACTCCTACTAAGGTGCTGCACACACTCCTTGACGTCCTGCTCATCCTTAATGTGGTCCTGCACCGGTCCCATGATGTCCTGCGCACTCCTACTGATGTTCTGCACACATTCTACGATGTCCTGCACACCTCTACTTGGGTCCTACACAGGTTCCATGATGTCCTGCACACTTCTACTGGGGTCCTGCACAGGTCCCATGATGTCCCTGCACACTCCTACTAAGGTCCTGCACACTCCTACTGAGGTCCTGCACACATTCTACGACGTCCCTGCACACCCCTACTGGGGTCCTGCACACGTTCCATGATATCCTGCGCACTCCTACTGAGGTCCTGTACAGGTCCCATAATGTCATGCACACTCCTACTGAGGTCCTGCACACCTACTGGGGTCCTGCACAGGTCCCATGATGTCCTGCACACTCCTACTAAGGTCCTGCACACCTCCACTGAGGTCCTGCACACATTCTACGACGTCCTGCACACCCTTACTGGGGTCCTGCACAGGTCCCAAAATGTCCTGCACACTCCTACTGAGGTCCTGCACACCCCTACTGGGGTCCTGCACAGGTCCCATGATGTCCTGCACACTCCTACTAAGGTCCTGCACACTCCTACTGAGGTCCTGCACACATTCTACGACGTCCTGCACACCCCTACTGGGGTCCTGCACAGGTCCCATGATGTCCTGCACACTCCTACTAAGGTCCTGCACACTCCCTACTGAGGTCCTGCACACATTCTACAGCATCCTGCACACCCCTACTGAGATCCAGCACACATTCCATGAAGTCCTGCTCATCCTTACAGGGGTCTTGCACACGTTTCATGATGTCCTGCACACTCCTACTGATGTCCTGCACACATTCCACGAAGTTCTGATCATCCTTACAGGGTCTTGCATACTGTTTCATGATGTCCTGCACACTCCCTACTAGGTCCTGCACATTCCATGATGTCCTGCACACCCCCTATTGGGGTCCTGCACACGCTTCATGATGTCCTGCACACTCCCTACTGATGTCCTGCCCACATTCCACAGTTCTGATCATCCTTACAGGGGTCTTGCACACGTTTCATGATGTCCTGCACACTCCTACTAAGGTCCTGCACACATTCCATGATGTTCTGCACACCCCTATTGGGGTCCTGCACACGTTCCATGATGTCCTGTGTAATTTTACTAAGGCCTTAAACACATTCCATGACGTCCTGCTCAACCCTACTGGGGTCCTGCACACGCTTCATGATGTCCTGCACACTCCTACTGATGTCCTGCACACATTCCATGAAGTCCTGCTCATCCTTACAGGGGTCCTGCACACGTTTCATGATGTCCTGCACACTCCTACAAAGGTCCTGCACACATTCTACGACGTCCTGCACACCCCTACTGGGGTCCTGCACAGGTCCCATGATGTCCTGCACACTCCTACTAAGGTCCTGCACACATTCTACGACGTCCTGCACACCCCTACTGGGGTCCTGCACAGGTTCCATGATGTCCTGCACACTCCTACTGATGTCCTGCACAGGTCCCCATGATGTCCTGCACACTCCTACTAAGGTCTGCACACCCTACTGAGGTCCTGCACATTCTACGACGTCCTGCACACCCCTACTGGGGTCCTGCACACATTCCATGATATCCTGCGCACTCCTACTGAGGTCCTGTACAGGTCCCATAATGTCATGCACACTCCCTACTGAGGTCCTGCACACCCCTACTGGGGTCCTGCACAGGTCCCATGATGTCCTGCACACTCCTACTAAGGTCCTGCACACTCCCACTGAGGTCCTGCACACATTCTACGACGTCCTGCACACCCTTACTGGGGGTCCTGCACAGGTCCCAAAATGTCCTGCACACTCCTACTGAGGTCCTGCACACCCCTACTGGGGTCCTGCACAGGTCCCATGATGTCCTGCACACTCCTACTAAGGTCCTGCACACTCCTACTGAGGTCCTGCACACATTCTACGACGTCCTGCACACCCCTACTGGGGTCCTGCACAGGTCCCATGATGTCCTGCACACTCCTACTAAGGTCCCACACTCCTTCTGAGGTCCTGCACACATTATACGATGTCCTGCACACCTACTGAGATCCAGCACACATTCCATGAAGTCCTGCTCATCCTTACAGGGGTCTTGCACACGTTTCATGATGTCCTGCACACTCCTACTGATGTCCTGCACACATTCCACAGTTCTGATCATCCCTTACAGGGGGTCTTGCACACGTTTCATGATGTCCTCCTCCCTCCTACTAAGGTCCTGCACACATTCCATGATGTCCTGCACACCCCTATTGGGGTCCTGCACACGCTTCATGATGTCCTGCACACTCCTACTGATGTCCTGCACACATTCCACAAAGTTCTTATCATCCTTACAGGGGTCTTGCACACGTTTCATGATGTCCTGCACACTCCTACTAAGGTCCTGCACACATTCCATGATGTCCTGCACACCCCTATTGGGGTCCTGCACACGTTCCATGATGTCCTGTGTAATTTTACTAAGGTCCTACACATTCCATGACGTCCTGCTCAACCCTACTGGGGTCCTGCACACACTTCATGATGTCCTGCACACTCCTACTGATGTCCTGCACACATTCCATGAAGTCCTGCTCATCCTTACAGGGTCTTGCACATGTTTCATGATGTCCTGCACACTCCTACTAAGGTCCTGCATTCTACGACGTCCTGCACACACCCTACTGGGGTCCTGCACAGGTCCCATGATGTCCTGCACACTCCTACTGATGTTCTGCACACATTCTACGATGTCCTGCACACCCCTACTGGGGTCCTACACAGGTTCCATGATGTCCTGCACACTCCTACTGGGGTCCTGCACAGGTCCCATGATGTCCTGCACACTCCTACTAAGGTCCTGCACACACTCCTACTGAGGTCCTGCACACATTCTACGACGTCCTGCACACCCCTGCTGGGGTCCTGCACACGTTCCATGATATCCTGCTGCCTCTCTACTGAGGTCCTGTACAGGTCCCCATAATGTCATGCACACTCCTGCTGAGGTCCTGCACACCCCTACTGGGGTCCTGCACAGGTCCCATGATGTCCTGCACACTCCTACTAAGGTCCTGCACACTCCTACTGAGGTCCTGCACACATTCTACGACGTCCTGCACACCCCTACTGGGGTCCTGCACAGGTCCCATGATGTCCTGCACACTCCTACTAAGGTCCTGCACACTCCTACTGAGGTCCTGCACACATTCTACGGCGTCCTGCACACCCCTACTGAGATCCAGCACACATTCCATGAAGTCCTGCTCATCCTTACTGGGGTCTTGCACACGTTTCATGATGTTCTGCACACTCCTACCGATGTCCTGCACACATTCCACGAAGTTCTGATCATCCTTACAGGGGTCTTGCACACGTTTCATGATGTCCTGCACACTCCTACTAAGGTCCTGCACACATTCCATGATGTCCTGCACACCCCTATTGGGGTCCTGCACACGTTCTATGATGTCCTGCACACTCCTACTGATGTTCTGCACACATTCTACGATGTCCTGCACACCCCTACTGGGGTCCTACCCAGGTCCCATGATGTCCTGCACACTCCTACTAAGGTCCTGCACACATTCTACGACGTCCTGCACACCCCTACTGGGGTCCTGCACACGTTCCATGATATCCTGCACCTCCTACTGAGGTCCTGTACAGGTCCCATAATGTCATGCACACTCCTACTGAGGTCCTGCACACCCCTACTGGGGTCCTGCACACATTCTACGGCGTCCTGCACACCCTTACTGGGGTCCTGCACAGGTCCCAAAATGTCCTGCACACTCCTACTGAGGTCCTGCACACATTCCACGAAGTTCTTATCATCCTTACAGGGGTCTTGCACACGTTTCATGATGTCCTGCACACTCCTACTAAGGTCCTGCACACATTCCATGATGTCCTGCACACCCCTATTGGGGTCCTGCACACGTTCCATGATGTCCTGTGTAATTTTACTAAGGTCCTACACACATTCCATGACGTCCTGCTCAACCCTACTGGGGTCCTGCACACACTTCATGATGTCCTGCACACTCCTACTGATGTCCTGCACACATTCCATGAAGTCCTGCTCATCCTTACAGGGGTCTTGCACATGTTTCATGATGTCCTGCACACTCCTACTAAGGTCCTGCACACATTCTACGACGTCCTGCACACCCCTACTGGGGTCCTGCACAGGTCCCATGATGTCCTGCACACTCCCTACTGATGTTCTGCACAACATTCTACGATGTCCTGCACACCCCTACTGGGGTCCTACACAGGTTCCATGATGTCCTGCACACTCCCTGCTGGGGGTCCTGCACAGGTCCCATGATGTCCTGCACACTCCTACTAAGGTCCTGCACACTCCTACTGAGGTCCTGCACACATTCTACGACGTCCTGCACACCCCTACTGGGGTCCTGCACACGTTCCATGATATCCCTGCGCACTCCTACTGAGGTCCTGTACAGGTCCCATAATGTCATGCACACTCCCTACTGAGGTCCTGCACACCCCTACTGGGGTCCTGCACAGGTCCCATGATGTCCTGCACACTCCTACTAGGTCCTGCACACTCCTACTGAGGTCCTGCACACATTCTACGACGTCCTGCACACCCTACTGGGGTCCTGCACAGGTCCCATGATGTCCTGCACACTCCTACTAAGGTCCTGCACACTCCTACTGAGGTCCTGCACACATTCTACGGCGTCCTGCACACCCCTACTGAGATCCAGCACACATTCCATGAAGTCCTGCTCATCCCCTTACTGGGGTCTTGCACACGTTTCATGATGTTCTGCACACTCCTACCGATGTCCTGCACACATTCCACGATGTTCTGATCATCCTTACAGGGGTCTTGCACACGTTTCATGATGTCCTGCACACTCCTACTAAGGTCCTGCACACATTCCATGATGTCCTGCACACCTATTGGGGTCCTGCACACGTTCTATGATGTCCTGCACACTCCTACTGATGTTCTGCACACATTCTACGATGTCCTGCACACCCCTGGGGTCCTACCCAGGTCCCATGATGTCCTGCACACTCCTACTAAGGTCCTGCACACATTCTCACGATGTCCTGCACACCCCTACTTGGGGTCCTGCACACGTTCCATGATATCCTGCGCACTCCCTACTGAGGTCCTGTACAGGTCCCATAATGTCATGCACACTCCTACTGAGGTCCTGCACACCCCTACTGGGGTCCTGCACACATTCTACGGCGTCCTGCACACCCTTACTGGGGTCCTGCACAGGTCCCAAAATGTCCTGCACACTCCTACTGAGGTCCTGCACACCCCTACTGGGGTCCTGCACAGGTCCCATGATGTCCTGCACACTCCTACTGATGTCCTGCACACATTCCACGAAGTTCTGATCATCCTTACAGGGGTCTTGCACACGTTTCATGATGTCCTGCACACTCCTACTAAGGTCCTGCACACATTCCATGATGTCCTGCACACCCCTATTGGGGTCCTGCACACGCTTCATGATGTCCCTGCACACTCCTACTGATGTCCTGCACACATTCCACTAGTTCTTATCATCCTTACAGGGGGTCTTGCACACGTTTCATGATGTCCTGCACACCTCTACTAAGGTCCTGCACACATTCCATGATGTCCTGCACACCCCTATTGGGGTCCTGCACACGTTCCATGATGTCCTGTGTAATTTTACTAAGGTCCACACACACATATTCCATGACGTCCCTGCTCAACCCCTACTGGGGTCCTGCACACACTTCATGATGTCCTGCACACTCCTACTGATGTCCTGCACACATTCCATGAAGTCCTGCTGCACACCTTACAGGGGTCTTGCACATGTTTCATGATGTCCTGCACACTCCTACTACTAAGGTCCTGCACACATTCTACGACGTCCTGCACACCCCTACTGGGGTCCTGCACAGGTCCCATGATGTCCTGCACACTCCTACTGATGTTCCTGCACACATTCTACGATGTCCTGCACACCCCTACTGGGGTCCCACACAGGTTCCATGATGTCCTGCTGCACACTCCTACTGGGGTCCTGCACAGGTCCAATGATGTCCTGCACACTCCTACTAAGGTCCTGCACACTCCTTACTGAGGTCTTGCACACATTCTGACGACGTCCTGCACACCCCTACTGGGGTCCTGCACACGTTCCATGATATCCTGCGCACTCCTACTGAGGTCCTGCACAGGTCCCATAATGTCATGCACACTCCTACTAAGGTCCTGCACACCCCTTACTGGGGTCCTGCACACAGTCCCATGATGTCCTGCACACTCCTACTAAGGTCCTGCACACTCCTACTGAGGTCCTGCACACTTCTACGACGTCCTGTACACCCCTACTGGGGTCCTGCACAGGTCCCATGATGTCCTGCACACTCCTACTAGGGTCCTGCACACTCCTACTACTGAGGTCCTGCACACATTCTGCACATACGGCGTCCTGCACACCCCTACTGAGATCCACAAGGCACACATTCCATGAAGTCCTGCTCATCCTCTACTGGGGTCTTGCACACGTTTTCATGATGTTCTGCACACTCCTACTGATGTCCTGCACACATTCCACGAAGTTCTGATCATCCTTACAGGGGTCTTGCACACGTTTCATGATGTCCTGCACACTCCTACTAAGGTCCTGCACACATTCCATGATGTCCTGCACACCCCTATTGGGGTCCTGCACACGCTTCATGATGTCCTGCACACTCCTACTGGGATGTCCTGCACACATTCCACGAAGTTCTTATCTCATCCTTACAGGGTCTTGCACACGTTTCATGATGTCCTGCACACTCCTACTAAGGTCCTGCACACATTCCATGATGTCCTGCACCCTATTGGGGTCCTGCACACGTTCCATGATGTCCTGTGTAATTTTACTAAGGTCCCACACACATTCCATGACGTCCTGCTCAACCCTACTGGGGTCCTGCACACACTTCATGATGTCCCTGCACACTCCTACTGATGTCCTGCACACATTCCATGAAGTCCTGCTCATCCTTACAGGGTCTTGCACATGTTTCATGATGTCCTGCACACTCCTACTAAGGTCCTGCACACATTCTACGACGTCCTGCACACCCCTACTTCAGGGTCCTGCACAGGTCCCATGATGTCCTGCACACTCCTACTGATGTTCTGCACACATTCTACGATGTCCTGCACCACCCTACTGGGGTCCTACACAGGTTCCATGATGTCCCTGCACACTCCTACTGGGGTTCTGCACAGGTCCAATGATGTCCTGCACACGCCTACTAAGGTCCTGCACACTCCTACTGAGGTCTCGCACACATTCTACGACGTCCTGCACACCCCTACTGGGGTCCTGCACACGTTCCATGATATCCTGCCTGCACTCCTACTGAGGTCCTGTACAGGTCCCATAATGTCATGCACACTCCTACTGAGGTCCTGCACACCCTACTGGGGTCCTGCACAGGTCCCATGATGTCCTGCACACTCCTACTAAGGTCCTGGTCCTGCACACTCCTACTGAGGTCCTGCACACATTCTACGACGTCCTGTACACCCCTACTGGGGTCCTGCACAGGTCCCATGATGTCCTGCACACTCCTACTAGGGTCCTGCACACTCCTACTGAGGTCCTGCACACATTCTACGGCGTCCTGCACACCCCTACTGAGATCCAGCACACATTCCATGAAGTCCTGCTCATCCTTACTGGGGTCTTGCACACGTTTCATGATGTTCTGCACACTCCTACTGATGTCCTGCACACATTCCACGAAGTTCTGATCATCCTTACAGGGGTCTTGCACACGTTTCATGATGTCCTGCACACTCCTACTAAGGTCCTGCACACATTCCATGATGTCCTGCACACCCCTATTGGGGTCCTGCACACGGTTCATGATGGTCTGCACACTCCTGCTGATGTCCTGCACACATTCCACGAACTTCTGATCATCCTTACAGGGGTCTTGCACACGTCTCATGATGTCCTGCACACTCCTACTAAGGTCCTGCACACATTCCATGATGTCCTGCACACCCTATTGGGGTCCTGCACACGTTCTATGATGTCCTGCACACTCCTACCGGGATGTGCTGCACACATTCTACGATGTCCTGCACACCCCTACTGGGGTCCTACCCAGGTCCCATGATGTCCTGCACACTCCTACTAAGGTCCTGCACACATTCTACGACGTCCTGCACACCCCTACTGGGGTCCTGCACACGTTCCATGATATCCTGCACACTCCTACTGAGGTCCTGTACAGGTCCCATAATGTCATGCACACTCTACTGGAGGTCCTGCACACCCCTACTGGGGTCCTGCACAGGTCCCATGATGTCCCTGCACACTCCTACTAAGGTCCTGCACACTCCCACTGAGGTCCTGCACACATTCTACGACGTCCTGCACACCCTTACTGGGGTCCTGCACAGGTCCCAAAATGTCCTGCACACTCCTACTGATGTTCTGCACACATTCTACGATGTCCTGCACACCCCTACTGGGGTCCTACACAGGTTCCCATGATGTCCTGCACACTTCTACTGGGGTCCTGCACAGGTCCCATGATGTCCTGCACACTCCTACTAAGGTCCTGCACACTCCTACTGAGGTCCTGCACACATTCTACGACGTCCTGCACACCCCTACTGGGGTCCTGCACACGTTCCATGATATCCTGCTGCACTTCCTACTGAGGTCCTGTACAGGTCCCATAATGTCATGCACACTCTACTGAGGTCCTGCACACCCCTTACTGGGGTCCTGCACAGGTCCCATGATGTCCTGCACACTCCTACTAAGGTCCTGCACACTCCACTGAGGTCCTGCACACATTCTACGACGTCCTGCACACCCTTACAGGGTCCTGCACAGGTCCCAAAATGTCCCTGCACACTCCTACTGAAGTCCTGCACACCTACTGGGGTCCTGCACAGGTCCCATGATGTCCTGCACACTCCTACTAAGGTCCTGCACACTCCTACTGAGGTCCTGCACACATTCTACGACGTCCTGCACACTCACTGGGGTCCTGCACAGGTCCCATGATGTCCTGCACACTCCCTACTGATGTTCTGCACACATTCTACGATGTCCTGCACACCCTACTGGGGTCCTACACAGGTTCCATGATGTCCTGCACACTCCTACTGGGGTCCTGCACAGGTCCCCATGATGTCCCTACACTCCTACTAAGGTCCTGCACACTCCTACTGAGGTCCTGCACACATTCTCTACGACGTCCTGCACACCCCCTACTGGGGTCCTGCACACGTTCCATGATATCCTGCGCACTCTACTGAGGTCCTGTACAGGTCCCATAATGTCATGCACACTCCTACTGAGGGTCCTGCACACCCCTACTGGGGTCCTGCACAGGTCCCATGATGTCCTGCACACTCCTACTAAGGTCCTGCACACTCCCACTGAGGTCCTGCACACATTCTACGACGTCCTGCACACCCTTACTGGGGTCCTGCACAGGTCCCAAAATGTCCTGCACACTCCTACTGAGGTCCTGCACACCCCTACTGGGGTCCTGCACAGGTCCCATGATGTCCTGCACACTCCTACAAGGTCCTGCACACTCCTACCGAGGTCCTGCACACATTCTACGACGTCCTGCACACCCTACTGGGGTCCTGCACAGGTCCCGTGATGTCCTGCACACTCCTACTAAGGTCCTGCACACTCCTACTGAGGTCCTGCACACATTCTACGGCGTCCTGCACACCCCCTACTGAGGGGTAGCTGTAGTTCCACGACGTCCCGCATACTCCTACTGCGGTCTCGCATAGTCAACCGACACTTCAGCACACCCTGCGACGACTTCTTATCTTTGGTGCGCATGGTACAAACACGCGCCACGCTCAAAAACAACCCTTCCGCATAGCGTCCTGTTCCAAGCCGGACGTTTAGAGTACACCACCCTAGAGAGCAAAGGTATTTATATGGAGTCTCTAAGAAAACAATGACTGATAACGAAAAACCCGTCATTTTTATAAACTAATCTTGAGAGGCCGGTTTCCGAGTTTCAAACGCTCGTTAGGGCCCAGAAGTCATTATGGTGAGTTCTGACAATTATTTTCGTCATTCCGTGGTCTATTACATCTAGTCACAAATTTTCGAGCGATTTGGTCCACGCCTTCCAAAAAATGGTTTTCGACGGACGGAGAGGCGGAGGCAGAGGTGGCGGAGGAGGCGGAGGCGGTGGTGGAGAACGTTTTGCGTACTTTGAGAGGTCATAACTTCAGAAAGCGGGGACCAGTTGGGATGAAAAGTTGCACACATATGTAATTTCTTGCAGCGCGTCGAATAGTGTACAGCTCATACCTCTGTTGACGGTATGAATAGGTGATCTCATTGTAGGGCATCCGCGCGGGAAGAGATCAAAGCCAAATCCTGGTGAGCGCTTCGCGCTCACCACAATTTGTTTTTCTTTAGAAAACATAGTGGTAGAAATGAAGAAACAACCGCTCCGCTGAGAGGATTGCAAGATAATAGTTGCAACGCGGCTTCCTACAGATAAGATCCAAGGCATATAGTTTTTAAATTTAAAAGTCGAGAAAATGAAGAAATGAGTTTTGAAATGACCCAATTTTACAGGGTCAGGGCGCTATCCTAGACGGGGGGGGGCACCCACCATTCTAGACAGAAATGAAATGAACCACCGATTGGTAAAGGCTCATTCATAGCTGGTCGCTTCGACTAGTCGCGGCACTGCCAACAGTTACAAAACCCATCGCGCCAACAGATCTTGCACTGAGTCGCGACGGTTTGGAACAGTTTGCAGTTTCAGTCGCGATCGCCGAGCGACTGGGGTATTTCATAGCTGGTCGAAGCGACCTGCTTAATTTTTTTAGGTCGCTTCAACCAATTGTCCGTCTATTTCACGCAAAATCACCTCCGCCCGAGCGATTTCAGATCGCAGCAGTATTGTTGATCGCTTCGACTCGAAGTTGAAGCGACCAGGTATGAATGAGGCTTAAGGCTACCAGTCGAAGTATTTTCATAGAGTTCCTGTAAAAAAATGATTGATAGCAGTATCAGGCATCTTTTGTCAGAATTTCTCATCATTTCTATGAGTAAATCTTGGGTGGCCCCACCTCGTCTAGGATAGACCCAGGGTCAGTCGGTCTAGCCAAACTTCACCGGTTCTTGCTGGTGTGGCTCGTCTGCGCCGTACCACATGTCTGATTCGAAGGCATGACTTGTATACGGTGTTCTGGACATTAAACTGAGGTCATGCGCACATCCCTTGATGTCCTGCACGCTTCTACTGGGACCCCGCACACGTTCCATGATGTCCTGCACACGTTCCATGATGTCCTGCACACCCCTACTGGGACCCTTCACACGTTCCATGATGTCCTGCACACGCTCCATGACGCCCTGCACACCCCTACTGGGGTCCTGCCCACGTTCCATGGGCCCGTAGCAAACCCATCGCCGCCACCACATAAAGATGGCAACCGACCTGAGGTACATCGTGCCCAGGGCTGGTAGTAAACCCCCCATTGTCGTGACGACAATTGTCATGACATGTCACGACATGTCGCGACCAAAAGGCGCTAGCTATGGGTTCGTACCGCATCCTACAACACATGGCTCGTGAATGTCACGAGCTTGTTGTCACGACAATCACGGTCACGAGCTGTCACAATTGTCGCGTTGTCATAACATCACGACAACGCGACAGACAGCGTGACACGAAATAGTGCGCGGTTGAGGGAGTGCGCAGATTGCTGCGAGTGTCGTGCGCTCGTGTACAACAATGTCGTGACGACATTTTGGCGTGTGATTGGGAGCAGGGTGTGCGGCGCCTGTCAATACAATGCAAATTACGCACCTTTCGCTATGTTTTTTGCCCTTTGTGTGGCAATGAGGCAATGATAACAATGCAAAACATTGCATTGGTCGGTATCGATCAAATTCCCCGGAAAACATATGGCATCCCGTCGTCGCATTCCGCTGACGAATGTGAGGTGAGAAGGTTTGTTATTTTGATTTTCTTCTCCATATTTTTGTAGGTAAATGTTCTAGTTTAGCCACTTATGAAGGTTTCAAATAATACAGTCATTTTACATGCGTTCAGAACAAATTGAGGTCAGTTAAACATTTTTGCTGTTGATTCCGAATCTCCGTTCTTAAATATTACATTTTTTTTGGAGAAAAAAATTATAGTTTATTTTTGATTCCAACTTGTGAGGTTGATTTTTATGAGACTGTGAATTTTTTCAGTTTCATAATTTTTATATGGCAAAAACAGCTGACTGCAGCGATATTCCTCCGCTGCATTTATTTATTGCCCCTTTTGGCATTAATAATAAGAATTCTTTGAATAAAAATGGTGTCAATACTCATTTGTAAGAATATTATTCGTGGATAAAGTTTGATAAATTCCGACAGGGGTTTTTTTATTGATTCATATGTTTTTTCGTTTGCAAATTTTTTGATCTCATATGTTTTGCGTTCTGGGATGAAATTCTTTTCTAGTTACCCGTCCGGCAGTTCAAAAACCAAGAAAAAAAACTTCAAAACGAGAACGAAAATAGAACTTTTTTCCAAACCAGGTTAATCCCTGCCCATAGCCACCAAACTCTCAAAATTATTATTAAAAACATTTTTCATGAAAAGGAGATTTTTTAATGCAGGACGGGAATAATTTATTTTTATTATAGCGATTAAATACAGCTACAGTTAGGAGCCTCCGTCTTCCGGGAAGGTTAAAACTGAAAACAACGCCTTCGAAGTTTTGGGAGAAAATCTGTCTCAGCCTTTGAATCCAAAATCAAACTGGGAAAAATTAATTCTACGAAGAAAAGAAAAAAGTTCATATTGAAAACTCATATTCAAAACTAGAAGTCAAATTCTGAGGCGACATCAAGATGTAATTAACCTGCATGAATTGACTGTAATCTTTAAAACCACAATAAGTGAGAACATCAGAACATTTACCAATGAGAATATGGAAAAGACAAAATAAACAAGCCACTCGAATGAGCGGAATAGTGAATTGATAGAATAAAAAAAAGCTGAAGAAAAGCATTCATGGTAAAGTAAAAAATCTATCGAAAGTATGGGTGGTTAAAGGCAGCATACACGCTCACAGACATTTTCGGGATATCAGCTTAAATAGGCCCACACGGCCCCTAGCTAGTCGTCAACGATCTCTGAAGCTATGGAAACCATCCAGAATGACAATAATTGGCAATGTTTGAGCAACCCTGTCTTGCACGCCCGTATTTTTACTCCCATTCGAGTACGAGAACTAGAATCGAAACCTGAGAAAACATGTGATAACTTAGAATGCTAGCACTATAAAAAGGGAGTGCAGTAGAGAAAAAACTCGATTTACCTCAATATAACATGTTTGTGCACTGATAAAATCCTCCATTTCAAGAGGTCAGCCAAAGTAGAGCGGCATTCTCGAAAGTGGGCGAGAGTCAATAGGTATGCAGACATGTTATACTCAAGTAAACCAAGCTATTTCTCTCGTGCACTCCCATTTGATAGTGCTATCACTCTCAATTATCACACGTTTTCACAAGTATCGATTCTCATTCTGTTACTCGAAGGGGTGTGAAAATACGGGCGTGGAAGGCAAGATTGCTCAAACATTGTCATCCTGGACAGTTTTCAGCGCTTCAAACGTCGTTGACGACATAGTACGGGCCGTGCGGACCTATCTATGCTGTTATCTCGACTATGCTTGCGAGCGTGTGTGCTGCCTTTAAATAACAGGAAAAGTTCTCAAAGCAGTGCATTATAATAGTGGAAATTGCTTCAAATGTTGATACCACCACTTTGTGGATTGATCAATGGTCTCCAATAATTGGGTTCTATGGCAGGTATAACGCAGTAATCGACTTGGCCGACAATCATAGTACCCGATTAGGTGATCGCTACAGTGCACTATTGGAGCAGTTGGTGTGCGCGCCGTTATGAGACGTGTGTCCGGGGTACCGTTCTCACGTAAGAGTGTAGTTTTTGCAAGCAACTGCTCGTATTCCACCACTTCATGGTGTCGAGTGGCGGAGCTGCTAAGACCAAGACGGAGCAGTAGGTGTGCGCGCCGTTATTAGGCGAGTGTCCCGAGTTCATATCCTGTATAAGATGGTGGTTTTTGTGCCAAAGGATGCTACCCTTCGTGACAAACGCGAGACAAACACACGACATCGGTATTCGTTGTCATTTCTTGTCACGAGATATTTCTCGTATTGTTGTGACAACGCGAGGGGGTTTACTACCAGCCCAGATGCCACCTATTGTCGCCAACCCGGAGCCACCCTTCTCTACAGGACAATTTTATTTGCAAAAATCAGTCATATGACGGAGTCAAACCACGCATGCTGGTCGTTTTGACAGCGCGCACAGCAACTGAACTGTGCGACAATGTTGCAGACGGCATTCTCCGTATTAAAAGGGGTGTGAGACCAACAAAACAGTCAACAGCAATCTATTCCATCGAAATCATTCCCTTTAGGTCTGCAGTTCATCATATTTTGATAAGTTTATTAACTATGCACGGCTATCTCTGCTTAGACGTTTTCAGCAGTTGCTCAAGAACAAATTTTCGAATTTGCGAAGAAGTTCATGTTTTCTGTTTTTTTTTTCCGAAAAGTCCGCAGATTACTCTAGGACTAGTCAGAATCCTACACCCAACAATTTTTATGATAACTCAGCTACCTTTCGAAAACCGTGGTGTAAGCCTGTTCTTGATTGTTTCTAGGGCGAAAAAGTGAAAACAAATATTGAATGTTTATACATATCTCTCAGACTTCTGGATTTTTCTTTAATCCTGCTGCTATGCTTGACTGCTGCTGCCGTTTCCTCATTTCCTTGCTGTTCAATTTTTTTTCTTCGACTTTGTTCATAAACACTGCGCGCAGTGTGTCTCACGGTATGCTAGTATGTAGGTGAGGTTTTTTTTTGGGGGGGGGATAGGGTTATCCAATATGCATTTCCGACAGCTTTTGCGCTGAAAAAAGGTGTTGTTCTGCAGCACCGTTTCGATCGAAATGAACAGAGCCAGTTAGAGATATGATTAACTGAAACACGATCTCAAACTTTTCATCGCGAAGAATCTGTAAAAATTTATCGTAGCTAGCAAAATTAGTGAACCATGAAACCATACAAAAAATTCGCTGAGCACTCTGGAGATAAAAATTTGTGGAATTCAACATCACATTATTTTCGTTTTTTTGCGAAGGAAACTGACGGGATGGAGAATACAGTATAGAAACTTTACGTCCAGCCTTTATGAAAAAAGTAGCCAACCAGAGGGGTCAGAAACAGGAATAATAATAGGAAACAAAAAGCGCCCGCGAAAAAATCCACAGCTGATGAGGAGCGATTGATTATGAAGAACGGCCAACATCATTGCAGCAATAATCAGCTCATTGAAGCAAATTCCGTTGTTGTAGGCTTCATAAAGACTTTTTTCCAAGATTTATCACATGTTGGGGGAGGCTATCATTTCAATTCCCAATTCACAGCCACTGCGTGGAATTTTCGCATAATCAGCCCAAAACTCAGAATTGTACTTGAACCTCAACGGGGATGGTCAAACGTCGTCAGCAAGATCAAGGGATTGTGTTCTCCTCCCAACGCCGCCACCATCTCGCTCATACACGACGAATGACTTGGCTCCCTCCCTAGGCACCTCTGCAATGTGCGCGCTATTTCCACTTTCCACTCACAGCTCGTGGCTCCCTTTCAGACCTCAGGTCCATGGCTGCATGCCGAGGTGGGTGACATTCGGCTGCGAGCAAAGTCACCACCTCAGCACGCACACGTGCAATAGGACAGAGCGGCCGCCACCTCTTTCGCCTGCGATGTGAGCCACCACCTCGCGTCGGAGAGGCAGCTATGAGCTCCCAACTTTCGAAGGGATTGCTACGGGCCATGATGTCCTGCACACGTTTCATGATGTCCTGCACACCCCTACTGGGACATTTCACACGTTCCATGATGTCCTGCACACGTTCCGTGATGTCCTGCACACGTTCCATGATGTCCTGCACACGCTCCATGACGCCCTGCACACCCCTACTGGGACCCTTAACACGTTCCATGATGTCCTGAACACCTCTATTGGGGTCCTGCACACGTTCCATGACTCCCTGCACACCCCTTCTGAAGTCCTGCACACAATCTGCGACGTCCTGCACACCCCTACTGGGGTCCTACGCAGTTCCCACGATGTACTGGACACTCTCACTCAGAACATTTTCGTTTACTTGATTTCAACTTTAGAAACAACTTTCTGCTTGTCGCCATAACTAACCACGGTATAGTTGTTTGCATGTTGAAAACAACTTGAGGCTCACCAACTTGCCAACAACGATTGCCCATACTGTAAGAACAACTGTATAACAAGCTCTGAGATACTGGGGGTGATGGCCTGCGGACCTTTGCCAGCTGGACGCGATCTTCTCCGCGGTCAGCGGTGATGGACCACCTTCACAGCGGACCGCGGCTAAAACTGCCTCCCCCCCAGCCGTGGGGATGCCCACCATCCCCCCAGCGATCCGAAATATGCTGGCCTCTAAAGAGTGACTCGAAGTCACCCTCCAGGGCCGACATGAGAATGCCTACTGAGGACTCAAGCAAAATGAGGCACCTTTTATACCGGCCGTGCACGTGATAAGCACATTATTTATTTATTTATTTATGCACGCAGAGGTGTGACGTGAACACCATCAATTCATTATGACATTATGAACATTATGACGTGAACACCATCAATTCATAGAGCAACCGACCTATTTGAAGATAGTTACCCGATTCTGATATCTAGTTGTTGATACCGTATCGCTGAATTCGGCTGAATCGAAGCTTGTTTCCGTCGTATAGCATCCCTAATCAGCTGGAGAAAGTGAGCTTTGACTTGTTTACCCAGTGATTGAGCGCAAATTAGGGCTACATTAGTTTTGAAGTCAATTCATAGTTGATGGTCTCCGACATTAGCCAATCCTTAGTTGAATTAAAGTGGTTTCAAGCTAAATTAGTTGAGTTAAAGTTGATTTATGTAGCTGGTTATTGCTGGGAATCAAGTTATTTAAAAAGTTCTGAGTACTGGGGTCCTGCACAAGCTCCCTGACGTCCTGCACACCCCTACTGAGGTCCTACACACAATCTACGACGTCCTGCACACCCCTACTGGGACCGTTCACGCACACGCACACGCTCCATGATGTCCTGCACACTCTAGCCTGGGAGTCCTGCACACAATCCCATTACGACGTCCTGCACAACCTTCCTACTGGGACTCCTGCACACGTTGCATGATGTCTTGAATAACTCCCACGGAGGTCCTGCACCACGTCCCACATGAAGTCCTGCACAGGCCTACTGAGGTCGCGCACACCCCTACTGAGGTCCTGCGCCCCCCTACTGGGTTCCTGCACACGTTCCATAATGTCCTGCGCACCCCTACTGGGATCATGCACACGTTCCATGATGCCGTGCACACCCCTGCTGGGACTCAGGTGCACACGTTGCATGATGTCCTGCACACCCTACCAGGATCCTGCACACCTCTGCTGGGGTTCTACACAGATGTTCCATGGGATATCCCGCACACTTCTACCTGAGGTCCTACACACAATCTGTTAGAACGACGTCCTGCACACCCCTACTGGGACCGTTCACGCACACGCACACGCTCCATGATGTCCTGCACACTCCTACTGGGGTCCTGCACACGTTCCATGATGTCTTGAACACTCCCACGGAGGTCCTGCACACGTCCCATGAAGTCCTGCACACGCCTACTGAGGTCGTACACACATTCTACGACGTTCTGCACACCCCTACTGGGGTCCTGCCCACGTTCCATGATGTCCTGCATACCCCTATTGCGGTCTCGCATAGTCAACCGACACTTCAGCACAACCTGCGACGCCTTCTTATCGATGGTGCGCATGGAACGAACACTCGCTGCGCTCAAGAACATCCCTCCCGCACAGCGTCCTCTTCCAAGTCAGACGTTTAGAGTACACCACCCTAGAGAGCTAGGTGTGTATATGGAGTCTATAAGTAAACAATGACTGATAACGGGAAAACCCGTCATTTTTATAAACTAGTCTTGAGAGGCCGGTTTCCGAGTTTGAACCGCCCGTTCTCTGAAAAAATTTGCATTGACCGTGGCGGGACGGCACCGCAACCCGAGACCGTGCCGGGCCGATGTAGCAACGGCAAAGTGATCCGAGCCCGTGCCGCGACACTGTAGCGACGGCTCCGCAATCTTGGAAGATCTCTTCTTGTTCGCAACAGTACAGCAACAGCACCGCTATCATGAACGGTACCGCGATAGCGAAGCGTGGGCCTCGCATCAGTTTCGGGCCGGCTTCGCGATATCGCCGCAACGCCACCGCTACAGTGGCTGACATGAAAAAAGTGGTAGAGCGAATCATTACGTCCTGATGTGTTTATCACATGCACAGCCTGTATAAAAGGTGCCTCATCTCACTCGAGTCCTCATTCGGCATTCTGATGCCAGCCCTGGAGGGTGACTTCAAGTCCCTCTCCGGAGGCCAGCATATTTTTGACCGCTGCGGGATAGGGGATCCCACGGCTGGGGGTGGGGCGGTTTTCGCCGCTGTCCGCAGTGAGGGTGGTTCCTCACCGCAGACCTCAGCGGATGTTAAGCCCTTGTCCTGACCTAGGCGGGGCTTACTCTGGGGGGGGGCAGATTCAGGCACCGTCGCCGCCGGAATCAGGCACCGTCGAGACAGGGTCGAGGTAATTCCAGAACGGGTTTGGGAGCCGTCGCGTCCTGGTTAAGACACCGACGCGGGGTTCATGCAATGGCATAGCTGGTGGAGGGACTCTGGATAGACACTACCCTGCAGACACCGATTAGTAGCCTTCAAGGCAGGGTTGGTCTGCCGCCGGTGCAAATTTTCTCAGAGTTAGGCGCTCAGAAGGCATTATGGTGAGTTCTCCCGATTGTTTTCGGCATTCCCGTGGCCGATTGCCTCTAGTCACAAATTTTTCAAGCGATCTGATCCACGCCTCCCAAAAAAATGGAATTCGACGGACGGAGGCTGAGGCGGAGGCGGTGGTGGAGAACGTTTTTGCGTAATTTGAGAGGTCATAACTTCAGAAAGCGGGGACCAGTTAAGATGAAAATTTGCACACATGTGTAAATTCTTACAGCGCATCGAATGGTGTACAGCTCATACCTCTGGTGACGGTATGAATAGGTGATCTCGTTGTAGGGCATCCGCGCGGGAAGAAATCAAAGCCAAATCTTGGTGCGCGCTTCTCGCGCACCACAATTAATTACCATTCGAATACGTATTCACTATCGGAATTTCTAAAATCGCACCATTCGAATACTATTCAAAAATCGGATCTCAAAAAAGAGGTCATTCTAATCTATTCAAAAATCGGGCCTTAAAAAAATGGCTCATTCGAATCTTTTCGATATTCGAAGCCTACTATTCGAATAAACATTCGAATGTTGTAAAATGTTCATTCGAATAGTTAAAGTGTAATGAAATCTGTAGTATTCATCCGCGTACAGTGGCTTGGATTCGTGCTTTTCTCACGGGCTGAATTTTCAGAGTCCGGCTTAAAGGCAGTGTTCACGGTGATTCTCGTGTCCAAGTTTTCCACTCAAAACAATGCGTTGGTAACCAAGTATTACCAAAATCACGAAGAAGCGGCGACAAACGCACTACAGGCCATAAAACGGCCAATGTCTCACCGTCTACTGCGTACCACGCGCTGCGCGACCGCACGTGCGTCCAATAGCAGACGAGCTCTTTGGCCCCGCCGCGCGACGCAGTTTCACAGCGGTTTGACGCGCGGTTTCGGTCGAAACATGCGCGCGGCGGCCAAAACTGTCGTCGCGCGGCGGTTGCCAAACTCGTTCTGCTTCCCGACGCGTGTGCCCCGGGTCGCGCACCGCGTGGTACGCAGTCGACGGTGAGACATTGGCCGTTTTATGGCCTGTAATTCGTCTTATTTCAGTGACAATATTCTACGGCCTGGACTAGTTGTCTGGTTGGATGAACATGTTCACGGTGGTTGTCACCGGTAAAAAATGGGACTAATCGAAAATGGAAGAATATTTCGGTCAAAACAGTAGTTGAAATTCAGGGCCTGAAGGAAAGAACGGAGCAATACAGAATGGAGAATTGCAAAAGACGGGTCCACCAGAGATTTCATTGTCTACAAACGAACAGTTCCAGTGATACTTAAGAGGTGTGGGCTGATACTTGAGGATTTCTCGTGGAAATTTTTCTGGTGCGTTTTTCTCGGTTTCTTCGTCATTTCAGTTCTACTCGGGGGCCAAACAATCTATTTAGCGATTAATCTCAAAATCGAAGATTATCGTGAACACTGCCTTTAACAGTACGTTCTCCTCTCCCTTTGCAGTCCTTAGTGGTGTTTCCCAGGGTGGAGTGCTTTCACCTATTCTCTTTAATTTTTTTACGTATGATCTTCCCTCGATTATATCCTTGAACAACGTTGGCTGTTCGGCATTCGCTGACGACTTTAAATTGTATAATCCTATTATCTAACTGTTTTGCTTCGCTGCGAGAGGTTCATGACTTCGCATAATAATATTTGTGAGAAACTCGTTAAAAGAAGTGAAATACTTGGTGAATTTGATTTGTCATGAAATTTAACACAGAAGAAGCACTAAAAGCTCGATGAAATGATGTACCACTGATTTGGATGTGCGCTTTCTTACTAAAAATCGAGAAATTGAGTGTGGTTTTGAAAGGGCTAATCTCGCGCTCTCTGAGAACAATTGATTGCTCACAGCTAAAGTTTGGAAGTGCGAGATGAGCTCCTTGAAATATTCTCGATTTTTATTAAGAAAGCGCACATCCAAATCAATGGTACATCATTTTATCGGGCTTTTAGTGTTTCTTCTGTGTTAAATCCCGTGACAAATCAAATTCACCAAGTATTTCACTTCTTTTAAAGGCAGCATACACGCTCGCAAGCATAGTCGAGATAACAGCATAAGCCATAGGCACACACGGTCCTTTCAGCAGCCAAGTTTTAGTCAAAGGAAGTTTGAAGCTCTTGGAAAACATCCAGAATGTCAATACATTGGCAATGTTTGCTAAATTCCTGTCCCAGTGACGCCTGTGTATTTCTTTCGACTCCCATTCGAGTAATGAGAATGAGAATCAAAAACCTGAGAAAACATGTGATAACTTAAAGTGCTAGCACTATAAAAAAGGAGTGCAGTAGAGAAAAACTCGATTTATCCTCAAATATAACATGTTTGTGCACTGATAAAATCCTTCCATTTCAAGAGGTCAAGCCCAAAAGTAGAGCAGTAGCATTCTCGAAAGTGGACGAGAGTCAATAGGTATGCAGACATGTTATACTAAAGTAAACCAAGCTATTTCTCTCGTGCACCCCCCATTTGATAGTGTTATCACTCTCAATTATCACACGTTTTCACAAGTATCGATTCTCATTCTGTTACTCGAAGGGGTGTAAAAATACGGGCGTGGAAGGCGAGATGGCTCAAACATTGTCAAATATTTTCATCCTGGACAGTTTTCAGCGCTTCAAACGTCGTTGACGACATAGTACGGGCCGTGCGGACCTATCGATGCTGTTATCTCGACTATGCTTGCGAGCGTGTATGCTGCCTTTAACGAGTTTCTCACAAATATTATTATGCCAAATCATGAACCTCTCGTAGCGAAGCAAAACAGTTAGATAATTTCATTTCATTTTAACGAAAGTTTCCCTAAAAGATAGGATGAAGAAAACAGGGCACTATCCTAGACGGGGAGGGGGGCCACCCACGATTCAAGGCACATTAAATGAACCACCGACTGTTAAAGCCCCTTTCATAGTTTGTCGGCCGAGGTCGGACGACTCGTTATCGATTTTGATGGTGCCAGGATAGATAACTCAGATAGAGACATCGCACTTCCCGCGGTATCACTCAGCCGACGTCCCCGTAAACCCCTCCCGAGGAAGCTTGGGCAATAGATCGAAAGTCGCAGGCAGTCGGCAGCGCTGTTTCTTCCGTTGACTGCCCCGTATAC